>OX375866.1:0-26333 GCA_947359475.1 Heligmosomoides polygyrus bakeri
AGACCCATACAATTTGAGATCATCTGCATACATTAGAATCTTAATCTCGGGACAAGTTTTGAGTATTGTTGGAAGCTCTAATGTATATAATATGAAAAGAAGTGGGGAAAGCACTCCCCCTTGGGGTACACCACTCCTACACATAAGGCTCGAGGAAAAGCTGCGACCCACTCTAACCGTCATACGTCTATCACAAAGATACGATGTGATCCAAGCTAATAAAGGGCCGGTGACCCCGAGAGAACGCAGTTTGCTGAGTAATTTACTATGACCAACTTTATCGAATGCTTTAGAAAAATCAATATAAGCTATGTGAACAGTCTTTCCGGCATTGAGAGCTGAACTCCAATCATGGAGCGCTACGGCTAAGTTTGAAGTAGTCGATGCATTCGGCAAGAAACCATGTTGCTCCAGCGGCATTATGTGGTATTTCGTGACCCATTCAAGGAGCTTTTGGTAGATAACTTCTTCCATCACTTTAATTGGAGTGGGCGTAAGGCTAATTGGTCGAAAATTGTCAATCCTCCAGTTGTTGATTTGTTTCGGAATTGCAGCTACTATTGCGTGTTTCCACGCATGAGGAACTTCTCCTGACCATAGAGAGACATTGAACAAGTCAAAGAGAGGAATAGCAAGGGTGTGGCAGCACTTTTTGAACACGATTGGTAGGATTCCACCATATCGTTCCGTAACGGAGGGCTTCAGTCTCCTAAGTATCTTTGTTAAGTGATAGGGTTCAAAATAGAATCCATCTATACTGAGGTTTGCCCTGATGCGCGCAGTAGGAAAAGATAAACGTTCACCTTGATTGTCTGTACAGGAGGGTATACCAATATCATCCATGAAAACACTACAGAAATGCTTTGCAAGCGCATTTCTCCTTATCATTACAGAATCGCGTTCCATATGATTCCACAAGGATAGGGAAGGAGCCGTGGGCTTTGATTTTTTGCCGAATATATCGATGAAGCGGTCTAGACCTCACTCTGGATCCTAGCCGTTTGTGGAAATTTGTAAGGAATTTTTTGAGATGGCGATTGAGATCAGTGTAAACTTTAATGTATAATGCATTCATAGCAGGGTTCGATAGAGCAGAAAAGAGACGCTCTCTTTGATGAAACAAACTGTATATGTGTTGCGGATAAATCACCGAATTTGCTCTAGGAGACTTCATGGGTACACACATAGCGAGTGCGTGGTAGATAACCCTGCAGAATCTATTATACAAGTCGTTTATGGAAACGTAGTTACTGAATTCAGATGACCAATCCACATTCGCAAAGTAGGTACTGAGGCTATCGTAATCGGCATTCATAAAGTCGGGCATGGGAGGACACGTTATATTGATGGTGTCATGTAGTACGTTAAAGTTAATGATGGCGTGGTCAGAAGTAGCAAGTGGTGGCGTGATGAAGACATTACAGACATTCTCTCTGGTAGATAGAATGTCCAATACAGTATTGCCGAGAGTAGGTTGAAATACATGTTGAGAAAACCCAGCTTGTAGGAAAAATTCAAGGAACTTGGAGCTGGATGAGTTCGGAGGCGCAGGGAGCTCCAGTCAATATGAATATTAAAGTCTTCTACAACTATAGTATTGAGACGATCAGAAACAAGCTCACTTAACAACCCTATAAGCGCTTCATTGTCAGCTACAGTTGAATTGGGAGGACGATAGACAATTCTTGTATCAGATCCTGGACAAACTGAGAGTAAGCTAATACAAAGGACGTCCGCTACCAGTGAATACGTTGATGGAAATCTCTCTACTGTCAGATTGCACTTCGCAAGGAAACATACTCCCCCGCCTACACGCCCACCACGATCACAACGATATAAGAAATAGGGCAGCCCATCAACAATTTCAGAATCTAGGATGTTCGGATTGAGCCAGCTTTCAGTTACAAAGACCAAATCAGGATTCATCGTACCTAGAAGAAGTTGAAAATGTTCGATTTTGTTTACAAGACTTTGTGCATTTAGGGACACACAGCTCAGAAATTCCTGATCTAAGGTTCTGAAACGATTGGTTGGCTTTGAAGTGATATACTATGTGTACTTTGTGTTGCCACCCCCGCTGTTTCTTGAAAAGGGAGTTCGGATACCCTTTTCAATTCACCCTTATACACAACCCATTGCCGAGACACGACTCACTATTTCGCGCTCGCGCTTCTTGTCGCAGTTCCCACTCTTTTTTAGCTCCTCTGGGGTCATACTTTTCCTAAGACGAGCAGCTTTGTAACTGGAATGGCGAAGTAAATGCGCATTATGTAATGCCTGACGCCAATGGAAGGAGGTGGGAAGAATCACCTTGACAAGACGAGGCCTAGTATTGCTATAAGCACCCATCCTATAAACATTTACGGGCCTACACTCCACCTTGACAAGATCCAGAATAGACTGAGAAGGCCGGAGCTGAGCATCAGCTTCTTCAAGATTCGCAATTACAATGCTCCTGCGACGCTGTTCCTCCTTGATTGTGTCCGAAAGGTCTTTTGGGATTCTTTCGGAAAGGAAGATCTCCGCGATGACGGGGTCTTTGTTAAGCTCCATCGCTTTCATCACCAATTCCTTGGACGAAAGACTGCCAAGACTGAGGTCCGCCGCATTTCCAGACTTCATTCTAGGCGATCCTCCATCTAAAGAGCCATCAACATTCATCCCTTTGTTCGTACCTACCTTGTATTCTGGTCTCTGGGATGTCTCTGGGACGCTCTGCTTGGCTTTAGAACGGAGGACCTTAGCCGACATTTCTACGAGAACAGAAATCACGAAATAGACAACGTTCAAAGGAAAGTAGGCACTTTAGATTAGAAATGACCTACGGAACCGAAGTGCGATGTCCTGATGAGAGCCGACCCGAAATGCAACCGCTCAACACTGCCGCGCGAGTGATAATGTGTATTATGCCAATTCACATAGAGATAGACCTCTAGACATCCACTAACAAAGCCTTCCTTGCATCGCCTGATGTAATTACTTATTTCTCATCTTTTTGAGATTGTCGCTCTCGTCGCTCTCTTAGCGGAGCATGAACATGCTCCTACTCGCTGCACATACTATTTTCGGATTTTTAAATAGGTGTGCAGATAGCGCTTTTTTAGTCCTTTTTCTTGCGTGCGTTGCCCTCTCATACCTCTCAGTAATTTATTTTCGTTTATTTCTTTCTTTGTATACAGTGCCCCCAGTTATAGCGCTTCCGGACAAGATGCGACTCTCAATATGACGTAGATTTTATCGAGAATCGACCAGCTTACCTTTAGGTCAATATAAACCAACTTCGTTTGGGAGGCGTGGTATAACGCTACTCTCTTTATAGTCGGTTCTGAGAGGAATTCTACGTTCAAAGTGACTCCGGTTATATATGACCGGAGTCGTTATAACGCAAGCAGGCTTAACCTGGTCTCGCACAGAAATTGAAGGAAAACAAGAACCGCGTTAGTAATAGAACCTAACTTTCCATTGTCTCGCTCATGATATACTGTTACAAGATGTCGATTGTTGCGATCAGAGCTCTTGCGCCATGCGGCACTTGTGCATACATCCTCTGCTTTTCGAATAGGTTAGGAGCATCAATGCTGTTTGGTCACACGCAATATCCAGCATCATGGGAGAGCGTTGATAAGCCATTTGCAACGAGGATATCGTGGATGAGCCACGCGATTTACCAGCGCTGATAGTATAACGCTTTTCGTCGGGGCTCGAACCCCAGCTCCCTGCATCCCGTTATACTATCAACGTTTAGTATAACGTTGATAGTATAACGGGATGCAGGGAGCTGGGGTTCGAGCCCCGCTCGGCGCGAGAGTTTTGATCGCAACAAAAGATCTCGCAACATCAGGTTGCACATTTTTGTTGTTCACCACGTCGAACCTACGTCTGGTACTCACACCCTTTTGTCATGTTCATGCATGTAACGGAGAGTATCTCCAAGGGGTGCGCTTCATTAATAATCTAGAGTTACTTTATGCCTTCACATTCCCTTCAAGGTCAAATATGTTATTGCTACATTTATAAACATAAACATATTTACTCAATTATTACGATTTTAGATAAATCCATGGAAGAGAGTGTAAAAAATGCTAGCTCCGGTTGAGACGCGACTCCCGCGGATTTTCTCCGGTCCCTTCAAACGCTTTTTAATGAGAGGGGACTGTATTTAGATTTCGGATATAGAGTTCCCTCTCGTTATGACTCGTTTGAAAGGAGTGTCAAAATCCCGAGTTATAGCAGGAGTCGCGTTCCTAATCGAGACTGGCCTTTCTCGCACTCTTTTATGTACAATTTTGCCTAAAATTTTCTAAATACGATGACAATGTGACAATGAAATATGTGTCCATGAAGATAGTATGAAGGAATAGAATTACTATACATTATTGATGCTGGTATGTCTTCAGAGATACTCTCTGTAATAAGCACAAGTATGACAATTATGTGTGAGTTACGACGAATACCAGAGATAAGTTAGTCGCGATCAAAAGAAAAAATCGGAAAGAAATCTGTTCAAGAAAGTTTTTTTTTGCGTTGAAAGCTCTTTCATCAGCCGGAGCGCGAACTCGCATACCCGGCTTTCTGGGTAGGATGCTAGCACATTACACCACCATCATTGTCTGATCTTATGCAAAATGTGTAACTTATTCGTTGAAATGGCCTATCACTATGCAGCCGTAAAGTGAAAATCGGATGTTGCGTGGGATCGAGCAGTGCTGTTGGTGTAATTTTTATTTTTTATTTATTAGGGCATAGACCAAAGCCTGGCGTAAATAGTATCCAGTCACCGAGAAATTCCCGAATTATCTGCAGCAACCCTTCCACACGCTTGCGGAGACAGCATCGCCAAATCGTCGTACTTGCCAAGCAGCACGTTGAATTCCTTAAGAATCCTATAGGTTAGGAAATCTGATCTAAGTCGTGATTTAGCGACGGAGACCCGAAATGGGGGCTTTCGTCTTACAGATTTCGTAAGCGTTCCGTCAAAGAAATTTCCCTGGGTTAATTAATAGCTTCCTGTTGATAGCTTCCTTAATGGGCTAGAATCCTGTTCGAAGAGCAGGGGCGCGGACTTGAGTCCCACCTGGTGTAAGAGTTGTAAACGCAACAACACACTCTGTTAAAGCCCTCCGCACACTTTTGCGGCAACGCGGCAACCCTATCTTTAAGCATGGGGCAGCGACGCAGAGTCGCCGCGCGAGGCAAAACTAGCCTCGCGCGGCGACGCGCGTCTCTGCCCCATGCTTAAAGATAGGGCTACCGCGTTGCCGAAAAGTGTGCGGAAGGCTTTAAGAGGGTACAGTCTCTACAGCAGCCTTCTTAATATTAAAACGAATGTGTGAGACATTGTGCTGAGTAGTCTGTGTATTAACTGATATCGACCGCCATTCTTGATAGAGGAAATCTTCCAATTTACGGTAGCTTCTAATAATCGCCGATGTCTCGCACAGGGCTTGGCATATTGCCGACCATGAACAATTTTTTGGACCGCGCATCCGCGAGAAACGTCATTCGATAGCCATGCAAAATCGGGCTGTGGTGCTCTACCGCTGCAGACTCCACGGACAGCGTAAAACTGAACACTGTTATCCTTCAGGTAATACCTATCGGCGTCTAGTGTTCTATCCATCTGCGTGTGCTTCAATGGACCTGGCTTACCCAAATTTACACATTTGCTTAACAAACTCACGCTTATTATTTTCGACTAATAAAATATATGCATCTCACCCGGTATGTAATAATGGAGAACCGTCTACCGTCTGCATTTAGGGCCAAAGACGCGAAAGTACTTTCCACAGCCACGGTCCTATTCCTACAACACAATCCGTATTTCCAAAAACCAGCGAGTGAAATTTACAACTAGACTTCAGGGCATCTGTATAAAGCTGCACGGACTTAGGTTAATCGTGAGAACAAGTTAGAGAAGCACCAGGAGCCAGACAACCCCCAGCCGACGTTCGAGCATGTGAGGCCTTGTAGAGAGGCAATAAGCGAGGATCTTAAGGAAAGAAGAACCAGAGTGTTTGGTACGTTCAAAGGAATGACAGTTCGCACCTTCCACCGAAACATCGCCTCCCCAAGAACAAAAAGATCGTTACTCAACGGACTGATGGAGTCGTCATCTTTTCACGAAGGGCAGTGGAGAAAGTCATCCACGACTTCCACCCCGATCTCTTCGATAGCCACGTCCACTGCACCGCAGCAAACCTTCAGTAGGATGGATGCGCCGTCCTCTCTGTTCTCCCTTCCCAGATCCGACACGCCATCTCGTCGGTGAAGAAGCGTACAGCACCCGGTCCCGACAGGATCAGACCCGAACACCTGAAGAACCTCTCGCCAGCGCCCATCAACACCCCTTCACACACTTCCTGTCCGAGTGCAAGCTTCCATCCCTGTGGAGGACCAGCGAGGCCGTGTTGCTGTACAAGAAGGGAGACATTGGCAACCATTGCCCGATCTGCTTGCTGTCCGTAGTCTACATGATGTTCACTCCAGCGATCCTGAATAGGATCAATCGAACGCTGGACGAAGGACAGCCACGCGAACAAGTAGGATTTCGGAGAGGATTCAGCATGGTCGGGTAGGCTAATTAATCAAAGCGAGCAGGGAAATAGGACAGGACGCTAAGGGCAGGATCGGACGAATGTCATGGACCACTATGTAGGACTTGGAACTTGTACGACTTCGACCACATACACACCACTACGAAGATTACCGGCGTATCCCGAGAATACAAGCTGACGCTGTACCTGCAGCCATCGACCTGATGAAGGCGAAGGTTTGACTCAGTCGAGATTGAAGGTCCTCGAGCATTGGTCGAACCCCGCGTTCTTAGGCCTATGTTTTCGCTGTGATGTGCGGGCTGCTACGCACTGCGTAGCAGCCCGCACATCACAGCGTCGCCGGCGACGTCGCCGAGAGCTCCGCAGGGGGTGTTATACTTCCGCCGCCGACATCGCCGACGCCGGCGTCGCCGACGTCGCCACAGACGCGTCACCGACGTCGCCGACGTCGCCACAGACGGGGCGACGACGTCAGCGTCGCCGACGTCGCCGAGTCATCCAAGGGGGCAGAAAATGCGCTCCGATGGAGTGTTATGACTGTGGGTTGGTTCTTCGTTCCTGGAACTGCCATCATCACCACCGTACTTCGAATTACGCGTAAATTTAATTTAAATACGATTTAACGAAAAAGGTCTTTGCTAAACCGACGCTTTTTTGACGTATGATCGGGATAGACTGCGCCATGCACTCGTCTGTTATCTTGCATTTTACAATCTATTGATAGTGTTTCGCTTGAATACTTTCTATAATCTCTTTACAAAGTGACCGTATCGATTGATTTGTGCTTCTTTTAAAGTTTAAAACCTAAAAACACACTATGCCTTGCGAAAAATACAGGGTATCCTAAAAATATAGGTACTTTTGAATGGTTCTAACATTGATACTAGTGAAACCTTTGAACACTTATCCATCCTTCTAAAAGCCAAATTTGGTTAGCAAGAGAAAATTCGGCAGATTAACAATGGTTGAGCAGACTGCCGTACATACAGAACAAAAAATCATCATCAAGTCTTGAAGCATTAAGAAGAAATAAGAATTAAAATTTCTTTTGAAGATTAAGAAAAGCTCAAAATGTATGCAAATTCGAGGCAGATGTAATCACTTAGCCTTTCTATGGGCAGACTGGTTACCAAATGATGACATTAAAAACCCTCTCCGATGCTAAAAATGCGCTCCGATGCTCTCGTGTCAACGTCGTCCCTGACGTCGCCACAGAATCTGTTGACGACGTCGCCGACGTCGACCACGCGTCTGTGGCGACGTCGGCGACGTCGGTGGTGACGTCAGCGGCGGCGACGTCGGTGACGGGCTGTCGGTGACGGGTCGCAGCGTCGGCGACGCGTCGCCGAAGTATAACATAGGCCTTACTCAATACACCATGTACAGAGCTGTACAGCGTCACCATGACCAAGATTTCACCATTCTGCAGCGATATCGTCGTCAATGTGAAAAAGTGGTTCGGCAAAGTATACCGTATCCCCGAAGGTCTTCTACGTTAACTTCGAAACTGTCGTTCGAGACCTGAAATGCTCCTGCTTTCGTAGCCAATGGTCTTTGAGGTGTACGCAGTGTGCGATCGCGCAATGAGGAATCGAGAGGATGATACACGGAGTGAAAAGGTTCACGCAAGTAAGAAGACCTACGAGCTTCAAGCTCAGTCAACGTGAGACGGTTAGAGACGTTGTCGAAGGAGCCAAGCCGCCGAATATTAGGTTGGCCAAGTAATGAGTTTCCCACACACCATATGGGAGCTGCAAGCGAATGAGTGAAAGGCCAAATAAAAATTTTGGCTAGACTCCGTTGATGTATAATTACCATTTTAACATTTTCTTTAACTCTTTAGCATCTATAGAAGGGTTGAGAATGGCTGATGCTGCCAATCGTAACAGTGTAGATGTAGCCTGCTTTATGGCACGTATATATTTTAACGATAGGAAAAAAGAAACCAACAAATAGACAAAGAACGGGGATATTTAATAAGTCACACGAAATAATGTGGAAGTGGATGAGCTCAAAGAAATGGAAAAACTTGTTTAGCGACTCCTCCAATCGATGCAATAATACTCTCTCGTTTGCATGTGTTTAGGATGTCTGACCACAAACAACGCTCCTCTGGTGCCAGCACGGTGCACGACGAGATCATGGACCTAAAAATAAAAGTAGGTGCTGGTTCGGAACATATGTACGCATCAGAACAGCCTGCAGATCACCCTTATGGATTGCGTATGAGTATTCTACCTTAGCTTTATGTATAGTAAGATTTTACGAGAAACCAACCGTTTGCGGAGAACTGTGACATTAAAAGCCGCGTATGTAGCGAAAGCATTTAAATCCCATGGGTTTTGCTACAGGTTGTTTGGAAATAATTTCACCTATTCAGAGGAATCCAATCATTCCAAATTCGACGTTTGAACAGTCAATGAATTGCGGCTGGAAACTTTCAATTGCTGGATTTAGCGATACTACCGTCCTTCAGAAAACTCCCTGATTTGTTGAAATAAAGTTGTTTCTTCTTTGTTCTTTCCTCTACCAACGTAAACTTGACAGTTTGATTTTCGAAGAGCCGATGTCAGCTAGTGCTCACGCGATATTTTGAAAAACAAAATACGCTTTACAATCAGTAAAGAGAGCTACCATAGTTATCACAGTTTCTGCTGCAGATTTTGAAAAAGAGGTGGCCTTACATTAAAAAAATCGCTGAATAGGGAATTTTGTGAAGCTAGGTGGAAATAGATTGCGAAACAAAACTGGTTCAAAGAAAGTGTTTATTGATAGTAATAAAGTAGTAGTCACAGTTGTGCAACTTACATGACCGTTGGTGGCAACCGCACTTCTTTAGGAACCACTCCAAGATCCTCCGTGGAGGTGTTCCTAAACAGCAGCCCAGAAGATTCAGTGCATGGACGATTCCATAAATGAATGAAGAACTATTTCCGTGGAAAGGGAAAACGACCTTGTGCTGTCCACTAGAACGAGATCTCCAGAAATGGTCGCTTGGAGGAATGATTGTCGATTCCGGAGGCTGCAACATTTGCTGCTTGAATTCCTGCCTTTTTAGCGTTTTTTCCTGAACTCCAACAGACTAGGCAAAACGCGTGGCACTGGTTCCACGAAAGCTGATACGCAGATGGCAACACGAAAAAGATCTCAAATTGGAGAAGCGTTTAGAATAGAGAGCACAGCACACATTGGGACTTTGTATTGCGCACTGATGCCTAAAAGGAAGTATTTAGCTAAGTTATTGAATATGTACGTACTAGAAAAACGGCGAAAGACGACACTCTGTACTCAGCTGCCACATGAACACTCCCAGATTCCAAATCACACCTGAACCGGTGAACGTCTGATGGAGTAAAGCCTCAGGAGCAAGAAATCTGAAATGGCAAAGAAACTTGTCAGAAGAAAAGCGGCTACGCATACATGTTATAGGAGGCTAGAAAATTCTTCAGTGGTGGTCAGATTCTGCATTTTTCTTTTCAATCGCCTTCTAAAATGTTTTCATGTCCTTATTTCCATGTTCCGTTACTTACGGATAACCAGTGCTTGAATGGACGTGTTGTTTCCACGTGAATTGATGGCTCGACATAAACAGTATGAAAAAATGTGCACAAGCTCTCATTACGACGTTCTGTTGCGAGCAAAACACAAAGGAAAGGCAGGACTGGAACCCGCATCTCCTGCTGACTGGCGGTAACGCTCTGCGCCAATACACCACCAACGCTGTTTGAGCTTACGCAAGAATCCACATCAGCACCCACTCGTATATTAGGATGAGCCGAATTCTGATATCAGCATGAAACCGAGCTGATGGTTTTGAGCCGAAGCTGAAATTATTCAATTCATTTTAATCATTCCCATCCGGTCAGCAGGAGATGCAGGTCCGAGTTCCGCTTGGAGCTAGAGTTTTGTTCGCAACAAAACATGGCTATGAGCCAGTCGGAGGGAATGCTGGCCGACTTCTACCGTGTATGAAGGAACGTTGGACTGCAGCTGAATCTATCGAATACGACGTTTATGAGGAACGGGCGAGTTTCTGATGTCTCATTCTCGCTCAATGGAACGAACATCTCCGAGTGTTCCAGTTGCATGTCTTTAGATCACGAAGTCAACATGGTCAACGGCCAAGTGCCAGAGCAAGTAAGATAGGGGAAACGAGCTTTTCGGGGAAGGGGTTTCGAGAGCGTGGTGGCGATGTCCGTTCCTCCACGTGGTGCCACTGGAAACTGCTCGCTCTGCGAGTTAAGCTAATCACGGACATTCGAATGCAGGCGACAGGCCCTTGTGACAGGCCGGCCTACGAAGATCCATGTCACATCACATGGTGTATGACAAGTCAAGTTTCTCGAGATAGTGCTACGGCGTCCGCGGGAGCCGACGCGCACTCGCAGAGCCCGGCGAGTGTGAGAAGTATGCGAGGGTCCCTGATGCGAGGACGGCATCGGGGGGCAACTGAAGTAGTCCGAAAGTCCCGTAACGTAAGCAGGACCCGCGTGGCTACGCTGAATGTGGGTACGTTGACGGGCCGCTCGTGCGAGTTGGTTGAAGCACTGGAGCAAAGAAGAGTTGATTTCTGTGCGGTGCAGGAGACGAGGTGGTCCTGCCGCAAGTCAAGGGACATAGGACGTGGTTTCAAGGCCGTTCTATGTGGAAGTCCCAGGACCACCAGCGGTGTCGGAATAATCGTCTCCGAACGATTTCGTGACTCGATTGTAAGCGTCGAGCGCTTTGACGATCGATTGATGAAGATCGTTGTCGCCGCTAAGGAGCGACTCTATCACTTCTTCTCTGCGTATGCCGCAGACTGGCTGCTCCGATCAAGCCAAGGATGAGTTTTGGAACCTGCTTGATGGGAAGACAGCAGAGGTACCGTCGAAGGATGTCATCATAGTCACTGGTGACCTTAATGGGCACGTAGGTGCTGCGAAGGACGGGTACAGCTGTCATGGTGGTTTCGGATACGGGTCTCGTAACCCCGATGGTGAGCGTATTCTTGAGTATGCGGAATCGCATAGCCTCATCATTGTGAACACCGTTTTCCGAAAACGCGACTCCCACCTCATCTCATATTATAGTGGGAGCTCCAAGTCTCAGATAGACTTTGTGCTTGTGAAGGATCGTGACCGAAATCTCGTCACAGACGCGAAGATCGTGCCGTATGAAACGGTCGCCCCACAGCATCGTCCGCTGATCTGTACTTTGAAGATCGCCTCTCCGAGGCTGAAGCAGGTCGAGCGATGCGGTGCTGCAAGAATCAAGTGGTGGCGAATGAAAGAGAAGGAAGCAGCTGTTATTTCTCGCGTGCGGTTACCGACAGTTACGACTGTCGATGAAACTTGGAAGAAAGCAACCGACGCGATACGCCAAGCTGCAAGGTTGGAACTCGGCACTACGAAGCCTGGACGACGCAAAGTCGACAAGCAGACATGGCTGTGGACAGACGATGTGAAAGCGAAGGTTCGAGAGAAGAAGTCGCTGTATCATGTGTTTCTCGGCGACAGAACAGCCGACAACTGGCAGGAGTATCAGAAGGCGAAGAAGGCTGCAAAGAAAGCCGTGGCTGTTGCGAAAGCCACTCATTACGGTGATGTCTACCGAAAGCTCGAATCGCGCGATGGTGAGCGGTATTTGTACCGACTTGCTAAGACCCGCCATCGCCAAACCGAGGACATTGAAAAGTTTGTTGGCATCAATGATGAGAGCGGCCATCTTCTGACAGACCGCAAAAAGGCGCTGAAGCGATGGCGTGATTACTTTGAGGAAACTTCCACTATGGAATTTCCTCACCCGGCCATCCCTTCTGTGGCTTCTGTTCACGGTCCCGTTCGCAAGATCACCGTGGAGGAAACAGAAGCGGCTCTAAAGAAGATGAAGCCCGGTAAGGCGACGGGGCCGGATGATCTGGCAGCCGATGTTTGGAAGTCGAAGCTCTGGTATCCTGCTGCGTGGTTGGCTGAGTTCTTCAACCAGGTAGTAAAGGAGAAGAAAGTACCGGAGTGTTGGCACAACAGTACGACGATTCCGATTTGGAAGAAGAAGGGCAGTCCTGCGGACTGCTTCAATTACCGTCCGATTCGCTTGCTTTCGCACAGCATGAAGATCTTCGAGCGAGTCCTCGATAGACGAATCCGTGAAATCGTCAAGCTCTCCGACAACCAGTGCGGCTTTGTGTCTGGTTGTGGGACCATTGATGCTATACACGCCGCCCGCCTCCTGGTGGAGAAGCATCGCGAGAGACAGAAGCCGGTGCATATAGCCTTTCTCGACTTGGAGAAGGCCTTCGACCACGTACCGCGTGAGCTTATATGGTACGCCTTGCGACGACACAACGTACCTGAGGAACTCATAGAGTGGGTGCGGATGCTCTACTCTTGCCCAAAGAGTAGAGTGCAAGCTGCAGCTGGAACCTCAATGGAGTTTCCCATCTCTGTTGGGGTGCACCAGGGTTCTGCGCTTTCTCCACTCCTCTTTGTTGTCGTCATGGATGCCATTACGCGAGATCTTCAGCAGCCTGTTCCATGGACGCTGCTTTATGCTGATGACGTGATGCTCGCTTGCGAAGAGAAAGACGATCTCGAGCGGCAGGTGCAAGCTTGGTGCGACCGTCTAGCGAGGTTCGGACTCAAATTGAACGTCAAGAAGACCGAGTACCTAACGACTGACGTGAACGAGTCCGGCTCCATTAAGATTAACGGTACTGAACTTGCACGCACTTCGGTGTTTAAATACCTGGGATCAGCAATAGCGTCTGACGGCGGTCTGATGGTTGAAGTGAACTCACGCGTGAGTGCAGCTTGGTCCAAGTGGCGTTCGCTGACTGGCGTGCTCTGCGATAGGAGGATACCAGAGCACCTGAAGTCGAAGATTTACAGAGCCGTCGTGCGCCCGGTAGCGATGTACGGCGCTGAGTGTTGGCCTGCGACTAAGGAAGTTGAAACACGCCTCAGCGTCATGGAGACGAAGATGCTGCGCTGGACGGCAGGAGTCACGCGCATGGACCGCATTCGAAATGATGCTATTCGGCAGAAGTTCGGTGTCGCGCCGATAGCGGACAAGATGCGCGAAGCTCGCTTGCGATGGTACGGCCACGTTTTGCGTGGGAAAGAAGACAGCGTCCGCAAGATTGGCCTTGAGTTGGAAGTATCTGGAAAGCGGCCTAGAGGACGCCCGAAGCAGCGTTGGTCCGATACGTTACACACGGACATGAAAGTAGCTGGTGTCCACCCTGATCAAGCGCAGGATCGGGAAAGGTGGCGTCGTAACACCGGAAGAGCGGACCCCGCGACGATGCGGGACAAACGCTGAAGAATAAGAAGAAGAAGAAGGGTTTCGAGAGCGTCGAAGAAGTCGTGAAGAAGACGAAGAGCGTCCGACTCCGTGCGCACCTATTTGGCTCCACTGTTCTTGCTGCCGTAACATACGCCTCAGAGACCTGGGCTATACGAAAGCAGGATGAACACGCGATCAGCGTCGCGCAGCGTGGAATCGAGAGGACGATGCTCGGAGTGACACGACTTACGCGAAGTGAGAGAAGGCCTCCGAGTTTCGAGCTTCGTCGGCGTTCGAAGATCGAAGAAGCTGTCGCGTGGGCCAAGTCGTCAAAATTAGGTGGGCCGGCAACGAAATCCGTTTCGCTAACACTCGCTGGACGAAGGCTGTGAATGACTATGTACATTGCGTAGGATGTAGAAAAACACCAGGACGCCCACAACGTGTTGATCACACTTCTTCGAGAAAGCCCTGAACAAAGGCAATTGGACACCTCTGGCACACAACCTGAACGAAGCGAGGCGTTGCTGGTGCCCGCACGAGGGATTCGATGATCAATTGGACAACAGATAAGAGAGGTGATTTGGAGGTCAATTGGCTGGCAGCAAATCTAGGGTAAGATAGTAATCTTCCTAAAAATAAAACAGAAAGCAAACCACCTCTAAGAAATGTGAACTGTTTGGTGCAATTTTTTGCACTAAACAGCTTCAAATGCAAGAAGCCCGCTATCTCTAATTTCGCAGCTCATTTGAAACACCTTATATTTTAGTGGTTATAGCGCACATAGTAAAAGTTACATGAGTGAGTTCGCTGTTTATTCGAAAAACTCTCAATTTCTTTACGCTGCTATGGAAAACTAACGGGTGGAGGACTGAACCTACGAATGCCACCCCTAATTGCGGCGAACTATGCCGCAACGCGGCAAGACCTTCCGATCCGCCGCGTTCGGCCGCTGCCAGCGCGACATTCTCCGCCGCAGCCGCGATGACATCAGCGGGTATGGGGCAGAGGTGAAAAACACCCGGAATAGATAAGAGTTCTGCAATACATTTTAAGAGTCTGCGATTCCTTGAGATCTACAAGTCTACTTTCGTTAGGTTTCCTGCTTTACTTTTACCCGCTCTACTCTCTTCATATATCTTCTTTAGGATTTACCTGTGGTCCACGATATTCGTTCGATCCTGTCTTTAGCGTCCTGTCCTATTTCCTTGCCAGCTGTGAATAATTAGCCTACCCGATCTCTTTACATCTCAGAAGGTAGCCAGTGGCCTTTTTGATGAAATGGAACCTGAGTTGGCTAAGTAGCTGGGTAGAACCACTGAGGGATTCAAGTAAAGTCCCAAGAAGTAGTCGCCGCCTTCGCGGCCCGGATTTCCGCACGTGCGACAGTGATCAGTGATGGCGCTGCCGCAGCCGCCATGATCACACGTAAGCTTGATCCGCTCCCCAAAACTAACGCAATCAGATCAGGATAAAAAGGAAACAGTGGTCCAGAAGGGACCAAAACAGGTGAGCAGAAGAAGCATTCGAGGCAGGTAGGTTTAGTGAGCGAACGGCGTGCAGCAGGTGAATTTCAAGTAGCAACCTCTCACTAGAACACCTTGTTCTCTCAAACAACACGCAGAAGATCGCAACAATCTGGAGTTCGCAATTTTACAATGGTAAAGAAAACACCTCACTGTGGGCTCAGTTGCAGTCCATCCATGTAGAAGGAGGAACAAGAATAAGTATAAGGTTAAAATGTGACGTAGGTCAATCTCTATTCGGGTTGCGCCACGCATCGTGTACAGGGTTCCGTGGACGCAATTTGAAGGCGTATTTTCGTTGCATTGGCCAAATACGCATTCAAATGTCCTTAGACAACATCTCATAGAGGTAGAATGCGTTGCGCATCCCAAAACAGTTTATTAGCACTGCCCTTTGTCCTTTACCTTTATTTTACTTGCACTATACAACGGCATATGATGGCCAGCTGGCTCTGTCTCTGTGTTTAGCCTTCCCTGACAAGTGTGTTACCAATTGATAGCGAAGGGATGGAAAATTGGCTAGCCTGGGCGAGAACGAACCAAGAACTTTGAATCGGGATGCACGCGACAGCCGGTGACTATTTCGACTGTGCTACCACGCGCCCATAGAGAGGAATATGGTGTAAGCTGTGAAAAAAGCTCTACATAGTGCAAGAGAGGGATGCGCGGAATATTACCAATATTACAATGTTGGTTACAAATGTTGCCTCCAGGCCTTTTAGAGTTACAAAATACCTTTGTTTTTCGAAAAAGGTTGAGGAAAGTAGACCTAATTTCAACACTACACCTCGCTGATATCACCTAAGGGCAACATTGCAGTCTTTCGTTCTCCTTAGCTCCTAATTCATAGCCTGTCATGCCTTGATTTTACACAAGTAAAATGTTGCTTTTGGTGTATTTGTATTCTCACGTTATTTGTTTCCAATTCATGTTCCTATTTGTTTCTATTTTTTTACTCAAAACTTTTCGTTTTTCTTTTTTCTTTCCTGCTTACTTTTGTTGCCCTTATTCTTTTCTTTCGTGGTAGCTTTGTTTATTCTCCTATCTAACACTAGGATATCTTGCTTTCTTCCCTCTT
Source organism: Heligmosomoides polygyrus bakeri (assembly GCA_947359475.1). Classification (NCBI taxonomy): domain Eukaryota; kingdom Metazoa; phylum Nematoda; class Chromadorea; order Rhabditida; family Heligmosomidae; genus Heligmosomoides; species Heligmosomoides polygyrus. Next base: position 16,425 of record OX375866.1, read on the forward strand.
CCTACAAACACGTTACGCGGGTGTTGATGGAGCGATGGAGTTGACGGACCTACTAAGTTGGAATCCGGAGCCGTCTTCGATTACGATTTGCAGTGTTTGGCGGGCCACTGCTCTTCTCCATCAATAGCGCTCTACTAATCAACCCCTCACTCCTCAATTTTTTATTTGCCTTGTCCCAAAATATTTCGCTTCTCCTTGTTTTTTTCTCATCAGTTTTTTTCTTACTTCCAATTAGTGCATAACGCTGTTCAGCTTTGGTTTGTTGAGGTTTCTCGTTTTTTACCATGTTGTGTTACTAATCACACTGTGTTCATGAATTTCTTGTATTCTAGAATTATGTGCGCGTTTATGTGCAAATAAATAAATAAATAAATAAATAAATAAATAAATAATCAATTCGCGCTCTCGACATCTAGCCCTTCTATCTTGTTTTTGGCTCTTGTCTTCCATACTTTCAATTCCGCGCAACAAACGTTAGAGCTTTTCGAGGCGATTCTAGATGGGCAACAAAGCACTCAATTATGAAGTAGGAGGACATAGACTAGTTGTTTTACAGCCATTCTTCGATTTGCACAAATTCCTTACTGATGGCAGTATTTAAGCACTTCCGTCTGCAAAATGCTGCAGTGGCTGAATACGTGAGTTGGATTCCAACTCACCTCCAGTAGAAGGGATGCTGAAGTGTATCGTCCTGCCAACTAGGCCACGATCCTCTCCAGGCTCCGCGAAACTTCAGGTTATTCCCAGCGTCCAAGTAGCAATCCTATTTCAGCGAAACAGAATGTGTTAGTATGGAGGGTTTCGTGAAATTGGTGGCCTTCCAAGCGCTTACTTGAGCACAAAGAATCGAGTGGAGGCAACCCTTCCGAGTCAGGTAATACGCCAGTGAAGCGGCCTGAAAGCCTTCTGGTAATGAGAAAAATTGTGCATTGCGCAGAAAGAAAGGTGTCATCACCTGCCGAAGCCAGATTAGTATAGTCGCCGGCTTGATGTATGACTCCTTCCTGACGGCGTCGTACAGTGAAACATCGTCGTGGGTTTGATAACGCAATATCAGTGGATCGCGAGTGGAGTAGAAAGCATAATCGAGGAGTGGAACAAGATGCCTTGACATACATACATCCTGGAAACTAGTACGAAGTGCAACGTAGGCATGGACAACCTGTGCTTTAGTGGAATGAGCGCCTCCAGTTCCTCCTCAATTCCCTCATGCATAATCTCCCTTTTCAGTGGCACCAAGACAGACTTCAGCTTTAGATTTGGTAGCGGAACCATCGTTTTCATTGTGACTCGAGGCGTTTCTTCCACGAAACACGTTGCGCCGAATCTTCCACACACTGAAATCAAACGCTCGCGGACTTCAACAGAGGATCAATAGCGAAGACCTTCAGCCATATTTCTGTTTTCTTCTGCTTTAGGCTTATGGTGATATTTGACGCTCATGCAGTTTCTCTTGTTTAAGGGCGCGTTGCTACACATCCGGATGCGGAGCCGGCTGGCACGTGCACCACAAATCAAGGTTGTTGGTTAGAGTTTCCCACCTATGGCAACCAAGCTTTTCATTTCCACGGGGTTGGTATTCTGAAACCAGACTCGTGTGGAAGGAACATTATAAAACACTTATTTGACCATCGGATAGTCAAGCCAATTTATTCTATTCGCCTAATTCTCATTCAAACTACCTCTACTTTCGTAGAAGTAGAATATCCTGCATAGAGGGGCTTTCCTTTATTCATTATTTAACCATTTTAGCTCACGCAATTTTCTTTTTTTTCTCTCTTTTTGGTCAAAATAAAAGTGTGTGACATTGCTGTGTACGAAGATCGCTCTTTCAATAAGATAAAGGATAAAAGATAAAGGATGGCGTTAGTCAATCCCTTTTGGGATGCGCCATGCATTATACTTCTACGGGATGTCGTGGAAGCAATTTGAATGAGTCATACAATGACTTGCGGTGGCCAGCCGATGAACAAGTCTGCGCTTTATCCGTCCCATTAGACTCCGGTACCAATTCACCGACCCCGGAGGATGGAAGCTTGGTTGGTCTGGCCGTATATCCGAAACAGGAACCTGGTATCGGGTGCACGCGACAAACGGCACCTCCGACTGCACTTGATGCGCTCCTTTAAAAGCTATTTCCAAACAAAACTAGCTCACAGAATGTAACATAACTTTCTCCATGTAATCAAATATTAACACTAGCGAGATAAAACCGGCGAGCACTAAATACATGTACTTCACTTACTACCCTGTCGATAGATCGCCGTTCCAAGACGAATGTTCTCCGAGCAATACCGAACCGACTTCAGCTGGAAGGTCATGTCACTTAACGAGCTAAAACACATCCCGCCTAATCGGAAACGTGCTCCTTCGGTGGTCTAAAAAGAGCCATAAGAGCGTGTAGAACCGCTGTGTTTTCAGTATGTTCGCTGTCTTCGGAACACGCACATGTTCAATGTTGATCTGGAAATCGCGAACGCCATCTTTGAACACGGAGAGGACCAGCGCATCTGGATTGTCAATGTCCTGGAATAACTTTATTACAGAGCGACTGGCCGTATTTTTCATTTGTGGAAGTTGACTTGGCAATTGGTGATGAAGAGTGGAAAGTCGTAAAAAATATTCTTGGTGCAAATGGAAGCTAGGAGTTTTTTCTCTATCTATCTCAAAAGAAATTTCTTCCTGAGTTTCAAAAAATTACGAAAAACCTGGACGTTTTCATAACTATAATGTAATGAACCTCTACGTGCTCAACGTTTTCAGTCGTTTCTTTGAACGTTACGAAGGAGAGGGGCACTCCTAGGCATGAATCCCAAATTCTACTCGAATATAGTCCTAACGTGTAGAACATGAACGTTGCCTATGAGCGGAATGCGAAGTGCAGCAGGAGACCTGAACTAGGAATTCCCCCTCGTTCTTCAGCTTTGCGCAAACGTCATCGACAGTAAGCTTGCCGTGGAAGATGGGCTCGTTCATCAAGCTCAGCTTGACAGCATCGATCAGCTTGGGCGGAAACATGACCACCGAAGCTGCTGTGATTTTCCTGAAGACAAGATACAGAAGCTTTCTAAGTGAGAAGGACAGCCATATTGGATTACGGGAGAAAATTCTACAGATGCTTAGTATCAAAAGCTCATGAATAACCAGGGGTGAAGAAATTATGACGAGTTGTTGAGAGTGACAGTGGGTTTGTTTACTAGTAGTAAAAGGCAAAATATCAAAACTATAAGAGGGTTTCGAAGAAAAGTAAAATTCTACGTAGGTGAGGTGGATTACCGCCGCATATTTCAGCTCCGAGATTGATTGTGGTCGAAATCACTCGTCAGGAGTTGACCAACCTGTCCAGTTAAGGGCCGCGTGTTACTAAATTCCAGTCAATCGTCGGTTGGAAAGGACTTGCATGAAGGTGTAAGGTCTCTTCTAAGTATAGAGCAGGTGTTAAGCACTTTAAGGAGCTTACTTGGCTGCGCAGAAAGGAATAGCTACGTAAAGTAGAACAGGCTGTTTATAACTCGGAGATACGGATGGACATCCATAAAATGTCGCCCATTCCTAGCGCGGTGATCTGGATGAACAACAGAAATGGAAAGGATCATGAATAAAACGACACTGTATTCTTCAAGGGGACCGCTCTTAAACCAGGCGACACGCGTCCCTTGGCGATCAGACTGATTCACCTATTGCCTCAGATGATTTTCACATTGGGAGCTTAGCCCCGATCAGTGAATGCCTCCAGCATCTCAAAGAACTTTGGACCCGATGCCGTGTGAAAGGGCTTAAAACGCTGATTACAAATGTGCGGACCAAATTTGCTAAATGGAACACCTAAGCGGTGGCCGGTGAAAACTAGCGTTGTCGACTGCACAAGTATTCAGTTTGTGAGCACCATATTTCGCTGACACTTTTTTGTAATCTTCCAACACTGTTGAAGAAGGTTGGTACATCGGTATCTACTATGTATAACAACAAGTTGAACGTCCTTTCATGAAAAGAACAAAATTTGGTATCTACAACGCCTTTTCATCTTCAAGCGTTGTTCGAAAATCAAAAAGCACATCTACTACGCGACTGCGGAGGTCGAAAAAATATTTCGGTCATACTTCGGCTAATGGCGTTATTTGGAGTGCTGATCACGAATCTGGAGTCTGTTTTCGAATTTCTGCCTTCTTATGGCAGGTTAAGGTAGGCATGAATAAATAGAGGTGATGAATAAAGGTCATAAGCACACAAATTTTTCTCCCAAATTTTGTGCATAGGGGTTATTTGGGCGCTGAGCAAGTAGCATCCGATTTTGACTTACCGTACGCTAAAATCTAAATGCAATATCATTCCGCTTTCAAGTAGCTCAAAAAGGTAAATGATAGTTGATACCAGACGTTTGTTTGTTCAAAAAAGTGTTGGAAATGAGGATAAAGGGTGTCATTGCCAATAAATCCCCAAATGCAAAAACACCAGCATCGATGGGAACCGAACCCCTAGGCACCTCCAGTAAAGCGAGAACACTGCCACTGTCTCGACGCCTTTTGTCTTTAGTGCTAATGGCTGCACTGATTACGCAACGCTCCGTCGTTGGCTTCACGAGCGCACGCGACATGCAGTCGCAACGCTAACCTTCACCAGCCAGTACTCGCTTAGGAGAGCCATAGAACAAATTTTGTCTGCACATTTGTAATCAGCGTTTCAAGCTCTTTCCCATGGCATATGGCATATAGCATTCGAACGGGCTGCTAGTTCAGCTAGCAGCCCGTTCGAATGCTTGCAGGGTCTTGACCCCAGGATTTATAAAAAACGACAGTTGCTGTGAAATATGCTTACCTGCCAACATATGTACTGGCGTGAATCGATAAAATAACTCAATCGATTATCACCGATATTCTTTACTCTTTTCAGTTCGTGAGGAACCGTGGTTACATGATTCTCACCTTGGGAGCTTATTCCTGACCATCGAATTCTGATGTGAAGTCAGCTCTTCCTCTGCTCATTGTAGCACTGTAAAAGACGGAAGGACAGGCAGATAGAGGGATCGAGAGACGGACAGGACGGATTAGCTCTTTTGTATGCCGTTGGGTACCCAACGTGGGTTGCTTTCTGTTCGTTGATGAGATAGTGCTTTCAAGTGTGCACAACACCGCTACAGCTGGAAGGGTAGCCAATTTTTGATTTTGTTACTCCCTTCAACCTGTAGCGGTGCTGTGCACACTTTTCACACGTCGGCCCTCTCTCTGCACCAACGCGCTTTGAACTGACGTGCTTTCGAAGCAGACATAAAGAAGTGAACCTGCATGAGTTCAAATGTGGTTCACGCTGCGCAATGTGGAACTGAAGCAACTAAATGAAAGGAAAAGTCAAACAACGCCCAAAGGTGAAAAGTTCCACTGGAACTGGTACTTCATGAAGCACTTTCGAAACAAGCTGAATTAGTGGTCTTAATGTAGCGTGCAAGCGGCGTCGTACAGATTCCGATAGACCGAACTGTCAGAAGATCTTAGAATTAAAATTGGCTGAGGATTAGCTAGAGAGCATAATCGATGGCAGCACTACAGACCGGTTCTCACCACTCACTTCATTGATTAGATTTGGAATGAATTGTGTTGTATGCATCTTTAGTGGTAAACAAACGACTGTATCTGGAGTACTGAGAATATGTCTCATTTTTCCATAGTCTGCACAAAGTTCAGTACCATAGAACTACTTCACTAGAGGTGCGCTAGGGTTTGTTAGAGGAGATCTCGTGACACGGTGCGCTGAGTGTTTGGGCATTAATGAAGACGTAAGATGCTTTTCAGCGAACACTGGAAGGTGTGGAAGGATCTAAAGTGCCTCTGGTTCACCCAGTGTTTGTTGCTACTATTCATAAGGTTACTGAAATACCGTCGACGAATCTACCCTGGGCACAAGAGCAGGAAGTGCGAACAAGCAGAATTTTGGAGAGATTTTGGCAAAATCAACCACACCCGCAACGTTACGAAACCGCTGAAGTGTTGTGGGAGTACAAGCTGACAATATTTCTCACGTTTATACTCCTAAAGAGGGGGGGGGGCAAGTCTAGGCGTAGCACGGGTTAGCGGGGTGGGGTGGACACGCCCAAAGCGAAGTATTCTGGTCTACTACCGTACGCTGAATATCGAAAGTGTCGAAGCCTTGCACGGACTGCCCCAACCCGTATTGGGTCCAAGTCTAGATCAGGGGCCGCATGCTTGTCTTCCCCGGTTCGGGGCACCCCGAGCGAGCACCCCGGTTCGGGGTGAATGCCCGGACCGGGGCCCCTCGAGCGAGATGGCATGCACGTCTCCGGGGCTCCCCGGGAGAGGGGAAACCCGAAGTTTGACGCGATACTGCAGAAAATCTGCATTCCGAAATCTTAGTTGCGGTCGATGAAAATGATTCTGCACCAATGTAGAGACAAGCACAAAACGTGGGAGCCAGCTGACCGAGCGTTTGGATTAATCCTCGAACTATAGCAGCAACAGTGGTATACAGTTCGAGGCTACGATTTTTTCTACGCTTCCACCTTGCCCCTAACTGCTATAATAGTATATGGTGTGCCTAGAGGCTTCGTTAAGGCGTCATTATTATCGGAAAAATACTTAGCTTTTCTGGGGCCGGATTCATCAACAATTAAACCCGGGGTGTCGTGCCCCGGGCTGGCTGCCACCGGCATCGGTAACGGTGGTCCAGACCCGAGGCCACGTGTGTGGCAGACCGGCGGGGTCTTACGGCACGCTAATGCTCTTTCCTTTCCAGCCACGCGGATCCCAACTACATAGGGCCCTGCTGCCCCTGCCGAACCATTGGGTCGATGCTGCGTTGGACTTTAGCTCCCCGTGCGCACTACGACTCTGCGGCAACTTCCCCGCACGTCTCTGCGCCTTCCCTTCTCCTCACATAGTATTGCGATCAATAAAGGTATCGGTATTCACCCGTCTTCCCGCAACTCCCACAGACATGAGATAGGCATACAGATTTACTATCTACACATTACTACTTCATAAAACACACACACATAACTACGAGTCACGCAACCTGCCCTCCTACTCTTACTAGGGGAATCCCCGACAGCAGCCCGCGAGGGTCCGGCGAGGTCCTGCCTGGGGCGTGTGCCCACGAGGCGGTGCTCCTCGCCTCGCACCTGCGGTTACCTCCTCCTGGCGTCCATGCCAGGGTAGATCCTCCTCCAGCTCGACTCTGCGCTCCTCGGTACTGCGGCGGTATCGACACACTCCGGCTTCGGCGACGTCCAGCGGATATTGACGAGAGAGGACGACCGGACACGACCGTCCGGGACGGCGGCAGCAGGCGAAGAATGAAGCCCGCCCGCGCGTTCATACTCCGTCGCAGCGAATCGAGGCTGCGTATTCGACAGGCGTGCGCGGCGGGACCATGAGGGCGCAGAGACTCTGCGTCCTTTAAGAGTCGAGACGAAAGTCACGACACGGGGTATGCAGGGTATACGGGGTAGAGATAAGATAAGAGTCAGATAGAGTAGAGATAATGCAAGAGTCAGAGACGGAGGCTTCATCGCGGTTATCTCTTCCCCTTATACCCACGGGTAAGTCGTTGATGAATCCGGCCCCTGGCGTCTTTACACTCAGATGTGAATGAGAACATCCTCGCCTCTTCTCTGAGACGAGGAAAGCAGGAGAGATGGAACGCCTGGTTAGCCAAGGTTGGAACCGACCTTGAATCAACTTTTGATGCACATAAGGACCTCAGCACCTCCAACTGTACTACAAGTTCCCTCAGTCCAATGGAAAACCTTTATTAATGAGACTTCCTTCCACAGGATGTCTATGTCTTCTTAGTTTCCTCGCATTCTTTGTACCTTTTCCATGCGTTTTTTTAGTGCATAGACTACAATACCGCTCGCGCCGCACGGTCAAAAGTGGGCGAAAAAACGCCAACATAGCGTCGCAAAGCGTCGCACACTCATAACTCCTTCAGATTTAGGTTTCTTGAATAAAGGTTGGCACCATTCGATTCGCCTCTTCGAGATCTACACAAGCATGTGCAAAACTTTACCGGAACACCCGTATTTTCGTCGTGGGTGGTCCAAAATTGGCTGGACGGGCGATTAGAGCAGCTTATTTCCCAGGATATGCGTGCTTTCGGAGTATCTCCAAGATGGCGTACGTCGCCAGTGCTCTGTCATGCCAGGAATGCCCCAAGAGTGCGCCGTGCACAATGCACACAGAACCTAACCTATCAATCGAGTGGGCGAGCGCATGTCCCCTGCGCTTCTATCTTCTCTCACTGGGAACTGCGACGTTTTCAAGACTATTTCGAGCCGTTTGGAGAATGTTATCAGAAATTCCCCGCCATCCCACTCAGGATTAGCTCCAATCTGTCCCAGCGAAACTTTGGTGTGCGCCGTGAACAATGCATACAGAATCGAACCAATCGGGGGGGGGGGGGAAGCTTGTAGACTGAGCGTTTGGGGAGTTTTATCAGAAATTTCTTGCCGCCCTACTCAGGAATTGCTACAAGACTGTCCAGCGAGCCTTTGGAGTGCGCCATTAACAATGCATACAGAATCGAACCTTTCAATCGAGGGGGGGGGCGACCGCTCGTAAATTGCACGCGCGGGCGTCTTTGGAGCACAATAGCTCTGTCAAGTTGGAACCGTTCAGGTTGCAGCTTGTAGGTCTTGTAGGCAGTCGAACGGTCTGCTAGCACGCCAAAGCAGAATGGTTTAGCATAGGAGGGAGCAATGTTATAGGGGTGCGAAGATGCAGGTGAGGCTTGTGTGAAGCATTTTTTTCCGAATTCCGTGGACCACTGTGAGAAGACGCCACAAGCTAACGGCCTTAAAATGCGTACGCGAACAGAGCGCTTAAGGTACTTTACGACGACGTGCTCGTAGCTCCTCAGCTGCCCAAACTGCTTAGCCTCAGCTGCCGTTTTAGAGTGGCGAAACCTAGCGGTTAGAGTTTCTTGCGCTCCTACTCGCCCAGATTTGAGTCTTCGACACTAGCAATGGCACCGTTCCGTTCAGCATGGGAAACGCTATCGTGCGGTATCAATTTCGACCGATTTTGGAAACATCAATTTTTGACTGTTTCGCATCGAGGACGAGGCCGCGGCGGAAGGACGATGACGTCATCGAAAAATCGATGTCTTCGAGTTGGGCCACGCTTGATACCATTCGATAGAGCTTTTCATGCTGAATTGAATGGTGTTATTGAGAGTAGGAAAAACTTTAATGCGGGCAATTAAGAGCGAGGAGAACATCGACTGTTGTTGTGCTAAATTGCACGCGCGGGCGTGTTCTGAGCGCGATAACTCTGTCATTTTTGAACCTTTCCGATTGCAGCTTGTAAATTCTGTAAGCAGCAAAATGGTCTAATAGTGCGCCGAAATACAGCAATGTAGCTTATGATAGGACAAAGTTACAGCAGTGCAAAAATGCAGGTAAGCCTTGTGTGACACGATTTTTTCCAATTTCAGTCGACCCCTTCGGGAAGATGCAGAGAGCTAACAACCTAAAAATGCGCCTGCGAGCAGAACGCTTAAGGTTCTTTACGACGACGTGCTCACAACTCTCTAGTTGATTAAACTGCCTTAGCACAAGCTGCCATTTTAGGGCCACGGACACAGCGGTTGAAGTTTCCTTCTCTCCTTCTCGCCCATATTTTGGTTTTCGACACTCGCAATAACAACGTTAGCTTCACCACGAAAAGCTCTATCGAACGATGTCAATCTCTACCAATTTCAGAAAAATCGATTTTTTGACAATTTCCCATCGAGGACGCGGGCGCCCTAGGCCGAGCCTGCGCGGACGATGACGTCATCGAAAATCGATATTCTCGAAAATGGCCAAATTTTTTCGTACAAAATCATCTTGGGGTTATTTGGGACGCTGATTACGAATCCGACGTCCGTTTTCGAAAATTCCAAAGATTTCAATAGGTT
>OX375866.1:26533-553043 GCA_947359475.1 Heligmosomoides polygyrus bakeri
CTAAGCCTAAGCCTAAGCCTAAGCCTAAGCCTAAGCCTAAGCCTAAGCCTAAGCCTAAGCCTAAGCCTAAGCCTAAGCCTAAGCCTAAGCCTAAGCCTAAGCCGAAGCCTAAGCCTAAGCCTAAGCCTAAGCCTAAGCCTAAGCCTAAGCCTAACTCCGAAGCCGAAGCCTAAGCCTAACTCCGAAGCCTAAGCCTAAGCCTAACTCCGAAGCCGAAGCCTAAGCCTAACTCCGAAGCCGAAGCCTAAGCCTAACTCCGAAGCCGAAGCCTAAGCCTAACTCCGAAGCCGAAGCCTAAGCCTAACTCCGAAGCCGAAGCCTAAGCCTAACTCCGAAGCCGAAGCCTAAGCCTAACTCCGAAGCCGAAGCCTAAGCCTAACTCCGAAGCCGAAGCCTAAGCCTAACTCCGAAGCCGAAGCCTAAGCCTAACTCCGAAGCCGAAGCCTAAGCCTAAGCCTAAGCCGAAGCCTAAGCCTAAGCCTAAGCCTAAGCCTAAGCCTAAGCCTAAGCCTAAGCCTAAGCCTAAGCCTAAGCCTAAGCCTAAGCCTAAGCCTAAGCCTAAGCCGAAGCCTAAGCCTAACTCCGAAGCCGAAGCCTAAGCCTAACTCCGAAGCCGAAGCCTAAGCCTAACTCCGAAGCCGAAGCCTAAGCCTAACTCCGAAGCCGAAGCCTAAGCCTAACTCCGAAGCCGAAGCCTAAGCCTAACTCCGAAGCCGAAGCCTAAGCCTAACTCCGAAGCCGAAGCCTAAGCCTAACTCCGAAGCCGAAGCCTAAGCCTAACTCCGAAGCCGAAGCCTAAGCCTAACTCCGAAGCCGAAGCCTAAGCCTAACTCCGAAGCCGAAGCCTAAGCCTAACTCCGAAGCCGAAGCCTAAGCCTAACTCCGAAGCCGAAGCCTAAGCCTAACTCCGAAGCCGAAGCCTAAGCCTAACTCCGAAGCCGAAGCCTAAGCCTAACTCCGAAGCCGAAGCCTAAGCCTAACTCCGAAGCCGAAGCCTAAGCCTAACTCCGAAGCCGAAGCCTAAGCCTAACTCCGAAGCCGAAGCCTAAGCCTAACTCCGAAGCCGAAGCCTAAGCCTAACTCCGAAGCCGAAGCCTAAGCCTAACTCCGAAGCCGAAGCCTAAGCCTAACTCCGAAGCCGAAGCCTAAGCCTAACTCCGAAGCCGAAGCCTAAGCCTAACTCCGAAGCCGAAGCCTAAGCCTAACTCCGAAGCCGAAGCCTAAGCCTAACTCCGAAGCCGAAGCCTAAGCCTAACTCCGAAGCCGAAGCCTAAGCCTAACTCCGAAGCCGAAGCCTAAGCCTAACTCCGAAGCCGAAGCCTAAGCCTAACTCCGAAGCCGAAGCCTAAGCCTAACTCCGAAGCCGAAGCCTAAGCCTAACTCCGAAGCCGAAGCCTAAGCCTAACTCCGAAGCCGAAGCCTAAGCCTAACTCCGAAGCCGAAGCCTAAGCCTAACTCCGAAGCCGAAGCCTAAGCCTAACTCCGAAGCCGAAGCCTAAGCCTAACTCCGAAGCCGAAGCCTAAGCCTAACTCCGAAGCCGAAGCCTAAGCCTAACTCCGAAGCCGAAGCCTAAGCCTAACTCCGAAGCCGAAGCCTAAGCCTAACTCCGAAGCCGAAGCCTAAGCCTAACTCCGAAGCCGAAGCCTAAGCCTAACTCCGAAGCCGAAGCCTAAGCCTAACTCCGAAGCCGAAGCCTAAGCCTAACTCCGAAGCCGAAGCCTAAGCCTAACTCCGAAGCCGAAGCCTAAGCCTAACTCCGAAGCCGAAGCCTAAGCCTAACTCCGAAGCCGAAGCCTAAGCCTAACTCCGAAGCCGAAGCCTAAGCCTAACTCCGAAGCCGAAGCCTAAGCCTAACTCCGAAGCCGAAGCCTAAGCCTAACTCCGAAGCCGAAGCCTAAGCCTAACTCCGAAGCCGAAGCCTAAGCCTAACTCCGAAGCCGAAGCCTAAGCCTAACTCCGAAGCCGAAGCCTAAGCCTAACTCCGAAGCCGAAGCCTAAGCCTAACTCCGAAGCCGAAGCCTAAGCCTAACTCCGAAGCCGAAGCCTAAGCCTAACTCCGAAGCCGAAGCCTAAGCCTAACTCCGAAGCCGAAGCCTAAGCCTAACTCCGAAGCCGAAGCCTAAGCCTAACTCCGAAGCCGAAGCCTAAGCCTAACTCCGAAGCCGAAGCCTAAGCCTAACTCCGAAGCCGAAGCCTAAGCCTAACTCCGAAGCCGAAGCCTAAGCCTAACTCCGAAGCCGAAGCCTAAGCCTAACTCCGAAGCCGAAGCCTAAGCCTAACTCCGAAGCCGAAGCCTAAGCCTAACTCCGAAGCCGAAGCCTAAGCCTAACTCCGAAGCCGAAGCCTAAGCCTAACTCCGAAGCCGAGATCCCAAATTCGAATGAAATCGTTGTCCAAGTGTTAGCCGATTATCGAGGCCTAGACCTAAATCGATGGTCGATGATCAACCCTATGTTTACAGAAAGAGGCAACTGACGAAAACGGTGAAGTCGATGCCACACATAAACTCTAAGCCGATGTCGTCACCCTATGTCGCCCATGCCTATAAAAGCCGAAGGCAGTTTTGATTTAAGGCGAAACATGAGGCCAATTCAATCACGCAGCTTGTGTTTTGGGCTAGATCGCAATGGAGGCCTAAGCATATGTTTGAGGGAAGCGGGAGCCGTGTTCTTCCTAATTATAGCCCTATCGAATTCTAGACCTATGTATGAGACCTAACTATGTAGCCTAAAATGATGCGGTGTAAAAGCAGTTGAGCTCTCCAGAATCCATCATCTTCGCTTTTCCACGTATTGCTCCCAATAGTTATTAGTTTCTTCTTGGCAACATTCAATATCAATAAATTTCATGTCGTTGCGTCGTGACTCTGTCGTGTTTTCCACCCCTCAGATGAAGGATGGTACAATATGTGCAAACCTTAGCCGTGAAATTATTTATTACAATCCACCGAAACAAATAAGTCAACAAAGTAAAGCAATCTTTACGTGCAGCCATAATACATAAACAAGACTGAATCTGATCACAACGAATAAATAGTAAAAAACTGACAACTGATGGATGTAAACACCGACAAGGGAACTGTCTCAATCTCAACGTTACGTCGGAAAGGCGAGAACTGATACTATAGGAAAAATCTACATCCTCGGTATAGTACGAAAACAGGTTTTGTTTTTGCCCAGCCCTTGAGGCGAACGAGTAAGAGGCACCGAAAATTTTAGCGGTTAAGGGTTCGCAGGGTCGAGTAAACCACAGAGGACTAAAGAGGTTGCGGCATTTCTTTGGTGGCGCAACGGTAGGGGGAGCTGCCTTATGTCACGATGCTGAGGGTTCAATTCCAAAGCAGCCGGGTTTAGCACTTTTACCCTAGTATAGAATTTCCGTGGAGAAACGCTATCTGATAGTTTTTATTGAGTATGCTGCAGTACGGTGTTTTCGCTACATATTCCTTGTCGACACTTCGAGATGCACCAGCAACGTTTCAAATATGTAAAATGCAATGAGATATTTTTTACTTTCAGATCTTTTCCGCTAATATCCTGAAGACCTGGCGCTGTTTTGCACTTGAAGGTGGAGATCATCAACGCACTATCTTCCAGGAAAATTATTTTTTTGTAAATTTTTAATGCGGTATTCGCTTTTTGCCGGCCAGAGGCCAGATTTATCAACGACTTACAGCAATCTAATCTTGAAAATGCTGCCGAAATCCCTGATAGCCGTGATAGAATTGAAACATTTCACATGTAGATAAGCCGCGCTATCAGGAATTTCGGCATCGTTAGATTGCTGTAAGTCGTTGATGTGTCTGGCCTCAGGTGAATTATGTCTCCTGAAAAAGTAATAGTAAATTTAACCAAGAGAAAAATTTGTTTTAATCTTATCAGTGGCCCGTTTTGATTTGGAAGATGTGCAGCTTGCTTTTAAGAATGTTTATTTTAGTTTAAAGTGTCCAACATGGAAATGGCATTACTAGCTTTGGTGAATCTTCCGCCAAGCCTGCATTCCCTGCTGTGCTTTTTCTGTGCTGGACTAAAAATTGGACTTCTCTTTCAGATTTTAAAAAATATTTTTGTCTCACACGAACTCCTGATTACTGAAGGTATAGGCTGCACAATAATTCGCTTATCCTCCCTCCGCTCGACCACCGTTACTCACAATCCTGGAGCCGAGTGTGCAAAATTTCGGGACCAAAGATACAAATAGTGGTGAATATGCAGTTAAATAAGAAATTGTGGCGTAGTTCACGATGCCTTAAAGCACCAGTTCAGACTGGATGTTTGACAAAAAAACTCAAGCTCTCTAAAACTGCGTTCAAACTGACGGAACGACAAAATGGCAAAGCAAGTACAAAATCCATGAAATCTTTGATTGGGAACTCCAACAACACACCTTCATCTACACTGTGAAGCTCGTAAGCGTCCCTGGGCCGGATTCATCAATGACTTACAGCAATTTAAAGGAGGAAACACAGCCGAAAACTCTGATAGCGCGGCTTATCAAGCGATATGGTGAAACATTTCACTTGATAGGCAGTGCTATCAGGAATTTCGGCTGTATTTTCTCCGTTAAATTGCTGTAAGTCGTTGATGAATACGGCCCCTGTACTTATAACACGGTTTTCGAAGTGCGACTAATCCAAACAATTAACACGTAGTTGCAGCTAAAATCGCGGAAAGTTTTATGATCGTTCAAAGATTGTAGTCATCTTTTGAGATACCTTGCTGAGAAATACAAAATGTTAAGACTTGAATTTTTCGGAACTTCTTTTAATCTTAGTTGTCTGAAACAGCTTATAAAGCGGTGAGCCACAAATATTGCTTAAATCAATAGCTGAATAACTTTTTCCACCAAGGAACAAGTTTCCTGGCGCAAACGGTCTCAAAGATATAAGGGATGAATTATGGGTTAAGCCACGATCGGTCATCTATCCGCCACTGATTCTACCACCACTGGTCGCATCGTCAATAACATGGTCGTTTTTTCGATACCGTGAGGGCGACTGACCTTGTGTGGGCGGATTTCTGACCAAATCATGGTGTTTTTCATAATAATTCATTCATAATTCTTTGTCATTACAAAACAGAAAAATTCGGATATTCAGTTATGTGTTCACTTCGAAACAAGGGGATGGGCTCAAATTTTAGAAGCAACACTGGCTGAATAAGGCAAATTGCTGCTTAAATAAAATTATGGCACATGCGCAAAAAATCGCACTTTTCTAGATTTGAAAACTCTAGGTGCATGGTTTTCACACTAACAATCAATAAAACATCGCGATTTATTGAGTAAATGCATGACTGTAGCTAAGAGAGAATAACGGGAAATGGGGACAAGGATAGGTGTTAATCAATCCCCGTGGAATGCGCCACACACTCTGCTTCCATGCAACATTTTACAGAGACGATTCCAATGCACACTAGGCCGTTATAAACACTTTCGGTGGTCAGCCAATGAAAGCGCTGGCTATTTCGAAGGGTTTACATCTCTGTTGCCAACTTTACGACCCCTAGAAGGATGGAACGCTTGATAATACTGTGCGCCCATTTGGTCTGAGAACCAGAGCCTCTTTCGACACAGCACAACACGATTCTGCGGCTGAAGGAGTAGAAATTTCATGACTACATGAACAGTGTTAACACGGTCCATGTCGTGAATGTGGCCAGCATTGGGAGATAGGGCACGGTAGCTAATCGTAACCAATTAGAACAGTTAGTGGACGAGCGCTGACAAATCAGGGCACCGATCTACCCAACCATAGTGGGGTTGAGGGTGTTCTGAGTCAGACGACTCATGATCTTGTCCTTTCCGAAGGTGAACAGATTCACGTTCGGCACCACATGGCCGTACTGCATGTGTCGATCCGCCATGAAGTTGAGGTATTCGAAGGTGTACGGCCACGCTCGTTCGGGTCGGACAGCGTCAGCGGGAACTCCATCGCACTGTTCAGAATACCGTTGCCGCCTCCTGAAGGAGAACATCATCATCATTCACGCATACTTCCAGCTACAATTAGGAATTGCAGACATTTGGCTAAAAGAAGAAATTTCGGATCTATCCCAATGAGGGTGGGTACAGGTAGTTTTGTCCAACAGTCGTTCTCTCTAAGTTTCACCGAAGGCCCTATTAGCTGCAACATGATGTTGGACAGCTTAGGCAATGCAGTCGTATGGCATGAGAGTAAGGACGCAAGTGCATCTTCAAGGTGGTCCTCCGGACAAGGAGAGGTAGATCGAAAATATCTTAAGATCCTAAGAAGTGCATCCATATACCCTTTTTACCTTTTTTACATTTTATATGAGAACAAAAGATAATCCATCATTCAGAAAAGGTAACGATTACGGCTAAGGAAAATTAATGATGAACAGAAAATTTTTGAACAAATATCGCACCTTTGAGCATGATTCTACCACCGAAGTCGAACAGCTCATTTACTCCGAGTATTGACAGGTCCCACGGATCTCCCTCGATAGAGAGCCTTCGGGCTCTCTTGTTAAGAGGGATCTCGGGCCGCTTGTCGCAGGGCCACGTGGCGCGTCCCCGGGTGGTGGATAGGGGAATTAAACGCGAACCAAATGCGACCGTGTACTGCCCAGAGACGCAGGTGGGATGCAGGGGATGGACTCCTTGCTCCTGCTGTGTCGGGTCGATGCGTTCCTTGTGCGTGGGAGCGGCATGTTCGTGCACAGTGTGCATGGATGTGTCCGTGACTGTGCGGATTGTAACTGTGTCGGCCCGGCCAAAAGCTTGCACTCGGTAGACTGGGAGTACATGTAAGGCGATTCGAGGCCGCCTTAAGTCTCGCCCCGTCCCTTCGGGCAGTCTGGCTGGCTGCCCGGAGTACCCCGCCCGCACGACAGAGCCTGACTAGCTACCCGTGTTGTATTCCAGTCAAACACAGCAGCACTAAAGGGCCTCATTCCCCTGACCCCGAAAGAGCCCCCATTTCTGCAGCGATGGGAAGGACGAGTACGGAGAGGCTGCTAAAATCTCAGGGCCTAACCAGGCTGCGCAAACTGAGAAGGACTAGGATGACGATCTGTACTTACAACGCCCGCACGCTTGCGTCGGAAGCATCCGTCGAGGACCTGATGATGCAAGCCAGGAAGATCAAGTACGACGTCATCGGACTGACCGAGACGAGAAGACACCACCCCCTGCACGCCGCCTACGACTCCGGAGAAGAACTGTTCCTCGGAACATGCGACAGCAGGGGAGTAGGCGGCGTTGGTGTCCTCGTCAACACGCACTTGGCCATGAACATCGATTCGTACGAGTCTCTGACAAGCCGAATCGGACGTCTGCGACTGAAGCGATGTGGCTCCGTGCCAGCCTTGACTGTGTTCGTCGCGTATGCCCCAACATCCGACTACGCCGACGAAGACGTCGAGGCCTTCTACGTGGAGCTGGAGAAGTTCTATAAGGAAGATCACACCTTCTACAAGGTGATCGTCGGCGACTTCAACGCCAAGATCGGGCCACGAAGGTCGTCGGAAGAACTTCACATCGGAACCCACGGTTTGGAGTGGATCGAGCAAGGTGAAAGGCTGTCTGAGTTTATCATGTCGACCAAGACTATCCATGGAAACTCGCAGTTCCAGAAGCCTCCCTCCCTACGATGGACCTGGGAATCCCCCGGTGGCCAGTTCCACAACGAGATCGACCACATCATCTTCAATCGCAAGTATTGCCTGACCGATGTCTCCGTTGTCCCCAAGTTCTACACGGGATCGGACCACCGCCTCCTTCGCGCGAGGTTCCGCTTTTCGCGTCAAGGAGAGAAGGCCGCGAAGTTCAAGAAGAGGAGTCCCAGAACGACCATCAACTGGGATCTCTACACCTCTCTTGTCGGCCTTTGGGAAGATGCCGTCATGGACAACGTCGACGAGGAATACGATCGCTTCGTGCACCATCTCCACGATAGTGCTAAGGGAGCCGAGAGCTTGAAGACCACCAAGAGGCGCCTGTCTCCGGAAACTCTCGAGCTGATACGCCAGCGTGGAGCAGCACGAGCGTCAGGCAACTATCAACTGACGTCCGAGCTTGCAAAGCTATGCAGAGCGGCGATAAAGGAAGATCTGAAGGAGAGAAGGGCGGAAGTGTTGGCTGAAGCAGCAGAGGCAGGGCTGAGCATCCGCAATGCCCGCCGGAACTTCGCCAACTTCAAGACCAAGATGACCGCTCTCCGACGTCCTGACGGAACCGTCACCTCTTCCAGAAGGACCATGGAGAAAGTCATCCACGACTTCTACTCCGATCTCTTCGATAGCCACGTCCACCTGCCCCTACGCCATCTTCCGCAGGATGGATACGTCATCCCCTCTGTTCTCCCTTCCGAGATCCGACACGCCATCTCGTCGGTGAAGAAACGTACAGCACCCGGTCCTGACAGGATCAGAGCTGAACACCTGAAGAACCTCCCGCCAGCGCTCATCAACACCCTGGCGCGGCTCTTCACACGATACCTGTTCGAATGCAAGGTTCCATCTCAGTGGAAGACCAGCAAGACCGTCTTGCTGTACAAGAAGGGAGACGTGCACGACATTGGCAACTATCGCCCGATCTGCCTGCTGTCCGTAGTCTACAAGCTGTTCACTCGAGTCATCCTGAATAGGATTAGTAGAACGCTGGACGAAGGACAGCCATGCGAACAAGCAGGATTTCGGAGAGGATTCAGCACGATCGACCACATACACACCATTACGAAGCTCATCGAAGTGTCGCGAGAATACAAGTTGCCGCTGTGCCTTACGTTCATTGACCTGAAGAAGGCATTCGACTCCGTCGAGACTGAAGCGGTCATGGAAGCCCTGCTCACCCAGGGCGTTCCTACTCAGTACATCAGAGTCCTTCGAGAGCTGTACAGTGGATTCACGACCAAGATCTCACCATTCTACAACGACGTCGTCATTGACGTGAAGAGAGGGGTTCGACAAGGGGATACCATTTCCCCGAAGCTCTTCAGCGCCACCCTCGAAAACGTAATGCGCGAACTAGAATGGGATAACATGGGAGTGAAGGTCGACGGCCGGCAACTACATCATCTTCGCTTCGCTGACGACATCGTGCTCATAACACCGAGCATCAGCCAGGCGGAGCGAATGCTGGCCGACTTCGATCGTGTATGTGGGAACGTTGGACTGCAGCTGAATCTTACGAAGACGATGTTCATGAGGAACGGATGGATTTCTGATGCCCCATTCTCGCTCAACGGAACGAACATCTCCGAATGCTCCAGCTATGTGTATCTGGGTCGCGAAGTCAACATGGCCAACGACCTAGCACCAGAGCTGAGCAGGAGGAAACGAGCGGCTTGGGGAGCTTTCAAGAGCGTCGAAGAAGTCGTGAAGAAAACGAAGAACGTCCGACTCCGTGCCCACCTATTCGACTCTACCGTTCTTCCTGCCCTAACATACGCCTCAGAGACCTGGGCTATACGAAAGCAGGATGAACACGCGATCAGCGTCGCGCAGCGTGGAATCGAGAGGACGATGCTCGGAGTGACACGACTCACGCAAGTGAGAGAAGGCCTCCGGAGTTCCGAGCTTCGCCGACGTTCGAAGATCAGAGACGCTGTCGCGTGGGCCAAGTCGTCGAAAATTAGGTGGGCCGGCCACGTAATGCGATTCGCAGACACCCGCTGGACGAGAGCCGTCACAGACTGGATTCCGCGGGATGTCAAAAGAACACCAGGACGCCCACCAACGCGTTGGTCGGACTTCTTCGTGAAAGCCCTGAACGACCGATATGACGCTCTTCGTGTCCCTCGAGCGAGGAGGATCCATTGGACCACTCTGGCACGCGACAGGGACGAATGGAGACGCTGCTGGCGCCCGCTCGAGCAAGTCGATGATCAACGGGACGACAGGTGATACAGGTGATTGACAGGTCAAGGTGATCTAGAAACTCAAGACTGGTGGAAGGTACTTCGTTCCATCAGTCTAAAAATCGGGAACCTACCGGCCACTTCTCGGATTTTGCTCAGGTCGTAATCCCCGCCGACGGTGCCTGTCGTCAGAAACGGCTGATACATCCCGTCGTTATGGTTGAGAGGTGCGTCCGCGTACTGATCAAAGTTGCGTCGTACTTGAAGATTGAAGTTGTTCACACCCTGTAAAAGAGCTGCGTCAGTTCTCGGCTTAGAAGGCTGCTTCAGATGTGCTGAAGTTCTTAGCTTGGGCTCACATTCACGGCGAATCCTGAACCCCACGAATCCGAAAGATCCTCACTGAACGTCCCTGCAACGGCATGAGTGAAAGGGTTGAATGCGGACCTGAAAGCCATTCAGAAGAGTGGAAGAAGTCGTGACATGAGACCCTCTCACCTTCCACTGAACACAGCCATTTGTCCTGGAAGATGAACGCGCGGAACCGACGCTGGTTTTTCGCCAGCCTAAAAAATCCAAATGTGCCAACGGAGTTAGATCGCTAAGAAGGCAGGCTCTAGGAATAGGGGGTAGGACAGGCATTGCACCAACTCAACGGAGACTTCTTCCCCAGTGCGCTGTCATCGCGAAGATGGAGCGATGCCCTGGAGGTGTAGGGTTACCTCACCTTGTCTCCCGCCATATATAGGTTTGGAAAGAATGGAGCCGAACGCTCGTCCGTCATTCCGGTGAGAAGCTGCAGAAGCCCGAGACCTCGAGGGCGGTCGCGAAGAAACGCCGCTAGAAATAGCGTAGTGGAACTCATCAAAGAGTAGTGGAACTATGCTTGTTGAATTACAAAAAACTGCACCAAAATAACTGACGACCACAAACCTCTGCCGATTACTTCCGTAACTAACGTCGCTATGGCAAAAAAGCGCAGAGTCACCATCTTGAGTATAAAGTGCGAGACTCTATTCAGTTTCAAACTGGACCCAGAAACGAAACGGTATGCCTCCTCGGCGTGAAGGCGAAAAATATGAAAAAAGGGTCTGATGACGGGTAGAGAAGTTCGAAAAACATCCGCAGATCAGCAAATGTGTCGATAGATCTTCAATCCATGGCAATTTCCGAAAAATCCGTTAAGAATTCCGTTAAGTCGTTAGGCCAGATTTTAACGGAAAACATCGTTAATTCGTTAACTGCTACAAAGATGTACACTTGTGGTCCGATCAGGCCAACGAAGCCTTGCCTCATTCCGGGGTCGGTGTATTGGCATTAGGCTAATCTGGGAAGAATAAATCATCGTCTGACCTTCGCAAGTCATTGTATGGGACAAATACGCATACAAATTGCCATCTCATAGAATTAGAATGCATGTCACATTCCGATAAGGAGTGGATTAAGGCCATCTTTTATTATTTTTTAATCCTTATGATGAAGACTTAGAGGCAGTCCTAAAACCACGTGCAGTTGACGTTAATTAAAAGGGCCTTGAAGCCAAAACTGAGCAACAATTTTATGGCGGGACTTTGTCGATCTCGTAGCGTTTCACACTAAGTATAATAGTTCAAGTTGTAGTTCTCTAGCTGTCCCTCTACCGTATTAAGCAAAGGCCTTTGTCTCGTCTGGTGCACTTTGAAGCCGGTCCTTCAATGCAGAGTATAGCGTGCCGTCTTTTAGATCATGACTTGCTTTATACATAACTGCGTTATATGTATCAGTGTTTTTCATTTACTAGGAAGAACAAAGGAGGGCTCGTTCGTTGCTCTAGTAGAGTCAAGTGGAGCACCCGAATGCCACATTCAACATAGAAATCGGTTCTGCACCAAGTAAAAAAGCGAACTCGCCTTGCGCAAGAGTTTTGATGGCAACAAAATATTCGGTAACGGCAAATTATCCCTGTACCAACCGCTCCACGCTTGAGCAAATGTACAGAAAAAAGCGAACAGATTGGACAAAAAGTGGAACTGTTGCGATGGCACTGGCATCATCGAGCTCCTCGGTGCTGAATTTAACTTGTTTTATATAAAAATACAAGCTTGTCTCTACCACCACATTAAGATCGCTTCCAAATTTTTTCTTGTTGATAAGTTTTGACTGGGGTCAGATTCATCAACGATACCACCGGCATTATCTTACCGCGGATTCACCATACCGGCCTACGTAGTAACCGACACAGAGAGTTTGACCCCAAAGTTAGCACACCGCATATTAATGAATGTCTTATCATGGGCTTTTGGCGGTACTTTTCACCGTTGCCGGCCGGTAAGCGGTTGATGAATCTGGCCCCTGATCACCAATGTTTGCCATGAATTTGACCGCTGGAAATCCTTTCAGCTAGAAACGGCGTTTCATCATAGAAAACAGTACCTGTCATGACTTCCGTATCACGGAGTCATGATACTTCCTTCAATCGATAATCGGTTGAGGGCCTGCCGGCCTGGAGGCGAGGTCGATGGACTGCCCGCCCCCTGGAAACTGTATATAAGCAGTTGCCACGGGGCAGCGGGGCAGCGTTGACGGCCTTGGCAGCGGGGTAGCTTCTTCGGCTGCTACGGCTTCGGCTAGGGCTGCTACGGCTACTTGGCCTCTCAAGGGCTGTAGCCCTCTCAATACCCATCAATAGCCCTCTCAAGACTCGGTTCGGTTCGTCGCTCCCGTCCGAGACGCGGCTCGAACCTCGCAAGATCTAGCTCAGGCGCCTGTGCGCCTCAATCGACAGCCACAAGGGCTCGGACAGTTCATCCTGTCCGAGGCCCAATCCAAGGCCCGTACCATAACGAAGAGGCTCAGGGTCAACATGACCCAGCCAAAGAGACTGAAGAACTAACTAGAAGAGTCCAGGCCAAGAGGCCTACACTAACGATGAGAGGGACAATACGAGCAAAAACTACAAGATCCACAGTGAGAGTTATAAGAAGTGTTCGCCATTCAATATATTGTTGTCACGCACAATAAACAATGAGTAAAGAAGCCTGAATAATCTTCTACCATATGAACCACCAAACCTATTGGACCGTGATGCAGTCCAAACAGTACCGCAGTGGACCACCCTTGAGGCATACAGCTTTTTCAGTTATTTTTTTAACGAGAACACTGAATGGTAGTTAAATGTGTACTAGTTTTGATTGTTAAAGAGGCACATTTCCAAAATTTTCATTTTAATTTTTTTATCAAAGGAAGCGACGGCTGAATAACCAGTTTGTGCGACGCACAATAGCTACGCTAAATTTTTTCCTTCCTATTCTCTTCTTCTCACAGTTGAATCCTTGCTACGCTGGCGATCTTGTAGAGCCGTTCTTGCAGTTCTTAAAAAAAACTACTGAACATTGCATAATAATATGTTATGCCCACGACTAAATATAGAATTTGTTTCAATTCGTTGCTTTGTTGCGTATGATGGGCAAACTAATAGCGTTCTTCAACCGTAGCTTAGATTCATTCGTCTAATGTTCGCTCTTGAAAAGATCCTGAAGTGGCCTATATCCTAACATAACACAGAATGTTCAACCACCAATCTTCGGAAATTTAGCCACTTCGGAATGGGAGTGTCCCGTTGCGGATCAGGAGCAAAAAGCCTTTAGTCTTAGATCAATACTTTTTATTGTACTACGAATAGCTACAACCGTGATAATTGGAAGGAGTATAGCACGGAGGATACGCTACATAGCTGTTAATATGTTGTGCTGCAGAATTGGAGAAAGTCTTCTAAAAAAAAGTTGCCTAATTTTGTTGCAAAGCTCACGGGCCACCCTGTAATTGTTATCAAAGAGCTTTCTATTGTACTACGAGTAAGTAAAACCTACTAAAAGCCATATATAGATAGCACTGCTAGGCTGGCGAAAAAAGCTCAGCTTTATAGAAATTTTCGAGGATGTTGTGTACACTAGACCTTGTTTGATAATACAGCCAACTGAAGTAAGTAGAGGCACCTTAATCGTTTGAATGCTCGACCAAAGTCATTCTGAATAGTTAGAGAGTTTTAGCAGTAGTTTGGCAAGGATTCACGCGTTACAGGAGGAAAGAAACTCGTCCTTCCAGCCGCATAGTAAAGCGGAGGACCAGTCGCATTGTAAAGCGCGGACTTAAAAAGTTGTCTAACTCAAAGTCAGAATAGAAGTCGTGTAACAGACGGCGTTAATCAATCACTCCTTAGAATGCGCGTTCTATGTACTTTATATTGTGGAGGAATTTAAATGCGCGTGTGCCCCATACAATGACTTACGATGACCAGCCGATGAATAAAGCCGTGATTTATCCTTCCCATACAAGTTTGGTACCGATTTATCGACCACGGAGAAATGGAAGGCTTGTTTGGCGTTGGCGGGAAACCTTGAATCGGAATACATAGGACAATTGGCGTTTTCTCTTACTGCGCTATCACACGCCCATGCGTGTATTGACCAATCAGAACGCTGACCGAATACGCACTGGCCAATCAGGGCATCGATCGTACATCATCTTTGACTGGCAGGCCCACTCGATGCGACCTGACTGGCTTGCGCATCCACACCTGCCCAAACTGGCGACTAGGACCGTTTAAGCTTTTCAAGGACATTCTCACTCATAAGATATGCTGTGATTCATTACCGTTATGCAGGGTGCTCCAAAAGTTTGCTTCGCCTGAATGGTAAAAAATTTTCATCATTTACCTACCGATAGGTTTCTAAGCTCATTTTAAAGCGCTGAAAAGTGAAAATCTTAAGCGAAGATGTTATGCAAGGGATTGCGCCATGCACCCATCCAGTGTGTTGACAGGCTGATTTGATTAATGGTAAATGCTGTTTACTCGGAGTTGTGAGAACAACGAGTTCTTCTAAGGTTTTATTTTCTAAATCATTTATTTGGATAGAAGCTCTACCTGTTTAATACTTTAGTAAATGTTTTAAACGAGACAAAGGTGCTCAAAGTGCAGCCAACAATTTATTAGGTTGGCAACTAAATTCATGGACTCTCAAGCATCTTCAACAAAAAGTGTTTATTAACAAATAACTAATAACAATCTTTAATCGAAGTAAGATTCGTTGGAACGCAGAACCGCCTTCCACTTATCAGGTGGCTGGTCGATCCCACGACTGCAGAATTCTTGTGGTTTTAAGGCGCAAAATCGGTTGAGGTGAATTTTGACCTGGTCCACATTGGTAAATCGTCTTCCAGCCAAGGAGTGCTGCAGCGAACGAAAAAGGTGGAAGTCACTCGGCGCACAGTCTGGGCTGTAAGATGGAATGAGTTCGACGCTCCCAGCCAAGGTCTTAGATTTTTTGAAGAGTCCGGTTCGCGACGTGTGGTCTGGCGTTATCCTGCTGAAGGGTAATGCCACTACTGAAGAGCTGTCGGAACCGATTCTGGAGGGGTTCGGTCTGCACGCAGTCAAGTTGAGAAGAGTATTATACTTCGGCATCAATGCTGGAACTGCTCTCGATGAGTTCCCAGAAGATAACACCTCCCCGATACTACCAAACGGAGAGCATCAACTTGCTCTGATGGGGTCAGGCTTAGGCGTTGGCAGCGGCTTCTGTTTCGCTCTAGGCTACTGATTAGAGCGCTGACGATTATCCAGTGGAATCCAATTTTCATCACATGCTAGCAATCGGTGGAGAAATGGTTCCTCTAACAATTCTTTCGCGTTTGTTTCTCTGCGCTGCGATAGCGTCAAGTCGTGAGGCACCCATTTACCGAGCTTTGCGGAAAAGCCAACGCTGTGCCGAATCTTCTAAATAAAGGTATGTGGCTCCTAAAGACGAGTGCCAACGTTGTCAAGCTCGATTTCCCTCGATGGCGCTTATTACAGCTCGACGATCGAGGGCGATGGGTCGTCCGGTGCGTCGCTTGTTTTCAGTGCCAACGTTGCCCTCACGAAACCTCTTGGACCATCTGAACACTGCCAATCGTTGGAAAACTTCATCTCCTACTGCTGCCCTAATGTTCTGTCGGGCTCAGCTGCAGAGTGGCCGAGCTGGTACTCATGAAGAAGGCGTTCGCGAATAGTGTCTTTGTGTCCCTTCATTTCAGACTGAAAAGCTTCCCACTAAATCAGGACAAACAAAATAGTGTCGAGAAGACCAATTGGTTTCAAATAGTGAAAAGAGCAAGAGAATTGTTGCACAAACAACCCAATAACCTCTGATAGAAGAAGTGACTTCGAGTGAGTCCATGAATTTAGTTGCCACCTAATATATCTATTTTTGTTGTAGTCTATATCTGTGTTACTCCATGCAAACAGAATTTTTGATCGCGACTATCCTAGCGACCTCCTATTTCCATTTACTAAGAGATTGCGACGCACACTCGCTTTGAAACACAACTTAATTATTACAAAATTTCATACAGTGTGTATACAGTCAGTTTATACTTCCGCCTTCGTGAGAAGGCACATGAATGCCGAGTTACACCTGAAGTGGCCAGGGACAGTTCACTACTGGGGTGGAACAAACCAGTACTGCATAAAGATTTTAATTCACCTGAGCCTCATCTCGCCGGTGTGGGCGCAACAAGATTGAGACGGAGGGGGGGGGGGGGGGCAGTCCATCCTGTGCTTGCATATATTTCCGACAGATAGCCTGCGGCAGGATAGAATATTTCGCTTTACTAGCGATGGCCTACTCCTTCCCCCACCCACTAGGACTGCGCTAGAACAGTGAGCTCTAGTACTGAGAAATGCAAGAAAAACATCGTTTTGCGAGTGCCGCCCATTCCGTACTGCGCACATGGGGTGCCAAAACCGATCACTCATGACTCCGAAAGTGGGCATTTAAGAGCGGCACACTCTAAGAGCCTGCCCATTCGGAATCTAGTGACGTCGGTATTCCCGTTGCACTCGAAAAACTCCCGCCACGAGGAATTGCGAACAGTCCGACACGGCTTGGTGATAGGAACAGAACCTACAATTTTGTTCGGGAGGGGGGGGGGGGGGGGCTCACATTAATCATTTAGACTGAAAAGCACTAAATGATCTAAATATGACTTACAACGGCAAACAGGTTATCGTCGGCCTATCATCTTGGATATATAGTGGCATAAGGTATAGGGCATTGTGTTTGACCGTATCAGCAAGTAATCACATGGCAATCAGACATGGATTTCGAACACTCGGTCGTAACTATTATATTTATGAAGACGTATTCGTAGTAGTTCTTGTTTGAACTCTGGGCGAAGTTGGTAAAAGCGTTTATTTGGCTTACGTTTCGGCGAGATCGCCTTCTTCAGAGCCTAAAGGAAACAAACCTAAGTGTGATCACTCGACCAAGGGTCTCCTCAACCCTACTGGATTTTGAGACCAATTAGACATCCACAAGATGAGAAGGAGACAGCAATCGACCTCACCTAATCAAGGATCGCCAGGCGTGAGGGTACCAGCGAAGACCGTACCCTGACTAGAATGCTAGCCGGAGGTATGGCCTGACTCCCGGGTTATATATAGGCACTCCCCCTCCGGTTGATTTTTGGGTCAGTAGCCTGTACCCAAAATGCCTCAAGGGCCTTCCGCGCCGACCTTTGGGGCTCACGCGCTAGAATTTTGAATGTGACCCCGAAGTCCTCTCCGTGGTGGACGTTGACCCTGTGGCCACCCAGTGCAGTGGAAACCCGCGGCCTTTGTTTGCCCTCCAAGCGTTTCTTGGCGCGCACATGGAGTGGACGAGAAGTTTCGCCGATATAATTCCCACCGCATCTGTGACAGGTGATCCTGTAAACTGTTCCAGAAACGGCGCAATCTCCCCTTCCTGTATGTGAGAGCGTTAGATATAGTCCAGTGCCATCAAGAGCGTCGAGGAACTCGTGGATAAGACAAAGGACGTCCGCTTCCATGCCCTCTCATTCGACTTCACTGTTCTTCCTGCGCTAACGTACCATACAACAGCAGGATGATCATTTGATCATCCTGCTGTTGTATGGTACGTTAGCGCAGGAAGAACAGTGAAGTCGAATGAGAGGGCATGGAAGCGGACGTCCTTTGTCGTCTCCACGAGTTCTTCGACGCTCTTGGTGGCACTGGACTCTATTTAACACTCTCACATACAGGAAGTCGGCCAGCATTCACTTCTCTTGACTAAAGATAGGTGTTATCGACATCGCGACCTTTCTGGTTTGGTAGACCCAGATCTTTATGGTTTGGCAGGACCCGACACTGTGACCCTGAATTCGGGATGCCCCCGAAAAACTCCATCTCCGTTACACCTATGTAAGCATGAAACATGAAACGTACCAGTCCAGTTCCACATGTAGAGTACCCAGAACTCATGGTTTTGGTACTGGTCTCACCAGGACTAAATACAGGTTTTCCACCCAGATTTTGCATCAGACTTGTCTCGGAAGGATAAACTCTTACATGTCAATCGGTTGGCCACCGCAAGCCACTGTAAAGGCTATGTTCGGATTGATCCTGCTTTAACGATGTTCCATAAGAGTAGATTACACGGCGCATCTCAGACCGGGTTATGGTGACACCAACCTTTCTCCTTCATAAGGGTTAACAACATGTTAACCTGTCGTTTACCTTCTCTTCAATCAGCGTATGGACCCCTACTATGAATATGAAGTTGTGAAAATGCAAAAGACAAGTCCCACGCAGGACCCAAATCCCAACCTTCCGCTCGTAAGTCTGCCAACTACCCACTCGGCCGCCCCGCCGACGCACGGATTCAAGAGAACAATGAATTCGAGGGTGATAACATACCAACCTTCTCGGTTGCTTCACTAGTCCGTTTGAATGGGGCAGCTTCCACGGGACGTAATTCTGTTCAAAGTAGAACTCGGGTCGAGATATTTGCACATTGTTATTTCTGAGATGGAGGCGCTTCTGCCCGTATGCATCGAATCGCTGGTTCAGACTTACACTTTAGGCAGTTCCCTGGTAAGTCAAACCGTTCAAAGTTGAAAATATTGGTTATCGGTGACGTCATCGTCAGCGCAGGCTCGGCTTAGCTCGTGCCCGTCCTCGAGGTGAAATTGTCAAAAAATCAATTTTTCCGAAATTGGTCGGGATTGATACCGTTCGATAGAGCTTTTCGAGCTGAACAGAATGGTATCATTGCAAGCGTCGAGTACTGAATTATGGGCGAGCAAGGGCGGAAGAAACTTCAGCCGCTAAGTCCGTCGCCCTAAAACGGCAGCTTGGGTTAAGGCAATATAGGAAGGTGGAGAGTTGTGATCATGTCGGTGTGAAGAACCTTCACTACTCTGCTCACCTACGCATTTTCGAGCCGCTAGCTTTCCGCGTCTCACCGCAGTGGTCGACTGAATTCGGAAAAAATCCTGTCACTCAAGCCTAACCTGCATATTCGCACCGCTATAACTTTGCCCGTTCTTAAGCTACGTCACTGCGCTTTGGAGCGCTACTAGTACATTTCACTGACTACAAAACCCACAAGCTGTAGCGGGAAGGATTCAAGCTTGGCGGAGTTGTTGTGCTCCAAACACGCCCGCGCGTGTAATTTGGCACTTCAACGCTCGATCTTCTCCGCGCCCTTACTCGCTCAGATTACATTTCTCGCTACTATAAGTGAAAAGATTCAATTCGATATCAAAAGCTCTATCGAATGGTACCCAACTTGGCGAAATTTGAAAAATTGGTTTTCGGTGACGCCATCGTCAGCGCAGGCTCGGCTTAGCTCGTGCTCGTCCTCGAGGCGAAATTGTCAAAAAATCAATTTTTCCGAAATTGGTCGGGATTGATACTGTTCGATAGAGCTTTTCGAGATGAACAGAATCGAGTCATTGCAAGCGTCAAGTACTGAATTATGGGCGAGCAAGGGCGGAAGAAGCTTCAGCCGCTAAGTCCGTCGCCCTAAAACGGCAGCTTGGGTTAAGGCAATATAGGAAGGTGGAGAGTTGTGATCATGTCAGTGTGAAGAACCTTCACCACCCTGCTCACCTACGCATTTTCGAGCCGCTAGCTTTCCGCGTCCCACCGCAGTGGTCGACTGAATTCGGAAAAAATCCTGTCACTCAAGCCTAACCTGCATATTCGCACCGCTATAACTTTGCCCGTTCTTAAGCTACGTCACTGCGCTTTGTAGAGCTACTAGTCCATTTTACTAACTACAAAAACTACAAGCAGTAGCCCGAAGCATTAAAGCTTGGCGGAGTTGTTGTGCTCCAAACACGCCCGCGCGTGTAATTTGGCACTTCAACCCTCGATCTTCTCCGCGCCCTTACTCGCTCAGATTACACTTCTCGCTACTATAAGTGAAACACTTCAATTCTCTATCGAAAACTCTATCGAAAGGTACCCAACTTGGCGAAATTTGAAAATATTGGTTTTCGGTGACGCCATCGTCAGCGCAGGCTCGGCTTAGCTCGAGCTCGTCCTCGATGGGAAATTGTCAAAAAATCAATTTTTCCGAAATTGGTCGGGATTGATACTGTTCGATAGAGCTTTTCGAGCTGAACAGAATCGAGTCATTGCAAGCGTCGAGTACTGAATTATGGGCGAGCAAGGGCGGAAGAAGCTTCAGCCGCTAAGTCCGTCGCCCAAAAACGGCAGCTTGGGTTAAGGCAATATAGGAAGGTGGAGAGCTGTGATCATGTCGGTGTGAAGAACCTTCACTACCCTGCTCACCTACGCATTTTAGAGCCCCTAGCTTTCCGCGTCTCACCGCAGTGGTCGACTGAATTCGGAAAAAATCCTGTCACTCAAGCCTAACCTGCATATTCGCACCGCTATAACTTTGCTCGTTCTTAAGCTACGTCACTGCGCTTTGGAGAGCTACTATTACATTTTACTGACTACAAAACCCACAAGCTGTAGCAGGAAGGATTCAAGCTTGACGGAGTTGTTGTGCTCCAAACACGCCCGCGCGTGTAATTTGGCACATCAACGCTCGATCTTCTCCGCGCCCTTACTCGCTCAGATTACATTTCTCGCTACTATAAGTGAAAAGATTCAATTTGATATCAAAAGCTCTATCGAATGGTACCCAACTTGGCGAAATTTGAAAAATTGGTTTTCGGTGACGCCATCGTCAGCGCAGGCTCGGCTTAGCTCGTGCTCGTCCTCGAGGCGAAATTGTCAAAAAATCAATTTTTCCGAAATTGGTCGGGATTGATACTGTTCGATAGAGCTTTTCGAGATGAACAGAATCGAGTCATTGCAAGCGTCAAGTACTGAATTATGGGCGAGCAAGGGCGGAAGAAGCTTCAGCCGCTAAGTCCGTCGCCCTAAAACGGCAGCTTGGGTTAAGGCAATATAGGAAGGTGGAGAGTTGTGATCATGTCAGTGTGAAGAACCTTCACCACCCTGCTCACCTACGCATTTTCGAGCCGCTAGCTTTCCGCGTCCCACCGCAGTGGTCGACTGAATTCGGAAAAAATCCTGTCACTCAAGCCTAACCTGCATATTCGCACCGCTATAACTTTGCCCGTTCTTAAGCTACGTCACTGCGCTTTGTAGAGCTACTAGTCCATTTTACTAACTACAAAAACTACAAGCAGTAGCCCGAAGCATTAAAGCTTGGCGGAGTTGTTGTGCTCCAAACACGCCCGCGCGTGTAATTTGGCACTTCAACCCTCGATCTTCTCCGCGCCCTTACTCGCTCAGATTACACTTCTCGCTACTATAAGTGAAACACTTCAATTCTCTATCGAAAACTCTATCGAAAGGTACCCAACTTGGCGAAATTTGAAAATATTGGTTTTCGGTGACGCCATCGTCAGCGCAGGCTCGGCTTAGCTCGAGCTCGTCCTCGATGGGAAATTGTCAAAAAATCAATTTTTCCGAAATTGGTCGGGATTGATACTGTTCGATAGAGCTTTTCGAGCTGAACAGAATCGAGTCATTGCAAGCGTCGAGTACTGAATTATGGGCGAGCAAGGGCGGAAGAAGCTTCAGCCGCTAAGTCCGTCGCCCAAAAACGGCAGCTTGGGTTAAGGCAATATAGGAAGGTGGAGAGCTGTGATCATGTCGGTGTGAAGAACCTTCACTACCCTGCTCACCTACGCATTTTAGAGCCCCTAGCTTTCCGCGTCTCACCGCAGTGGTCGACTGAATTCGGAAAAAATCCTGTCACTCAAGCCTAACCTGCATATTCGCACCGCTATAACTTTGCTCGTTCTTAAGCTACGTCACTGCGCTTTGGAGAGCTACTATTACATTTTACTGACTACAAAACCCACAAGCTGTAGCAGGAAGGATTCAAGCTTGACGGAGTTGTTGTGCTCCAAACACGCCCGCGCGTGTAATTTGGCACATCAACGCTCGATTTTCTCCGCGCCCTTACTCGCTCAGATTACATTTCTCGCTACTCTAAGTGAAAAGATTCAATTTGATATCAAAAGCTCTATCGAATGGTACCCAACTTGGCAAAATTTGAAAAATTGGTTTTCGGTGACGCCATCGTCAGCGCAGGTTCGGCTTAGCTCGAGCTCGTCCTCGATGGGAAATTGTCAAAAAATCAATTTTTCCGAAATTGGTCGGGATTGATACTGTTCGATAGAGCTTTTCGAGCTGAACAGAATCGAGTCATTGCAAGCGTCGAGTACTGAATTATGGGCGAGCAAGGGCGGAAGAAGCTTCAGCCGCTAAGTCCGTCGCCCTAAAACGGCAGCTTGGGTTAAGGCAATATAGGAAGGTGGAGAATTGTGATCAAGTCGGTGTGAAGAACCTTCACTACTCTGCTCAACTACGCATTTTCGAGCCGCTAGCTTTCCGCGTCTCACCGCAGTGGTCGACTGAATTCGGAAAAAATCCTGTCACTCAAGCCTAACCTGCATATTCGCACCGCTATAACTTTGCCGGTTCTTAAGCTACGTCACTGCGCTTTGGAGAGCTACTAGTACATTTCACTGACTACAAAACCCACAAGCTGTAGCGGGAAGGATTCAAGCTTGGCGGAGTTGTTGTGCTCCAAACACGCCCGCGCGTGTAATTTGGCACTTCAACCCTCGATCTTCTCCGCGCCCTTACTCGCTCAGATTACAATTCTCGCTACTATAAGTGAAACATTTCAATTCTCTATCGAAAACTCTATCGAAAGGTACCCAACTTGGCGAAATTTGAAAAATTGGTTTTCGGTGACGCCATCGTCAGGGATCGTCAGCGCAGGCTCGGCTTAGCTCGAGCTCGTCCTCGATGGGAAATTGTCAAAAAATCAATTTTTCCGAAATTGGTCGGGATTGATACTGTTCGATAGAGCTTTTCAAGCTGAACAAAATCGAGTCATTGCAAGCGTCGAGTACTCAAATGTGGGCGAGCAAGGGCGGAAGAAACTTCATCCGCTAAGTCCGTCGCCCTAAAACGGCAGCTTGGGTTAAGGCAATATAGGAAGGTGGAGAGTTATGATCATGTCGGTGTGAAGAACCTTCACTACTCTGCTCAACTACGCATTTTCGAGCCGCTAGCTTTCCGCGTCTCACCGCAGTGGTCGACTGAATTCGGAAAAAATCCTGTCACTCAAGCCTAACCTGCATATTCGCACCGCTATAACTTTGCCCGTTCTTAAGCTACGTCACTGCGCTTTGGAGAGCTACTAGTACATTTCACTGACTACAAAACCCACAAGCTGTAGCGGGAAGGATTCAAGCTTGGCGGAGTTGTTGTGCTCCAAACACGCCCGCGCGTGTAATTTGGCACTTCAACCCTCGATCTTCTCCGCGCCCTTACTCGCTCAGATTACACTTCTCGCTACTATAAGTGAAACATTTCAATTCTCTATCGAAAACTCTATGGAATGGTACCCAACTTGGCGAAATTTGAAAAATTGGTTTTCGGTGACGCCATCGTCAGCGCAGGCTCGGCTTAGCTCGAGCTCGTCCTCGATGGGAAATTGTCAAAAAATCAATTTTTCCGAAATTGGTCGGGATTGATACCGTTCGATAGAGCTTTTCGAGCTGAACAGAATGGTATCATTGCAAGCGTCGAGTACTGAAATACGGGCGAGCAAGGGCGGAAGAAGCTTCATCCGCTAAGTCCGTCGCCCTAAAACGGCAGCTTGGGTTAAGGCAATATAGGAAGGTGGAGAGTTGTGATCATGTCGGTGTGAAGAACCTTCACTACTCTGCTCAACTACGCATTTTCGAGCCGCTAGCTTTCCGCGTCTCACCGCAGTGGTCGACTGAATTCGGAAAAAATCCTGTCACTCAAGCCTAACCTGCATATTCGCACCGCTATAACTTTGCCCGTTCTTAAGCTACGTCACTGCGCTTTGGAGAGCTACTAGTACATTTCACTGACTACAAAACCCACAAGCTGTAGCGGGAAGGATTCAAGCTTGGCGGAGTTGTTGTGCTCCAAACACGCCCGCGCGTGTAATTTGGCACTTCAACCCTCGATCTTCTCCGCGCCCTTACTCGCTCAGATTACACTTCTCGCTACTATAAGTGAAACATTTCAATTCTCTATCGAAAACTCTATGGAATGGTACCCAACTTGGCGAAATTTGAAAAATTGGTTTTCGGTGACGCCATCGTCAGCGCAGGCTCGGCTTAGCTCGAGCTCGTCCTCGATGGGAAATTGTCAAAAAATCAATTTTTCCGAAATTGGTCGGGATTGATACTGTTCGATAGAGCTTTTCAAGCTGAACAAAATCGAGTCATTGCAAGCGTCGAGTACTCAAATGTGGGCGAGCAAGGGCGGAAGAAACTTCATCCGCTAAGTCCGTCGCCCTAAAACGGCAGCTTGGGTTAAGGCAATATAGGAAGGTGGAGAGTTATGATCATGTCGGTGTGAAGAACCTTCACTACTCTGCTCAACTACGCATTTTCGAGCCGCTAGCTTTCCGCGTCTCACCGCAGTGGTCGACTGAATTCGGAAAAAATCCTGTCACTCAAGCGTAACCTGCATATTCGCACCGCTATAACTTTGCCCGTTCTTAAGCTACGTCACTGCGCTTTGGAGAGCTACTAGTACATTTTACTGACTACAAAACCCGCAAGCTGTAGCGGGAAGGATTCAAGCTTGGCGGAGTTGTTGTGCTCCAAACACGCCCGCGCGTGTAATTTGGCACTTCAACCCTCGATCTTCTCCGCGCCCTCACTCGCTCAGATTACACTTCTCGCTACTATAAGTGAAACATTTCAATTCTCTATCGAAAACTCTATGGAATGGTACCCAACTTGGCGAAATTTGAAAAATTGGTTTTCGGTGACGCCATCGTCAGCGCAGGCTCGGCTTAGCTCGAGCTCGTCCTCGATGGGAAATTGTCAAAAAATCAATTTTTCCGAAATTGGTCGGGATTGATACCGTTCGATAGAGCTTTTCGAGCTGAACAGAATGGTATCATTGCAAGCGTCGAGTACTGAAATACGGGCGAGCAAGGGCGGAAGAAGCTTCATCCGCTAAGTCCGTCGCCCTAAAACGGCAGCTTGGGTTAAGGCAATATAGGAAGGTGGAGAATTGTGATCAAGTCGGTGTGAAGAACCTTCACTACTCTGCTCACCTACGCATTTTCGAGCCGCTAGCTTTCCGCGTCTCACCGCAGTGGTCGACTGAATTCGGAAAAAATCCTGTCACTCAAGCCTAACCTGCATATTCGCACCGCTATAACTTTGCCCGTTCTTAAGCTACGTCACTGCGCTTTGGAGAGCTACTAGTCCATTTTACTTGCTACAAAACACACAAGCTGTAGCGGGAACGATTCAAGCTTGACGGAGTTGTTGTACTCCAAACACACTCGCGCGTGTAATTTGGCACATCACGCTCGATGTTCTCCGCGCCCTTACTCGCTCAGATTACATCTGTCGCTACTCTAAGTGAAACATTTCAAATTGCTATCAAAAGCTCTATCAAATGATACCCAACTTGGCGAAATTTGAAAATATCAGATTTCGGTGACGTCATCGTCAGGGATCGTCAGCGCAGGCTCGGCATTGCTGGTGCTCGTCTTCGATGGGAAATTGTCAAGAAATCAATTTTTCCGAAATTGGTCGGGATTGATACTGTTCGATAGAGCTTTTCGAGCTGAACAGAATCGAGTCATTGCAAGCGTCGAGTACTCAAATGTGGGCGAGCAAGGGCGGAAGAAGCCTCATCCGCTAAGTCCGTCGCCCTAAAACGGCAGCTTGGGTTAAGGCAATATAGAAAGGTGGAGAGTTGTGATCATGTCGGTGTGAAGAACCTTCACTACTCTGCTCAACTACGCATTTTCGAGCCGCTAGCTTTCGCGTCTCACCGCAGTGGTCGACTGAATTCGGAAAAAATCCTGTCACTCAAGCCTAACCTGCATATTCGCACCGCTATAACTTTGCCCGTTCTTAAGCTACGTCACTGCGCTTTGGAGAGCTACTAGTCCATTTTACTTACTACAAAACACACAAGCTGTAGCGGGAACGATTCAAGCTTGGCGGAGTTGTTGTGCTCCAAACACGCCCGCGCGTGTAATTTGGCACTTCAACCCTCGATCTTCTCCGCGCCCTTACTCGCTCAGATTACACTTCTCGCTACTATAAGTGAAACATTTCAATTCTCTATCGAAAACTCTATCGAATGGTACCCAACTTGGCGAAATTTGAAAAATTGGTTTTCGGTGACGCCATCGTCAGCGCAGGCTCGGCTTAGCTCGTGCTCGTCCTCGAGGCGAAATTGTCAAAAAATCAATTTTTCCGAAATTGGTCGGGATTGATACCTTTCGATAGAGCTTTTCGAGCTGAACAGAATCGAGTCATTGCAAGCGTCGAGTACTCAAATGTGGGCGAGCAAGGGCGGAAGAAGCTTCATCCGCTAAGTCCGTCGCCCTAAAACGGCAGCTTGGGTTAAGGCAATATAGAAAGGTGGAGAGTTGTGATCATGTCGGTGTGAAGAACCTTCACTACTCTGCTCAACTACGCATTTTCGAGCCGCTAGCTTTCCGCGTCTCACCGCAGTGGTCGACTGAATTCGGAAAAAATCCTGTCACTCAAGCCTAACCTGCATATTCGCACCGCTATAACTTTGCCCGTTCTTAAGCTACGTCACTGCGCTTTGGAGAGCTACTAGTCCATTTTACTTGCTACAAAACACACAAGCTGTAGCGGGAACGATTCAAGCTTGACGGAGTTGTTGTACTCCAAACACACTCGCGCGTGTAATTTGGCACATCACGCTCGATGTTCTCCGCGCCCTTACTCGCTCAGATTACATCTGTCGCTACTCTAAGTGAAACATTTCAAATTGCTATCAAAAGCTCTATCAAATGATACCCAACTTGGCGAAATTTGAAAATATCAGATTTCGGTGACGTCATCGTCAGGGATCGTCAGCGCAGGCTCGGCATTGCTGGTGCTCGTCTTCGATGGGAAATTGTCAAGAAATCAATTTTTCCGAAATTGGTCGGGATTGATACTGTTCGATAGAGCTTTTCGAGCTGAACAGAATCGAGTCATTGCAAGCGTCGAGTACTCAAATGTGGGCGAGCAAGGGCGGAAGAAGCCTCATCCGCTAAGTCCGTCGCCCTAAAACGGCAGCTTGGGTTAAGGCAATATAGAAAGGTGGAGAGTTGTGATCATGTCGGTGTGAAGAACCTTCACTACTCTGCTCAACTACGCATTTTCGAGCCGCTAGCTTTCGCGTCTCACCGCAGTGGTCGACTGAATTCGGAAAAAATCCTGTCACTCAAGCCTAACCTGCATATTCGCACCGCTATAACTTTGCCCGTTCTTAAGCTACGTCACTGCGCTTTGGAGAGCTACTAGTCCATTTTACTTACTACAAAACACACAAGCTGTAGCGGGAACGATTCAAGCTTGGCGGAGTTGTTGTGCTCCAAACACGCCCGCGCGTGTAATTTGGCACTTCAACCCTCGATCTTCTCCGCGCCCTTACTCGCTCAGATTACACTTCTCGCTACTATAAGTGAAACATTTCAATTCTCTATCGAAAACTCTATCGAATGGTACCCAACTTGGCGAAATTTGAAAAATTGGTTTTCGGTGACGCCATCGTCAGCGCAGGCTCGGCTTAGCTCGTGCTCGTCCTCGAGGCGAAATTGTCAAAAAATCAATTTTTCCGAAATTGGTCGGGATTGATACCTTTCGATAGAGCTTTTCGAGCTGAACAGAATCGAGTCATTGCAAGCGTCGAGTACTCAAATGTGGGCGAGCAAGGGCGGAAGAAGCTTCATCCGCTAAGTCCGTCGCCCTAAAACGGCAGCTTGGGTTAAGGCAATATAGAAAGGTGGAGAGTTGTGATCATGTCGGTGTGAAGAACCTTCACTACTCTGCTCAACTACGCATTTTCGAGCCGCTAGCTTTCCGCGTCTCACCGCAGTGGTCGACTGAATTCGGAAAAAATCCTGTCACTCAAGCCTAACCTGCATATTCGCACCGCTATAACTTTGCCCGTTCTTAAGCTACGTCACTGCGCTTTGGAGAGCTACTAGTCCATTTTACTTACTACAAAACACACAAGCTGTAGCGGGAACGATTCAAGCTTGGCGGAGTTGTTGTGCTCCAAACACGCCCGCGCGTGTAATTTGGCACTTCAACCCTCGATCTTCTCCGCGCCCTTACTCGCTCAGATTACACTTCTCGCTACTATAAGTGAAACATTTCAATTCTCTATCGAAAACTCTATCGAATGGTACCCAACTTGGCGAAATTTGAAAAATTGGTTTTCGGTGACGCCATCGTCAGCGCAGGCTCGGCTTAGCTCGTGCTCGTCCTCGAGGCGAAATTGTCAAAAAATCAATTTTTCCGAAATTGGTCGGGATTGATACCTTTCGATAGAGCTTTTCGAGCTGAACAGAATCGAGTCATTGCAAGCGTCGAGTACTCAAATGTGGGCGAGCAAGGGCGGAAGAAGCTTCATCCGCTAAGTCCGTCGCCCTAAAACGGCAGCTTGGGTTAAGGCAATATAGAAAGGTGGAGAGTTGTGATCATGTCGGTGTGAAGAACCTTCACTACTCTGCTCAACTACGCATTTTCGAGCCGCTAGCTTTCCGCGTCTCACCGCAGTGGTCGACTGAATTCGGAAAAAATCCTGTCACTCAAGCCTAACCTGCATATTCGCACCGCTATAACTTTGCCCGTTCTTAAGCTACGTCACTGCGCTTTGGAGAGCTACTAGTCCATTTTACTTGCTACAAAACACACAAGCTGTAGCGGGAACGATTCAAGCTTGACGGAGTTGTTGTACTCCAAACACACTCGCGCGTGTAATTTGGCACATCACGCTCGATGTTCTCCGCGCCCTTACTCGCTCAGATTACATCTGTCGCTACTCTAAGTGAAACATTTCAAATTGCTATCAAAAGCTCTATCAAATGATACCCAACTTGGCGAAATTTGAAAATATCAGATTTCGGTGACGTCATCGTCAGGGATCGTCAGCGCAGGCTCGGCATTGCTGGTGCTCGTCTTCGATGGGAAATTGTCAAGAAATCAATTTTTCCGAAATTGGTCGGGATTGATACTGTTCGATAGAGCTTTTCGAGCTGAACAGAATCGAGTCATTGCAAGCGTCGAGTACTCAAATGTGGGCGAGCAAGGGCGGAAGAAGCCTCATCCGCTAAGTCCGTCGCCCTAAAACGGCAGCTTGGGTTAAGGCAATATAGAAAGGTGGAGAGTTGTGATCATGTCGGTGTGAAGAACCTTCACTACTCTGCTCAACTACGCATTTTCGAGCCGCTAGCTTTCGCGTCTCACCGCAGTGGTCGACTGAATTCGGAAAAAATCCTGTCACTCAAGCCTAACCTGCATATTCGCACCGCTATAACTTTGCCCGTTCTTAAGCTACGTCACTGCGCTTTGGAGAGCTACTAGTCCATTTTACTTACTACAAAACACACAAGCTGTAGCGGGAACGATTCAAGCTTGGCGGAGTTGTTGTGCTCCAAACACGCCCGCGCGTGTAATTTGGCACTTCAACCCTCGATCTTCTCCGCGCCCTTACTCGCTCAGATTACACTTCTCGCTACTATAAGTGAAACATTTCAATTCTCTATCGAAAACTCTATCGAATGGTACCCAACTTGGCGAAATTTGAAAAATTGGTTTTCGGTGACGCCATCGTCAGCGCAGGCTCGGCTTAGCTCGTGCTCGTCCTCGAGGCGAAATTGTCAAAAAATCAATTTTTCCGAAATTGGTCGGGATTGATACCTTTCGATAGAGCTTTTCGAGCTGAACAGAATCGAGTCATTGCAAGCGTCGAGTACTCAAATGTGGGCGAGCAAGGGCGGAAGAAGCTTCATCCGCTAAGTCCGTCGCCCTAAAACGGCAGCTTGGGTTAAGGCAATATAGAAAGGTGGAGAGTTGTGATCATGTCGGTGTGAAGAACCTTCACTACTCTGCTCAACTACGCATTTTCGAGCCGCTAGCTTTCCGCGTCTCACCGCAGTGGTCGACTGAATTCGGAAAAAATCCTGTCACTCAAGCCTAACCTGCATATTCGCACCGCTATAACTTTGCCCGTTCTTAAGCTACGTCACTGCGCTTTGGAGAGCTACTAGTCCATTTTACTTACTACAAAACACACAAGCTGTAGCGGGAACGATTCAAGCTTGGCGGAGTTGTTGTGCTCCAAACACGCCCGCGCGCGTAATTTGGCACTTCAACCCTCGATCTTCTCCGCGCCCTTACTCGCTCAGATTACACTTCTCGCTACTATAAGTGAAACATTTCAAATTGCTATCAAAAGCTCTATCAAATGATACCCAACTTGGCGAAATTTGAAAATATCAGATTTCGGTGACGTCATCGTCAGGGATCGTCAGCGCAGGCTCGGCATTGCTGGTGCTCGTCTTCGATGGGAAATTGTCAAGAAATCAATTTTTCCGAAATTGGTCGGGATTGATACTGTTCGATAGAGCTTTTCGAGCTGAACAGAATCGAGTCATTGCAAGCGTCGAGTACTCAAATGTGGGCGAGCAAGGGCGGAAGAAGCTTCATCCGCTAAGTCCGTCGCCCTAAAACGGCAGCTTGGGTTAAGGCAATATAGGAAGGTGGAGAGTTGTGATCATGTCGGTGTGAAGAACCTTCACTGCTCTGCTCACCTACGCACCTTTAGGCCGTTAGCTTTCCGCGCCTCACCGCAGTGGTCGACTGAATTCGGAAAAAATCCTCTCACTCAAGCCTAACCTGCATATTCGCACCGCTATAACTTTGCCCGTTC
This sequence comes from Heligmosomoides polygyrus bakeri, assembly GCA_947359475.1. Lineage (NCBI taxonomy): Eukaryota > Metazoa > Nematoda > Chromadorea > Rhabditida > Heligmosomidae > Heligmosomoides > Heligmosomoides polygyrus. The sequence continues at coordinate 57,413 of OX375866.1, forward strand.
TTAAGCTACGTCACTGCGCTTTGGAGAGCTACTAGTCCATTTTACTTACTACAAAACACACAAGCTGTAGCGGGAACGATTCAAGCTTGGCGGAGTTGTTGTGCTCCAAACACGCCCGCGCGTGTAATTTGGCACTTCAACCCTCGATCTTCTCCGCGCCCTTACTCGCTCAGATTACACTTCTCGCTAATATAAGTGAAACATTTCAATTCTCTATCGAAAACTCTATCGAATGAAACCCAACTTGGCGAAATTTGAAAAATTGGTTTTCGGTGACGCCATCGTCAGCGCAGGCTCGGCATTGCTGGTGCTCGTCTTCGATGGGAAATTGTCAAGAAATCAATTTTTCCGAAATTGGTCGGGATTGATACTGTTCGATAGAGCTTTTCGAGCTGAACAGAATCGCATCATTGCAAGCGTCGAGTACTGAAATACGGGCGAGCAAGGGCGGAAGAAGCTTCATCCGCTAAGTCCGTCGCCCTAAAACGGCAGCTTGGGTTAAGGCAATATAGGAAGGTGGAGAATTGTGATCAAGTCGGTGTGAAGAACCTTCACTACTCTGCTCAACTACGCATTTTCGAGCCGCTAGCTTTCCGCGTCTCACCGCAGTGGTCGACTGAATTCGGAAAAAATCCTGTCACTCAAGCCTAACCTGCATATTCGCACCGCTATAACTTTGCCCGTTCTTAAGCTACGTCACTGCGCTTTGGAGAGCTACTAGTACATTTTACTTACTACAAAACACACAAGCTGTAGCGGGAACGATTCAAGCTTGGCGGAGTTGTTGTGCTCCAAACACGCCCGCGCGTGTAATTTGGCACTTCAACCCTCGATCTTCTCCGCGCCCTCACTCGCTCAGATTACACTTCTCGCTACTATAAGTGAAACATTTCAATTCTCTATCGAAAACTCTATGGAATGGTACCCAACTTGGCGAAATTTGAAAAATTGGTTTTCGGTGACGCCATCGTCAGCGCAGGCTCGGCTTAGCTCGAGCTCGTCCTCGATGGGAAATTGTCAAAAAATCAATTTTTCCGAAATTGGTCGGGATTGATACCGTTCGATAGAGCTTTTCGAGCTGAACAGAATGGTATCATTGCAAGCGTCGAGTACTGAAATACGGGCGAGCAAGGGCGGAAGAAGCTTCATCCGCTAAGTCCGTCGCCCTAAAACGGCAGCTTGGGTTAAGGCAATATAGGAAGGTGGAGAATTGTGATCAAGTCGGTGTGAAGAACCTTCACTACTCTGCTCAACTACGCATTTTCGAGCCGCTAGCTTTCCGCGTCTCACCGCAGTGGTCGACTGAATTCGGAAAAAATCCTGTCACTCAAGCCTAACCTGCATATTCGCACCGCTATAACTTTGCCCGTTCTTAAGCTACGTCACTGCGCTTTGGAGAGCTACTAGTACATTTCACTGACTACAAAACCCACAAGCTGTAGCGGGAAGGATTCAAGCTTGGCGGAGTTGTTGTGCTCCAAACACGCCCGCGCGTGTAATTTGGCACTTCAACCCTCGATCTTCTCCGCGCCCTTACTCGCTCAGATTACACTTCTCGCTACTATAAGTGAAACATTTCAATTCTCTATCGAAAACTCTATCGAATGGTACCCAACTTGGCGAAATTTGAAAAATTGGTTTTCGGTGACGCCATCGTCAGCGCAGGCTCGGCTTAGCTCGTGCTCGTCCTCGAGGCGAAATTGTCAAAAAATCAATTTTTCCGAAATTGGTCGGGATTGATACCGTTCGATAGAGCTTTTCGAGCTGAACAGAATCGCATCATTGCAAGCGTCGAGTACTGAAATACGGGCGAGCAAGGGCGGAAGAAGCTTCATCCGCTAAGTCCGTCGCCCTAAAACGGCAGCTTGGGTTAAGGCAATATAGGAAGGTGGAGAATTGTGATCAAGTCGGTGTGAAGAACCTTCACTACTCTGCTCACCTACGCATTTTCGAGCCGCTAGCTTTCCGCGTCTCACCGCAGTGGTCGACTGAATTCGGAAAAAATCCTGTCACTCAAGCCTAACCTGCATATTCGCACCGCTATAACTTTGCCCGTTCTTAAGCTACGTCACTGCGCTTTGGAGAGCTACTAGTCCATTTTACTTGCTACAAAACACACAAGCTGTAGCGGGAACGATTCAAGCTTGACGGAGTTGTTGTACTCCAAACACACTCGCGCGTGTAATTTGGCACATCACGCTCGATGTTCTCCGCGCCCTTACTCGCTCAGATTACATCTGTCGCTACTCTAAGTGAAACATTTCAAATTGCTATCAAAAGCTCTATCAAATGATACCCAACTTGGCGAAATTTGAAAATATCAGATTTCGGTGACGTCATCGTCAGGGATCGTCAGCGCAGGCTCGGCATTGCTGGTGCTCGTCTTCGATGGGAAATTGTCAAGAAATCAATTTTTCCGAAATTGGTCGGGATTGATACTGTTCGATAGAGCTTTTCGAGCTGAACAGAATCGAGTCATTGCAAGCGTCGAGTACTCAAATGTGGGCGAGCAAGGGCGGAAGAAGCTTCATCCGCTAAGTCCGTCGCCCTAAAACGGCAGCTTGGGTTAAGGCAATATAGAAAGGTGGAGAGTTGTGATCATGTCGGTGTGAAGAACCTTCACTACTCTGCTCAACTACGCATTTTCGAGCCGCTAGCTTTCCGCGTCTCACCGCAGTGGTCGACTGAATTCGGAAAAAATCCTGTCACTCAAGCCTAACCTGCATATTCGCACCGCTATAACTTTGCCCGTTCTTAAGCTACGTCACTGCGCTTTGGAGAGCTACTAGTCCATTTTACTTACTACAAAACACACAAGCTGTAGCGGGAACGATTCAAGCTTGGCGGAGTTGTTGTGCTCCAAACACGCCCGCGCGCGTAATTTGGCACTTCAACCCTCGATCTTCTCCGCGCCCTTACTCGCTCAGATTACACTTCTCGCTACTATAAGTGAAACATTTCAAATTGCTATCAAAAGCTCTATCAAATGATACCCAACTTGGCGAAATTTGAAAATATCAGATTTCGGTGACGTCATCGTCAGGGATCGTCAGCGCAGGCTCGGCATTGCTGGTGCTCGTCTTCGATGGGAAATTGTCAAGAAATCAATTTTTCCGAAATTGGTCGGGATTGATACTGTTCGATAGAGCTTTTCGAGCTGAACAGAATCGAGTCATTGCAAGCGTCGAGTACTCAAATGTGGGCGAGCAAGGGCGGAAGAAGCTTCATCCGCTAAGTCCGTCGCCCTAAAACGGCAGCTTGGGTTAAGGCAATATAGGAAGGTGGAGAGTTGTGATCATGTCGGTGTGAAGAACCTTCACTGCTCTGCTCACCTACGCACCTTTAGGCCGTTAGCTTTCCGCGCCTCACCGCAGTGGTCGACTGAATTCGGAAAAAATCCTCTCACTCAAGCCTAACCTGCATATTCGCACCGCTATAACTTTGCCCGTTCTTAAGCTACGTCACTGCGCTTTGGAGAGCTACTAGTCCATTTTACTTACTACAAAACACACAAGCTGTAGCGGGAACGATTCAAGCTTGGCGGAGTTGTTGTGCTCCAAACACGCCCGCGCGTGTAATTTGGCACTTCAACCCTCGATCTTCTCCGCGCCCTTACTCGCTCAGATTACACTTCTCGCTACTATAAGTGAAACATTTCAATTCTCTATCGAAAACTCTATCGAATGGTACCCAACTTGGCGAAATTTGAAAAATTGGTTTTCGGTGACGCCATCGTCAGCGCAGGCTCGGCATTGCTGGTGCTCGTCTTCGATGGGAAATTGTCAAGAAATCAATTTTTCCGAAATTGGTCGGGATTGATACTGTTCGATAGAGCTTTTCGAGCTGAACAGAATCGCATCATTGCAAGCGTCGAGTACTGAAATACGGGCGAGCAAGGGCGGAAGAAGCTTCATCCGCTAAGTCCGTCGCCCTAAAACGGCAGCTTGGGTTAAGGCAATATAGGAAGGTGGAGAATTGTGATCAAGTCGGTGTGAAGAACCTTCACTACTCTGCTCAACTACGCATTTTCGAGCCGCTAGCTTTCCGCGTCTCACCGCAGTGGTCGACTGAATTCGGAAAAAATCCTGTCACTCAAGCCTAACCTGCATATTCGCACCGCTATAACTTTGCCCGTTCTTAAGCTACGTCACTGCGCTTTGGAGAGCTACTAGTCCATTTTACTTACTACAAAACACACAAGCTGTAGCGGGAACGATTCAAGCTTGGCGGAGTTGTTGTGCTCCAAACACGCCCGCGCGTGTAATTTGGCACTTCAACCCTCGATCTTCTCCGCGCCCTTACTCGCTCAGATTACACTTCTCGCTAATATAAGTGAAACATTTCAATTCTCTATCGAAAACTCTATCGAATGAAACCCAACTTGGCGAAATTTGAAAAATTGGTTTTCGGTGACGCCATCGTCAGCGCAGGCTCGGCATTGCTGGTGCTCGTCTTCGATGGGAAATTGTCAAGAAATCAATTTTTCCGAAATTGGTCGGGATTGATACTGTTCGATAGAGCTTTTCGAGCTGAACAGAATCGCATCATTGCAAGCGTCGAGTACTGAAATACGGGCGAGCAAGGGCGGAAGAAGCTTCATCCGCTAAGTCCGTCGCCCTAAAACGGCAGCTTGGGTTAAGGCAATATAGGAAGGTGGAGAATTGTGATCAAGTCGGTGTGAAGAACCTTCACTACTCTGCTCAACTACGCATTTTCGAGCCGCTAGCTTTCCGCGTCTCACCGCAGTGGTCGACTGAATTCGGAAAAAATCCTGTCACTCAAGCCTAACCTGCATATTCGCACCGCTATAACTTTGCCCGTTCTTAAGCTACGTCACTGCGCTTTGGAGAGCTACTAGTACATTTTACTTACTACAAAACACACAAGCTGTAGCGGGAACGATTCAAGCTTGGCGGAGTTGTTGTGCTCCAAACACGCCCGCGCGTGTAATTTGGCACTTCAACCCTCGATCTTCTCCGCGCCCTTACTCGCTCAGATTACACTTCTCGCTACTATAAGTGAAACATTTCAATTCTCTATCGAAAACTCTATCGAATGGTACCCAACTTGGCGAAATTTGAAAAATTGGTTTTCGGTGACGCCATTGTCAGGGATCGTCAGCGCAGGCTCGGCATTGCTGGTGCTCGTCTTCGAAGGGAAATTGTCAAGAAATCAATTTTTCCGAAATTGGTCGGGATTGATACTGTTCGATAGAGCTTTTCGAGCTGAACAGAATCGCATCATTGCAAGCGTCGAGTACTGAAATACGGGCGAGCAAGGGCGGAAGAAGCTTCATCCGCTAAGTCCGTCGCCCTAAAACGGCAGCTTGGGTTAAGGCAATATAGGAAGGTGGAGAATTGTGATCAAGTCGGTGTGAAGAACCTTCACTACTCTGCTCAACTACGCATTTTCGAGCCGCTAGCTTTCCGCGTCTCACCGCAGTGGTCGACTGAATTCGGAAAAAATCCTGTCACTCAAGCCTAACCTGCATATTCGCACCGCTATAACTTTGCCCGTTCTTAAGCTACGTCACTGCGCTTTGGAGAGCTACTAGTACATTTCACTGACTACAAAACCCTCAAGCTGTAGCGGGAACGATTCAAGCTTGGCGGAGTTGTTGTGCTCCAAACACGCCCGCGCGTGTAATTTGGCACATCACGCTCGATGTTCTCCGCGCCCTTACTCGCTCAGATTACATCTGTCGCTACTCTAAGTGAAACATTTCAAATTGCTATCAAAAGCTCTATCAAATGATACCCAACTTGGCGAAATTTGAAAATATCAGATTTCGGTGACGTCATCGTCAGGGATCGTCAGCGCAGGCTCGGCTTAGCTCGTGCTCGTCCTCGAGGCGAAATTGTCAAAAAATCAATTTTTCCGAAATTGGTCGGGATTGATACCGTTCGATAGAGCTTTTCGAGCTGAACAGAATCGCATCATTGCAAGCGTCGAGTACTGAAATACGGGCGAGCAAGGGCGGAAGAAGCTTCATCCGCTAAGTCCGTCGCCCTAAAACGGCAGCTTGGGTTAAGGCAATATAGGAAGGTGGAGAATTGTGATCAAGTCGGTGTGAAGAACCTTCACTACTCTGCTCAACTACGCATTTTCGAGCCGCTAGCTTTCCGCGTCTCACCGCAGTGGTCGACTGAATTCGGAAAAAATCCTGTCACTCAAGCCTAACCTGCATATTCGCACCGCTATAACTTTGCCCGTTCTTAAGCTACGTCACTGCGCTTTGGAGAGCTACTAGTCCATTTTACTTACTACAAAACACACAAGCTGTAGCGGGAACGATTCAAGCTTGGCGGAGTTGTTGTGCTCCAAACACGCCCGCGCGTGTAATTTGGCACTTCAACCCTCGATCTTCTCCGCGCCCTTACTCGCTCAGATTACACTTCTCGCTACTATAAGTGAAACATTTCAATTCTCTATCGAAAACTCTATCGAATGGTACCCAACTTGGCGAAATTTGAAAAATTGGTTTTCGGTGACGCCATCGTCAGCGCAGGCTCGGCTTAGCTCGTGCTCGTCCTCGAGGCGAAATTGTCAAAAAATCAATTTTTCCGAAATTGGTCGGGATTGATACCTTTCGATAGAGCTTTTCGAGCTGAACAGAATCGCATCATTGCAAGCGTCGAGTACTGAAATACGGGCGAGCAAGGGCGGAAGAAGCTTCAGCCGCTAAGTCCGTCGCCCAAAAACGGCAGCTTGGGTTAAGGCAATATAGGAAGGTGGAGAGTTGTGATCATGTCGGTGTGAAGAACCTTCACTGCTCTGCTCACCTACGCACCTTTAGGCCGTTAGCTTTCCGCGCCTCACCGCAGTGGTCGACTGAATTCGGAAAAAATCCTGTCACTCAAGCCTAACCTGCATATTCGCACCGCTATAACTTTGCCCGTTCTTAAGCTACGTCACTGCGCTTTGGAGAGCTACTAGTACATTTCACTGACTACAAAACCCTCAAGCTGTAGCGGGAACGATTCAAGCTTGGCGGAGTTGTTGTGCTCCAAACACGCCCGCGCGTGTAATTTGGCACTTCAACCCTCGATCTTCTCCGCGCCCTTACTCGCTCAGATTACACTTCTCGCTACTATAAGTGAAACATTTCAATTCTCTATCGAAAACTCTATCGAATGGTACCCAACTTGGCGAAATTTGAAAAATTGGTTTTCGGTGACGCCATCGTCAGCGCAGGCTCGGCTTAGCTCGTGCTCGTCCTCGAGGCGAAATTGTCAAAAAATCAATTTTTCCGAAATTGGTCGGGATTGATACCGTTCGATAGAGCTTTTCGAGCTGAACAGAATCGCATCATTGCAAGCGTCGAGTACTGAAATACGGGCGAGCAAGGGCGGAAGAAGCTTCATCCGCTAAGTCCGTCGCCCTAAAACGGCAGCTTGGGTTAAGGCAATATAGGAAGGTGGAGAATTGTGATCAAGTCGGTGTGAAGAACCTTCACTACTCTGCTCAACTACGCATTTTCGAGCCGCTAGCTTTCCGCGTCTCACCGCAGTGGTCGACTGAATTCGGAAAAAATCCTGTCACTCAAGCCTAACCTGCATATTCGCACCGCTATAACTTTGCCCGTTCTTAAGCTACGTCACTGCGCTTTGGAGAGCTACTAGTACATTTCACTGACTACAAAACCCTCAAGCTGTAGCGGGAACGATTCAAGCTTGGCGGAGTTGTTGTGCTCCAAACACGCCCGCGCGTGTAATTTGGCACTTCAACCCTCGATCTTCTCCGCGCCCTTACTCGCTCAGATTACACTTCTCGCTACTATAAGTGAAACATTTCAATTCTCTATCGAAAACTCTATCGAATGGTACCAACTTGGCGAAATTTGAAAAATTGGTTTTCGGTGACGCCATCGTCAGCGCAGGCTCGGCTTAGCTCGTGCTCGTCCTCGAGGCGAAATTGTCAAAAAATCAATTTTTCCGAAATTGGTCGGGATTGATACCGTTCGATAGAGCTTTTCGAGCTGAACAGAATCGCATCATTGCAAGCGTCGAGTACTGAAATACGGGCGAGCAAGGGCGGAAGAAGCTTCATCCGCTAAGTCCGTCGCCCTAAAACGGCAGCTTGGGTTAAGGCAATATAGGAAGGTGGAGAATTGTGATCAAGTCGGTGTGAAGAACCTTCACTACTCTGCTCAACTACGCATTTTCGAGCCGCTAGCTTTCCGGGTCTCACCGCAGTGGTCGACTGAATTCGGAAAAAATCCTGTCACTCAAGCCTAACCTGCATATTCGCACCGCTATAACTTTGCCCGTTCTTAAGCTACGTCACTGCGCTTTGGAGAGCTACTAGTACATTTTACTTACTACAAAACACACAAGCTGTAGCGGGAACGATTCAAGCTTGGCGGAGTTGTTGTGCTCCAAACACGCCCGCGCGTGTAATTTGGCACTTCAACCCTCGATCTTCTCCGCGCCCTTACTCGCTCAGATTACACTTCTCGCTACTATAAGTGAAACATTTCAATTCTCTATCGAAAACTCTATCGAATGGTACCCAACTTGGCGAAATTTGAAAAATTGGTTTTCGGTGACGCCATTGTCAGGGATCGTCAGCGCAGGCTCGGCATTGCTGGTGCTCGTCTTCGATGGGAAATTGTCAAGAAATCAATTTTTCCGAAATTGGTCGGGATTGATACTGTTCGATAGAGCTTTTCAAGCTGAACAGAAACGAGTCATTGCAAGCGTCGAGTACTCAAATGTGGGCGAGCAAGGGCGGAAGAAGCTTCATCCGCTAAGTCCGTCGCCCTAAAACGGCAGCTTGGGTTAAGGCAATATAGGAAGGTGGAGAGTTGTGATCAAGTCGGTGTGAAGAACCTTCACTACTCTGCTCAACTACGCATTTTCGAGCCGCTAGCTTTCCGCGTCTCACCGCAGTGGTCGACTGAATTCGGAAAAAATCCTGTCACTCAAGCCTAACCTGCATATTCGCACCGCTATAACTTTGCCCGTTCTTAAGCTACGTCACTGCGCTTTGGAGAGCTACTAGTCCATTTTACTTACTACAAAACACACAAGCTGTAGCGGGAACGATTCAAGCTTGGCGGAGTTGTTGTGCTCCAAACACGCCCGCGCGTGTAATTTGGCACTTCAACCCTCGATCTTCTCCGCGCCCTTACTCGCTCAGATTACACTTCTCGCTACTATAAGTGAAACATTTCAAATTGCTATCAAAAGCTCTATCAAATGATACCCAACTTGGCGAAATTTGAAAATATCAGATTTCGGTGACGTCATCGTCAGGGATCGTCAGCGCAGGCTCGGCATTGCTGGTGCTCGTCTTCGATGGGAAATTGTCAAGAAATCAATTTTTCCGAAATTGGTCGGGATTGATACTGTTCGATAGAGCTTTTCGAGCTGAACAGAATCGAATCATTGCAAGCGTCGAGTACTCAAATGTGGGCGAGCAAGGGCGGAAGAAGCTTCATCCGCTAAGTCCGTCGCCCTAAAACGGCAGCTTGGGTTAAGGCAATATAGAAAGGTGGAGAGTTGTGATCATGTCGGTGTGAAGAACCTTCACTACTCTGCTCAACTACGCATTTTCGAGCCGCTACCTTTCCGCGTCTCACCGCAGTGGTCGACTGAATTCGGAAAAAATCCTGTCACTCAAGCCTAACCTGCATATTCGCACCGCTATAACTTTGCCCGTTCTTAAGCTACGTCACTGCGCTTTGGAGAGCTACTAGTCCATTTTACTTACTACAAAACACACAAGCTGTAGCGGGAACGATTCAAGCTTGGCGGAGTTGTTGTGCTCCAAACACGCCCGCGCGCGTAATTTGGCACTTCAACCCTCGATCTTCTCCGCGCCCTTACTCGCTCAGATTACACTTCTCGCTACTATAAGTGAAACATTTCAAATTGCTATCAAAAGCTCTATCAAATGATACCCAACTTGGCGAAATTTGAAAATATCAGATTTCGGTGACGTCATCGTCAGGGATCGTCAGCGCAGGCTCGGCATTGCTGGTGCTCGTCTTCGATGGGAAATTGTCAAGAAATCAATTTTCCCGAAATTGGTCGGGATTGATACTGTTCGATAGAGCTTTTCGAGCTGAACAGAATCGAGTCATTGCAAGCGTCGAGTACTCAAATGTGGGCGAGCAAGGGCGGAAGAAGCTTCATCCGCTAAGTCCGTCGCCCTAAAACGGCAGCTTGGGTTAAGGCAATATAGAAAGGTGGAGAGTTGTGATCATGTCGGTGTGAAGAACCTTCACTACTCTGCTCAACTACGCATTTTCGAGCCGCTAGCTTTCCGCGTCTCACCGCAGTGGTCGACTGAATTCGGAAAAAATCCTGTCACTCAAGCCTAACCTGCATATTCGCACCGCTATAACTTTGCCCGTTCTTAAGCTACGTCACTGCGTTTTGGAGAGCTACTAGTACATTTTACTTTCTACAAAACACACAAGCTGTAGCGGGAACGATTCAAGCTTGGCGGAGTTGTTGTGCTCCAAACACGCCCGCGCGTGTAATTTGGCACTTCAACCCTCGATCTTCTCCGCGCCCTTACTCGCTCAGATTACACTTCTCGCTACTATAAGTGAAACATTTCAATTCTCTATCGAAAACTCTATCGAATGGTACCCAACTTGGCGAAATTTGAAAAATTGGTTTTCGGTGACGCCATTGTCAGGGATCGTCAGCGCAGGCTCGGCATTGCTGGTGCTCGTCTTCGATGGGAAATTGTCAAGAAATCAATTTTTCCGAAATTGGTCGGGATTGATACTGTTCGATAGAGCTTTTCAAGCTGAACAGAAACGAGTCATTGCAAGCGTCGAGTACTCAAATGTGGGCGAGCAAGGGCGGAAGAAGCTTCATCCGCTAAGTCCGTCGCCCTAAAACGGCAGCTTGGGTTAAGGCAATATAGGAAGGTGGAGAGTTGTGATCAAGTCGGTGTGAAGAACCTTCACTACTCTGCTCAACTACGCATTTTCGAGCCGCTAGCTTTCCGCGTCTCACCGCAGTGGTCGACTGAATTCGGAAAAAATCCTGTCACTCAAGCCTAACCTGCATATTCGCACCGCTATAACTTTGCCCGTTCTTAAGCTACGTCACTGCGCTTTGGAGAGCTACTAGTCCATTTTACTTACTACAAAACACACAAGCTGTAGCGGGAACGATTCAAGCTTGGCGGAGTTGTTGTGCTCCAAACACGCCCGCGCGTGTAATTTGGCACTTCAACCCTCGATCTTCTCCGCGCCCTTACTCGCTCAGATTACACTTCTCGCTACTATAAGTGAAACATTTCAAATTGCTATCAAAAGCTCTATCAAATGATACCCAACTTGGCGAAATTTGAAAATATCAGATTTCGGTGACGTCATCGTCAGGGATCGTCAGCGCAGGCTCGGCATTGCTGGTGCTCGTCTTCGATGGGAAATTGTCAAGAAATCAATTTTTCCGAAATTGGTCGGGATTGATACTGTTCGATAGAGCTTTTCGAGCTGAACAGAATCGAATCATTGCAAGCGTCGAGTACTCAAATGTGGGCGAGCAAGGGCGGAAGAAGCTTCATCCGCTAAGTCCGTCGCCCTAAAACGGCAGCTTGGGTTAAGGCAATATAGAAAGGTGGAGAGTTGTGATCATGTCGGTGTGAAGAACCTTCACTACTCTGCTCAACTACGCATTTTCGAGCCGCTACCTTTCCGCGTCTCACCGCAGTGGTCGACTGAATTCGGAAAAAATCCTGTCACTCAAGCCTAACCTGCATATTCGCACCGCTATAACTTTGCCCGTTCTTAAGCTACGTCACTGCGCTTTGGAGAGCTACTAGTCCATTTTACTTACTACAAAACACACAAGCTGTAGCGGGAACGATTCAAGCTTGGCGGAGTTGTTGTGCTCCAAACACGCCCGCGCGCGTAATTTGGCACTTCAACCCTCGATCTTCTCCGCGCCCTTACTCGCTCAGATTACACTTCTCGCTACTATAAGTGAAACATTTCAAATTGCTATCAAAAGCTCTATCAAATGATACCCAACTTGGCGAAATTTGAAAATATCAGATTTCGGTGACGTCATCGTCAGGGATCGTCAGCGCAGGCTCGGCATTGCTGGTGCTCGTCTTCGATGGGAAATTGTCAAGAAATCAATTTTCCCGAAATTGGTCGGGATTGATACTGTTCGATAGAGCTTTTCGAGCTGAACAGAATCGAGTCATTGCAAGCGTCGAGTACTCAAATGTGGGCGAGCAAGGGCGGAAGAAGCTTCATCCGCTAAGTCCGTCGCCCTAAAACGGCAGCTTGGGTTAAGGCAATATAGAAAGGTGGAGAGTTGTGATCATGTCGGTGTGAAGAACCTTCACTACTCTGCTCAACTACGCATTTTCGAGCCGCTAGCTTTCCGCGTCTCACCGCAGTGGTCGACTGAATTCGGAAAAAATCCTGTCACTCAAGCCTAACCTGCATATTCGCACCGCTATAACTTTGCCCGTTCTTAAGCTACGTCACTGCGCTTTGGAGAGCTACTAGTACATTTTACTTTCTACAAAACACACAAGCTGTAGCGGGAACGATTCAAGCTTGGCGGAGTTGTTGTGCTCCAAACACGCCCGCGCGTGTAATTTGGCACTTCAACCCTCGATCTTCTCCGCGCCCTTACTCGCTCAGATTACACTTCTCGCTACTATAAGTGAAACATTTCAATTCTCTATCGAAAACTCTATCGAATGGTACCCAACTTGGCGAAATTTGAAAAATTGGTTTTCGGTGACGCCATCGTCAGCGCAGGCTCGGCTTAGCTCGTGCTCGTCCTCGAGGCGAAATTGTCAAAAAATCAATTTTTCCGAAATTGGTCGGGATTGATACCGTTCGATAGAGCTTTTCGAGCTGAACAGAATCGCATCATTGCAAGCGTCGAGTACTGAAATACGGGCGAGCAAGGGCGGAAGAAGCTTCAGCCGCTAAGTCCGTCGCCCAAAAACGGCAGCTTGGGTTAAGGCAATATAGGAAGGTGGAGAGTTGTGATCATGTCGGTGTGAAGAACCTTCACTGCTCTGCTCACCTACGCACCTTTAGGCCGTTAGCTTTCCGCGCCTCACCGCAGTGGTCGACTGAATTCGGAAAAAATCCTCTCACTCAAGCCTAACCTGCATATTCGCACCGCTATAACTTTGCCCGTTCTTAAGCTACGTCACTGCGCTTTGGAGAGCTACTAGTCCATTTTACTTACTACAAAACACACAAGCTGTAGCGGGAACGATTCAAGCTTGGCGGAGTTGTTGTGCTCCAAACACGCCCGCGCGTGTAATTTGGCACTTCAACCCTCGATCTTCTCCGCGCCCTTACTCGCTCAGATTACACTTCTCGCTAATATAAGTGAAACATTTCAATTCTCTATCGAAAACTCTATCGAATGAAACCCAACTTGGCGAAATTTGAAAAATTGGTTTTCGGTGACGCCATCGTCAGCGCAGGCTCGGCTTAGCTCGTGCTCGTCCTCGAGGCGAAATTGTCAAAAAATCAATTTTTCCGAAATTGGTCGGGATTGATACCGTTCGATAGAGCTTTTCGAGCTGAACAGAATCGCATCATTGCAAGCGTCGAGTACTGAAATACGGGCGAGCAAGGGCGGAAGAAGCTTCATCCGCTAAGTCCGTCGCCCTAAAACGGCAGCTTGGGTTAAGGCAATATAGGAAGGTGGAGAATTGTGATCAAGTCGGTGTGAAGAACCTTCACTACTCTGCTCACCTACGCATTTTCGAGCCGCTAGCTTTCCGCGTCTCACCGCAGTGGTCGACTGAATTCGGAAAAAATCCTGTCACTCAAGCCTAACCTGCATATTCGCACCGCTATAACTTTGCCCGTTCTTAAGCTACGTCACTGCGCTTTGGAGAGCTACTAGTCCATTTTACTTACTACAAAACACACAAGCTGTAGCGGGAACGATTCAAGCTTGACGGAGTTGTTGTACTCCAAACACACTCGCGCGTGTAATTTGGCACATCACGCTCGATGTTCTCCGGGCCCTTACTCGCTCAGATTACATCTGTCGCTACTCTAAGTGAAACATTTCAAATTGCTATCAAAAGCTCTATCAAATGATACCCAACTTGGCGAAATTTGAAAATATCAGATTTCGGTGACGCCATCGTCAGGGATCGTCAGCGCAGGCTCGGCTTAGCTCGAGCTCGTCCTCGATGGGAAATTGTCAAAAAATCAATTTTTCCGAAATTGGTCGGGATTGATACTGTTCGATAGAGCTTTTCAAGCTGAACAAAATCGAGTCATTGCAAGCGTCGAGTACTCAAATGTGGGCGAGCAAGGGCGGAAGAAACTTCATCCGCTAAGTCCGTCGCCCTAAAACGGCAGCTTGGGTTAAGGCAATATAGGAAGGTGGAGAGTTATGATCATGTCGGTGTGAAGAACCTTCACTACTCTGCTCAACTACGCATTTTCGAGCCGCTAGCTTTCCGCGTCTCACCGCAGTGGTCGACTGAATTCGGAAAAAATCCTGTCACTCAAGCCTAACCTGCATATTCGCACCGCTATAACTTTGCCCGTTCTTAAGCTACGTCACTGCGCTTTGGAGAGCTACTAGTACATTTCACTGACTACAAAACCCACAAGCTGTAGCGGGAAGGATTCAAGCTTGGCGGAGTTGTTGTGCTCCAAACACGCCCGCGCGTGTAATTTGGCACTTCAACCCTCGATCTTCTCCGCGCCCTTACTCGCTCAGATTACACTTCTCGCTACTATAAGTGAAACATTTCAATTCTCTATCGAAAACTCTATGGAATGGTACCCAACTTGGCGAAATTTGAAAAATTGGTTTTCGGTGACGCCATCGTCAGCGCAGGCTCGGCTTAGCTCGAGCTCGTCCTCGATGGGAAATTGTCAAAAAATCAATTTTTCCGAAATTGGTCGGGATTGATACTGTTCGATAGAGCTTTTCGAGCTGAACAGAATCGGGTCATTGCAAGCGTCGAGTACTCAAATGTGGGCGAGCAAGGGCGGAAGAAGCTTCATCCGCTGAGTCCGTCGCCCTAAAACGGCAGCTTGGGTTAAGGCAATATAGGAAGGTGGAGAGTTGTGATCATGTCGGTGTGAAGAACCTTCACTACTCTGCTCAACTACGCATTTTCGAGCCGCTAGCTTTCCGCGTCTCACCGCAGTGGTCGACTGAATTCGGAAAAAATCCTGTCACTCAAGCCTAACCTGCATATTCGCACCGCTATAACTTTGCCCGTTCTTAAGCTACGTCACTGCGCTTTGGAGAGCTACTAGTACATTTCACTGACTACAAAACCCTCAAGCTGTAGCGGGAAGGATTCAAGCTTGGCGGAGTTGTTGTGCTCCAAACACGCCCGCGCGTGTAATTTGGCACTTCAACCCTCGATCTTCTCCGCGCCCTTACTCGCTCAGATTACACTTCTCGCTACTATAAGTGAAACATTTCAATTCTCTATCGAAAACTCTATCGAATGGTACCCAACTTGGCGAAATTTGAAAAATTGGTTTTCGGTGACGCCATCGTCAGCGCAGGCTCGGCTTAGCTCGTGCTCGTCCTCGAGACGAAATTGTCAAAAAATCAATTTTTCCGAAATTGGTCGGGATTGATACCGTTCGATAGAGCTTTTCGAGCTGAACAGAATCGCATCATTGCAAGCGTCGAGTACTGAAATACGGGCGAGCAAGGGCGGAAGAAGCTTCAGCCGCTAAGTCCGTCGCCCAAAAACGGCAGCTTGGGTTAAGGCAATATAGGAAGGTGGAGAGTTGTGATCATGTCGGTGTGAAGAACCTTCACTGCTCTGCTCACCTACGCACCTTTAGGCCGTTAGCTTTCCGCGCCTCACCGCAGTGGTCGACTGAATTCGGAAAAAATCCTCTCACTCAAGCCTAACCTGCATATTCGCACCGCTATAACTTTGCCCGTTCTTAAGCTACGTCACTGCGCTTTGGAGAGCTACTAGTCCATTTTACTTACTACAAAACACACAAGCTGTAGCGGGAACGATTCAAGCTTGGCGGAGTTGTTGTGCTCCAAACACGCCCGCGCGTGTAATTTGGCACTTCAACCCTCGATCTTCTCCGCGCCCTTACTCGCTCAGATTACACTTCTCGCTAATATAAGTGAAACATTTCAATTCTCTATCGAAAACTCTATCGAATGAAACCCAACTTGGCGAAATTTGAAAAATTGGTTTTCGGTGACGCCATCGTCAGCGCAGGCTCGGCTTAGCTCGTGCTCGTCCTCGAGGCGAAATTGTCAAAAAATCAATTTTTCCGAAATTGGTCGGGATTGATACCGTTCGATAGAGCTTTTCGAGCTGAACAGAATCGCATCATTGCAAGCGTCGAGTACTGAAATACGGGCGAGCAAGGGCGGAAGAAGCTTCATCCGCTAAGTCCGTCGCCCTAAAACGGCAGCTTGGGTTAAGGCAATATAGGAAGGTGGAGAATTGTGATCAAGTCGGTGTGAAGAACCTTCACTACTCTGCTCACCTACGCATTTTCGAGCCGCTAGCTTTCCGCGTCTCACCGCAGTGGTCGACTGAATTCGGAAAAAATCCTGTCACTCAAGCCTAACCTGCATATTCGCACCGCTATAACTTTGCCCGTTCTTAAGCTACGTCACTGCGCTTTGGAGAGCTACTAGTCCATTTTACTTACTACAAAACACACAAGCTGTAGCGGGAACGATTCAAGCTTGACGGAGTTGTTGTACTCCAAACACACTCGCGCGTGTAATTTGGCACATCACGCTCGATGTTCTCCGGGCCCTTACTCGCTCAGATTACATCTGTCGCTACTCTAAGTGAAACATTTCAAATTGCTATCAAAAGCTCTATCAAATGATACCCAACTTGGCGAAATTTGAAAATATCAGATTTCGGTGACGCCATCGTCAGGGATCGTCAGCGCAGGCTCGGCATTGCTGGTGCTCGTCTTCGATGGGAAATTGTCAAGAAATCAATTTTTCCGAAATTGGTCGGGATTGATACTGTTCGATAGAGCTTTTCGAGCTGAACAGAATCGAGTCATTGCAAGCGTCGAGTACTCAAATGTGGGCGAGCAAGGGCGGAAGAAGCCTCATCCGCTAAGTCCGTCGCCCTAAAACGGCAGCTTGGGTTAAGGCAATATAGGAAGGTGGAGAATTGTGATCAAGTCGGTGTGAAGAACCTTCACTACTCTGCTCACCTACGCATTTTCGAGCCGCTAGCTTTCCGCGTCTCACCGCAGTGGTCGACTGAATTCGGAAAAAATCCTGTCACTCAAGCCTAACCTGCATATTCGCACCGCTATAACTTTGCCCGTTCTTAAGCTACGTCACTGCGCTTTGGAGAGCTACTAGTCCATTTTACTTACTACAAAACACACAAGCTGTAGCGGGAACGATTCAAGCTTGACGGAGTTGTTGTACTCCAAACACACTCGCGCGTGTAATTTGGCACATCACGCTCGATGTTCTCCGGGCCCTTACTCGCTCAGATTACATCTGTCGCTACTCTAAGTGAAACATTTCAAATTGCTATCAAAAGCTCTATCAAATGATACCCAACTTGGCGAAATTTGAAAATATCAGATTTCGGTGACGCCATCGTCAGGGATCGTCAGCGCAGGCTCGGCTTAGCTCGAGCTCGTCCTCGATGGGAAATTGTCAAAAAATCAATTTTTCCGAAATTGGTCGGGATTGATACTGTTCGATAGAGCTTTTCAAGCTGAACAAAATCGAGTCATTGCAAGCGTCGAGTACTCAAATGTGGGCGAGCAAGGGCGGAAGAAACTTCATCCGCTAAGTCCGTCGCCCTAAAACGGCAGCTTGGGTTAAGGCAATATAGGAAGGTGGAGAGTTATGATCATGTCGGTGTGAAGAACCTTCACTACTCTGCTCAACTACGCATTTTCGAGCCGCTAGCTTTCCGCGTCTCACCGCAGTGGTCGACTGAATTCGGAAAAAATCCTGTCACTCAAGCCTAACCTGCATATTCGCACCGCTATAACTTTGCCCGTTCTTAAGCTACGTCACTGCGCTTTGGAGAGCTACTAGTACATTTCACTGACTACAAAACCCACAAGCTGTAGCGGGAAGGATTCAAGCTTGGCGGAGTTGTTGTGCTCCAAACACGCCCGCGCGTGTAATTTGGCACTTCAACCCTCGATCTTCTCCGCGCCCTTACTCGCTCAGATTACACTTCTCGCTACTATAAGTGAAACATTTCAATTCTCTATCGAAAACTCTATGGAATGGTACCCAACTTGGCGAAATTTGAAAAATTGGTTTTCGGTGACGCCATCGTCAGCGCAGGCTCGGCTTAGCTCGAGCTCGTCCTCGATGGGAAATTGTCAAAAAATCAATTTTTCCGAAATTGGTCGGGATTGATACTGTTCGATAGAGCTTTTCGAGCTGAACAGAATCGGGTCATTGCAAGCGTCGAGTACTCAAATGTGGGCGAGCAAGGGCGGAAGAAGCTTCATCCGCTGAGTCCGTCGCCCTAAAACGGCAGCTTGGGTTAAGGCAATATAGGAAGGTGGAGAGTTGTGATCATGTCGGTGTGAAGAACCTTCACTACTCTGCTCAACTACGCATTTTCGAGCCGCTAGCTTTCCGCGTCTCACCGCAGTGGTCGACTGAATTCGGAAAAAATCCTGTCACTCAAGCCTAACCTGCATATTCGCACCGCTATAACTTTGCCCGTTCTTAAGCTACGTCACTGCGCTTTGGAGAGCTACTAGTCCATTTTACTTACTACAAAACACACAAGCTGTAGCGGGAACGATTCAAGCTTGACGGAGTTGTTGTACTCCAAACACACTCGCGCGTGTAATTTGGCACATCACGCTCGATGTTCTCCGCGCCCTTACTCGCTCAGATTACATCTGTCGCTACTCTAAGTGAAACATTTCAAATTGCTATCAAAAGCTCTATCAAATGATACCCAACTTGGCGAAATTTGAAAATATCAGATTTCGGTGACGCCATCGTCAGGGATCGTCAGCGCAGGCTCGGCATTGCTGGTGCTCGTCTTCGATGGGAAATTGTCAAGAAATCAATTTTTCCGAAATTGGTCGGGATTGATACTGTTCGATAGAGCTTTTCGAGCTGAACAGAATCGAGTCATTGCAAGCGTCGAGTACTCAAATGTGGGCGAGCAAGGGCGGAAGAAGCCTCATCCGCTAAGTCCGTCGCCCAAAAACGGCAGCTTGGGTTAAGGCAATATAGGAAGGTGGAGAGTTGTGATCATGTCGGTGTGAAGAACCTTCACTACTCTGCTCACCTACGCACCTTTAGGCCGTTAGCTTTCCGCGCCTCACCGCAGTGGTCGACTGAATTCGGAAAAAATCCTGTCACTCAAGCCTAACCTGCATATTCGCACCGCTATAACTTTGCCCGTTCTTAAGCTACGTCACTGCGCTTTGGAGAGCTACTAGTCCATTTTACTTACTACAAAACACACAAGCTGTAGCGGGAACGATTCAAGCTTGGCGGAGTTGTTGTGCTCCAAACACGCCCGCGCGTGTAATTTGGCACTTCAACCCTCGATCTTCTCCGCGCCCTTACTCGCTCAGATTACACTTCTCGCTACTATAGGTGAAACATTTCAATTCTCTATCGAAAACTCTATCGAATGGTACCCAACTTGGCGAAATTTGAAAAATTGGTTTTCGGTGACGCCATCGTCAGCGCAGGCTCGGCTTCGCTCGTGCTCGTCCTCGAGACGAAATTGTCAAAAAATCAATTTTTCCGAAATTGGTCGGGATTGATACCGTTCGATAGAGCTTTTCGAGCTGAACAGAATCGCATCATTGCAAGCGTCGAGTACTGAAATACGGGCGAGCAAGGGCGGAAGAAGCTTCATCCGCTAAGTCCGTCGCCCTAAAACGGCAGCTTGGGTTAAGGCAATATAGGAAGGTGGAGAGTTGTGATCATGTCGGTGTGAAGAACCTTCACTACTCTGCTCAACTACGCATTTTCGAGCCGCTAGCTTTCCGCGTCTCACCGCAGTGGTCGACTGAATTCGGAAAAAATCCTGTCACTCAAGCCTAACCTGCATATTCGCACCGCTATAACTTTGCCCGTTCTTAAGCTACGTCACTGCGCTTTGGAGAGCTACTAGTCCATTTTACTTACTACAAAACACACCAGCTGTAGCGGGAACGATTCAAGCTTGACGGAGTTGTTGTGCTCCAAACACGCCCGCGCGTGTAATTTGGCACTTCAACCCTCGATCTTCTCCGCGCCCTTACTCGCTCAGATTACACTTCTCGCTACTATAAGTGAAACATTTCAAATTGCTATCAAAAGCTCTATCAAATGATACCCAACTTGGCGAAATTTGAAAATATCAGATTTCGGTGACGTCATCGTCAGGGATCGTCAGCGCAGGCTCGGCATTGCTGGTGCTCGTCTTCGATGGGAAATTGTCAAGAAATCAATTTTTCCGAAATTGGTCGGGATTGATACTGTTCGATAGAGCTTTTCAAGCTGAACAGAAACGAGTCATTGCAAGCGTCGAGTACTCAAATGTGGGCGAGCAAGGGCGGAAGAAGCTTCATCCGCTAAGTCCGTCGCCCTAAAACGACAGCTTGGGTTAAGGCAATATAGGAAGGTGGAGAGTTGTGATCATGTCGGTGTGAAGAACCTTCACTACTCTGCTCAACTACGCATTTTCGAGCCGCTAGCTTTCCGCGTCTCACCGCAGTGGTCGACTGAATTCGGAAAAAATCCTGTCACTCAAGCCTAACCTGCATATTCGCACCGCTATAACTTTGCCCGTTCTTAAGCTACGTCACTGCGCTTTGGAGAGCTACTAGTCCATTTTACTTACTACAAAACACACCAGCTGTAGCGGGAACGATTCAAGCTTGACGGAGTTGTTGTGCTCCAAACACGCCCGCGCGTGTAATTTGGCACTTCAACCCTCGATCTTCTCCGCGCCCTTACTCGCTCAGATTACACTTCTCGCTACTATAAGTGAAACATTTCAAATTGCTATCAAAAGCTCTATCAAATGATACCCAACTTGGCGAAATTTGAAAATATCAGATTTCGGTGACGTCATCGTCAGGGATCGTCAGCGCAGGCTCGGCATTGCTGGTGCTCGTCTTCGATGGGAAATTGTCAAGAAATCAATTTTTCCGAAATTGGTCGGGATTGATACTGTTCGATAGAGCTTTTCGAGCTGAACAGAATCGAGTCATTGCAAGCGTCGAGTACTCAAATGTGGGCGAGCAAGGGCGGAAGAAGCTTCATCCGCTAAGTCCGTCGCCCTAAAACGGCAGCTTGGGTTAAGGCAATATAGAAAGGTGGAGAGTTGTGATCATGTCGGTGTGAAGAACCTTCACTACTCTGCTCAACTACGCATTTTCGAGCCGCTAGCTTTCCGCGTCTCACCGCAGTGGTCGACTGAATTCGGAAAAAATCCTGTCACTCAAGCCTAACCTGCATATTCGCACCGCTACAACTTTGCCCGTTCTTAAGCTACGTCACTGCGCTTTGGAGAGCTACTAGTCCATTTTACTTACTACAAAACACACAAGCTGTAGCGGGAACGATTCAAGCTTGGCGGAGTTGTTGTGCTCCAAACACGCCCGCGCGTGTAATTTGGCACTTCAACCCTCGATCTTCTCCGCGCCCTTACTCGCTCAGATTACACTTCTCGCTACTATAAGTGAAACATTTCAAATTGCTATCAAAAGCTCTATCAAATGATACCCAACTTGGCGAAATTTGAAAAATTGGTTTTCGGTGACGCCATCGTCAGCGCAGGCTCGGCTTAGCTCGTGCTCGTCCTCGAGGCGAAATTGTCAAAAAATCAATTTTTCCGAAATTGGTCGGGATTGATACCTTTCGATAGAGCTTTTCGAGCTGAACAGAATCGCATCATTGCAAGCGTCGAGTACTGAAATACGGGCGAGCAAGGGCGGAAGAAGCTTCAGCCGCTAAGTCCGTCGCCCAAAAACGGCAGCTTGGGTTAAGGCAATATAGGAAGGTGGAGAGTTGTGATCATGTCGGTGTGAAGAACCTTCACTGCTCTGCTCACCTACGCACCTTTAGGCCGTTAGCTTTCCGCGCCTCACCGCAGTGGTCGACTGAATTCGGAAAAAATCCTGTCACTCAAGCCTAACCTGCATATTCGCACCGCTATAACTTTGCCCGTTCTTAAGCTACGTCACTGCGCTTTGGAGAGCTACTAGTCCATTTTACTTACTACAAAACACACAAGCTGTAGCGGGAACGATTCAAGCTTGGCGGAGTTGTTGTGCTCCAAACACGCCCGCGCGTGTAATTTGGCACTTCAACCCTCGATCTTCTCCGCGCCCTTACTCGCTCAGATTACACTTCTCGCTACTATAAGTGAAACATTTCAAATTGCTATCAAAAGCTCTATCAAATGATACCCAACTTGGCGAAATTTGAAAATATCAGATTTCGGTGACGTCATCGTCAGGGATCGTCAGCGCAGGCTCGGCATTGCTGGTGCTCGTCTTCGATGGGAAATTGTCAAGAAATCAATTTTTCCGAAATTGGTCGGGATTGATACCGTTCGATAGAGCTTTTCGAGCTGAACAGAATCGCATCATTGCAAGCGTCGAGTGCTGAAATACGGGCGAGCAAGGGCGGAAGAAGCTTCAGCCGCTAAGTCCGTCGCCCAAAAACGGCAGCTTGGGTTAAGGCAATATAGGAAGGTGGAGAGTTGTGATCATGTCGGTGTGAAGAACCTTCACTACTCTGCTCACCTACGCACCTTTAGGCCGTTAGCTTTCCGCGCCTCACCGCAGTGGTCGACTGAATTCGGAAAAAATCCTGTCACTCAAGCCTAACCTGCATATTCGCACCGCTATAACTTTGCCCGTTCTTAAGCTACGTCACTGCGCTTTGGAGAGCTACTAGTCCATTTTACTTACTACAAAACACACAAGCTGTAGCGGGAACGATTCAAGCTTGACGGAGTTGTTGTACTCCAAACACACTCGCGCGTGTAATTTGGCACATCACGCTCGATGTTCTCCGCGCCCTTACTCGCTCAGATTACATCTGTCGCTACTCTAAGTGAAACATTTCAAATTGCTATCAAAAGCTCTATCAAATGATACCCAACTTGGCGAAATTTGAAAATATCAGATTTCGGTGACGCCATCGTCAGGGATCGTCAGCGCAGGCTCGGCATTGCTGGTGCTCGTCTTCGATGGGAAATTGTCAAGAAATCAATTTTTCCGAAATTGGTCGGGATTGATACTGTTCGATAGAGCTTTTCGAGCTGAACAGAATCGAGTCATTGCAAGCGTCGAGTACTCAAATGTGGGCGAGCAAGGGCGGAAGAAGCCTCATCCGCTAAGTCCGTCGCCCAAAAACGGCAGCTTGGGTTAAGGCAATATAGGAAGGTGGAGAGTTGTGATCATGTCGGTGTGAAGAACCTTCACTACTCTGCTCACCTACGCACCTTTAGGCCGTTAGCTTTCCGCGCCTCACCGCAGTGGTCGACTGAATTCGGAAAAAATCCTGTCACTCAAGCCTAACCTGCATATTCGCACCGCTATAACTTTGCCCGTTCTTAAGCTACGTCACTGCGCTTTGGAGAGCTACTAGTCCATTTTACTTACTACAAAACACACAAGCTGTAGCGGGAACGATTCAAGCTTGGCGGAGTTGTTGTGCTCCAAACACGCCCGCGCGTGTAATTTGGCACTTCAACCCTCGATCTTCTCCGCGCCCTTACTCGCTCAGATTACACTTCTCGCTACTATAAGTGAAACATTTCAATTCTCTATCGAAAACTCTATCGAATGGTACCCAACTTGGCGAAATTTGAAAAATTGGTTTTCGGTGACGCCATCGTCAGCGCAGGCTCGGCTTAGCTCGTGCTCGTCCTCGAGACGAAATTGTCAAAAAATCAATTTTTCCGAAATTGGTCGGGATTGATACCGTTCGATAGAGCTTTTCGAGCTGAACAGAATCGCATCATTGCAAGCGTCGAGTACTGAAATACGGGCGAGCAAGGGCGGAAGAAGCTTCAGCCGCTAAGTCCGTCGCCCTAAAACGGCAGCTTGGGATAAGGCAATATAGGAAGGTGGAGAGTTATGATCATGTCGGTGTGAAGAACCTTCACTACTCTGCTCAACTACGCATTTTCGAGCCGCTAGCTTTCCGCGTCTCACCGCAGTGGTCGACTGAATTCGGAAAAAATCCTGTCACTCAAGCCTAACCTGCATATTCGCACCGCTATAACTTTGCCCGTTCTTAAGCTACGTCACTGCGCTTTGGAGAGCTACTAGTACATTTCACTGACTACAAAACCCTCAAGCTGTAGCGGGAAGGATTCAAGCTTGGCGGAGTTGTTGTGCTCCAAACACGCCCGCGCGTGTAATTTGGCACTTCAACCCTCGATCTTCTCCGCGCCCTTACTCGCTCAGATTACACTTCTCGCTACTATAAGTGAAACATTTCAATTCTCTATCGAAAACTCTATCGAATGGTACCCAACTTGGCGAAATTTGAAAAATTGGTTTTCGGTGACGCCATCGTCAGCGCAGGCTCGGCTTAGCTCGTGCTCGTCCTCGAGACGAAATTGTCAAAAAATCAATTTTTCCGAAATTGGTCGGGATTGATACCGTTCGATAGAGCTTTTCGAGCTGAACAGAATCGCATCATTGCAAGCGTCGAGTACTGAAATACGGGCGAGCAAGGGCGGAAGAAGCTTCAGCCGCTAAGTCCGTCGCCCAAAAACGGCAGCTTGGGTTAAGGCAATATAGGAAGGTGGAGAGTTGTGATCATGTCGGTGTGAAGAACCTTCACTACTCTGCTCACCTACGCACCTTTAGGCCGTTAGCTTTCCGCGCCTCACCGCAGTGGTCGACTGAATTCGGAAAAAATCCTGTCACTCAAGCCTAACCTGCATATTCGCACCGCTATAACTTTGCCCGTTCTTAAGCTACGTCACTGCGCTTTGGAGAGCTACTAGTCCATTTTACTTACTACAAAACACACAAGCTGTAGCGGGAACGATTCAAGCTTGACGGAGTTGTTGTACTCCAAACACACTCGCGCGTGTAATTTGGCACATCACGCTCGATGTTCTCCGCGCCCTTACTCGCTCAGATTACATCTGTCGCTACTCTAAGTGAAACATTTCAAATTGCTATCAAAAGCTCTATCAAATGATACCCAACTTGGCGAAATTTGAAAATATCAGATTTCGGTGACGCCATCGTCAGCGCAGGCTCGGCTTAGCTCGTGCTCGTCCTCGAGGCGAAATTGTCAAGAAATCAATTTTTCCGAAATTGGTCGGGATTGATACTGTTCGATAGAGCTTTTCGAGCTGAACAGAATCGAGTCATTGCAAGCGTCGAGTACTCAAATATGGGCGAGCAAGGGCGGAAGAAGCTTCATCCGCTAAGTCCGTCGCCCTAAAACGGCAGCTTGGGTTAAGGCAATATAGGAAGGTGGAGAGTTGTGATCATGTCGGTGTGAAGAACCTTCACTACTCTGCTCACCTACGCACCTTTAGGCCGTTAGCTTTCCGCGCCTCACCGCAGTGGTCGACTGAATTCGGAAAAAATCCTGTCACTCAAGCCTAACCTGCATATTCGCACCGCTATAACTTTGCCCGTTCTTAAGCTACGTCACTGCGCTTTGGAGAGCTACTAGTACATTTCACTGACTACAAAACCCACAAGCTGTAGCGGGAACGATTCAAGCTTGGCGGAGTTGTTGTGCTCCAAACACGCCCGCGCGTGTAATTTGGCACTTCAACCCTCGATCTTCTCCGCGCCCTTACTCGCCCAGATTACACTTCTCGCTACCCTAAGTGAAAACATTCAATTCGATATCAAAAGCTCTATCGAATGGTACCCAACATGGCGAAATTTGAAAAATTGGTTTTCGGTGACGCCATCGTCAGCGCAGGCTCGGCTTAGCTCGTGCTCGTCCTCGAGGCGAAATTGTCAAAAAATCAAATTTTCCGAAATTGGTCGGGATTGATACCGTTCGATAGAGCCTTTCGAGCTGAACAGAATCGCATCATTGCAAGCGTCGAGTACTGAAATACGGGCGAGCAAGGGCGGAAGAAGCTTCATCCGCTAAGTCCGTCGCCCTAAAACGGCAGCTTGGGTTAAGGCAATATAGGAAGGTGGAGAGTTGTGATCATGTCGGTGTGAAGAACCTTCACTACTCTGCTCACCTACGCATTTTCGAGCCGCTAGCTTTCCGCGTCTCACCGCAGTGGTCGACTGAATTCGGAAAAAATCCTGTCACTCAAGCCTAACCTGCATATTCGCACCGCTATAACTTTGCCCGTTCTTAAGCTACGTCACTGCGCTTTGGAGAGCTACTAGTACATTTCACTGACTACAAAACCCTCAAGCTGTAGCGGGAAGGATTCAAGCTTGGCGGAGTTGTTGTGCTCCAAACACGCCCGCGCGTGTAATTTGGCACATCACGCTCGATGTTCTCCGCGCCCTTACTCGCTCAGATTACATCTGTCGCTACTCTAAGTGAAACATTTCAAATTGCTATCAAAAGCTCTATCAAATGATACCCAACTTGGCGAAATTTGAAAAATTGGTTTTCGGTGACGCCATCGTCAGCGCAGGCTCGGCTTAGCTCGTGCTCGTCCTCGAGACGAAATTGTCAAAAAATCAATTTTTCCGAAATTGGTCGGGATTGATACCGTTCGATAGAGCTTTTCGAGCTGAACAGAATCGCATCATTGCAAGCGTCGAGTGCTGAAATACGGGCGAGCAAGGGCGGAAGAAGCTTCAGCCGCTAAGTCCGTCGCCCAAAAACGGCAGCTTGGGTTAAGGCAATATAGGAAGGTGGAGAGTTGTGATCATGTCGGTGTGAAGAACCTTCACTACTCTGCTCACCTACGCACCTTTAGGCCGTTAGCTTTCCGCGCCTCACCGCAGTGGTCGACTGAATTCGGAAAAAATCCTGTCACTCAAGCCTAACCTGCATATTCGCACCGCTATAACTTTGCCCGTTCTTAAGCTACGTCACTGCGCTTTGGAGAGCTACTAGTCCATTTTACTTACTACAAAACACACAAGCTGTAGCGGGAACGATTCAAGCTTGACGGAGTTGTTGTACTCCAAACACACTCGCGCGTGTAATTTGGCACATCACGCTCGATGTTCTCCGCGCCCTTACTCGCTCAGATTACATCTGTCGCTACTCTAAGTGAAACATTTCAAATTGCTATCAAAAGCTCTATCAAATGATACCCAACTTGGCGAAATTTGAAAATATCAGATTTCGGTGACGCCATCGTCAGGGATCGTCAGCGCAGGCTCGGCATTGCTGGTGCTCGTCTTCGATGGGAAATTGTCAAGAAATCAATTTTTCCGAAATTGGTCGGGATTGATACTGTTCGATAGAGCTTTTCGAGCTGAACAGAATCGAGTCATTGCAAGCGTCGAGTACTCAAATGTGGGCGAGCAAGGGCGGAAGAAGCCTCATCCGCTAAGTCCGTCGCCCTAAAACGGCAGCTTGGGTTAAGGCAATATAGAAAGGTGGAGAGTTGTGATCATGTCGGTGTGAAGAACCTTCACTACTCTGCTCAACTACGCATTTTCGAGCCGCTAGCTTTCCGCGTCTCACCGCAGTGGTCGACTGAATTCGGAAAAAATCCTGTCACTCAAGCCTAACCTGCATATTCGCACCGCTATAACTTTGCCCGTTCTTAAGCTACGTCACTGCGCTTTGGAGAGCTACTAGTCCATTTCACTGACTACAAAACCCACAAGCTGTAGCGGGAACGATTCAAGCTTGGCGGAGTTGTTGTGCTCCAAACACGCCCGCGCGTGTAATTTGGCACTTCAACCCTCGATCTTCTCCGCGCCCTTACTCGCCCAGATTACACTTCTCGCTACCCTAAGTGAAAACATTCAATTCGATATCAAAAGCTCTATCAAATGATACCCAACTTGGCGAAATTTGAAAAATTGTTTTTCGGTGACGCCATCGTCAGGGATCGTCAGCGCAGGCTCGGCATTGCTGGTGCTCGTCTTCGATGGGAAATTGTCAAAAAATCAATTTTTCCGAAATTGGTCGGGATTGATACCGTTCGATAGAGCTTTTCGAGCTGAACAGAATCGCATCATTGCAAGCGTCGAGTACTGAAATACGGGCGAGCAAGGGCGGAAGAAGCTTCAGCCGCTAAGTCCGTCGCCCAAAAACGGCAGCTTGGGTTAAGGCAATATAGGAAGGTGGAGAGTTGTGATCATGTCGGTGTGAAGAACCTTCACTACTCTGCTCACCTACGCACCTTTAGGCCGTTAGCTTTCCGCGCCTCACCGCAGTGGTCGACTGAATTCGGAAAAAATCCTGTCACTCAAGCCTAACCTGCATATTCGCACCGCTATAACTTTGCCCGTTCTTAAGCTACGTCACTGCACTTTGGAGAGCTACTAGTCCATTTTACTATCTACAAAACCTACAAGCAGTAGCCGGAAGGATTCAAGCTTGGCGGAGTTGTTGTGCTCCAAACACACCCGCGGGTGTTTAGAGCACATCGACGGTCGATGTTCTCCGCGCCCTTACTCGCCCAGATTACACTTCTCGCTACCCTAAGTGAAAATATTCAATTCGATATCAAAAGCTCTATCGAATGGTACCCAATTTGGCGAAATTTGAAAATATTGGTTTTCGGTGACGCCATCGTCAGCGCAGGCTCGGCTTAGCTCGTGCTCGTCGTCGAGAGGAAATTGTCAAAAAATCAGTTTTTCCGAAATTGGTCGAGATTGACACCGTTCGACAGAGCTTTTCGAGCTAAACAGAAGCGTATTATTGCAAGCGTCGAGTGCTCAAATGTGGGCGAGCAAGGGCGGAAGAAGCTTCAGCCGCTAAGTCCGTCGCCCTAAAACGGCACCTTGGGTTAAGGCAATATAGGAAGGTGGAGAGTTGTGACCATGTCAGTGTGAAGAACCTTCACTACTCTGCTCACCTACGCACCTTTAGGCCGTTAGCTTTCCGCGTCTCACCGCAGTGGTGGACTGAATTCGGAAAAAATCCTGTCACTCAAGCCTAACCTGCATATTCGCACCGCTATAACTTTGCCCGTTCTTAAGCTACGTCACTGCGCTTTGGAGCGCTACTAGTCCATTTTACTAACTACAAAACCTACAAGCAGTAGCCGGAAGGATTCAAGCTTGACGGAGTTGTTGTGCTCCAAACACACCCGCGGGTGTTTAGAGCACATCGACGGTCGATGTTCTCCGCGCCCTTACTCGCCCAGATTACACTTCTCGCTACCCTAAGTGAAACAGTTCAATTCGATATCAAAAGCTCTATCGAATGGTAGCCAACTTGGCGAAATTTGAAAATACTGGTTTTCGGTGACGCCATCGTCAGCGCAGGCTCGTCTTAGCTCGTGCTCGTCCTCGAGGCGAAATTGTCAAAAAATCAATTTTTCCGAAATTGGTCGAGATTGACACCGTTCGATAGAGCTTTTCGAGCTGAACAGAATCGCATCATTACAAGCGTCGAGTACTGAAATACGGGCGAGCAAGGGCGGAAGAAGCTTCATCCGCTAAGTCCGTCGCCCTAAAACGGCAGCTTGGGTTAAGGCAATATAGGAAGGTGGAGAATTGTGATCATGTCGGTGTGAAGAACCTTCACTACTCTGCTCAACTACGCATTTTCGAGCCGCTAGCTTTCCGCGTCTCACCGCAGTGGTCGACTGAATTCGGAAAAAATCCTGTCACTCAAGCCTAACCTGCATATTCGCACCGCTATAACTTTGCCCGTTCTTAAGCTACGTCACTGCGCTTTGGAGAGCTACTAGTCCATTTCACTGACTACAAAACCCACAAGCTGTAGCGGGAACGATTCAAGCTTGGCGGAGTTGTTGTGCTCCAAACACGCCCGCGCGTGTAATTTGGCACTTCAACCCTCGATCTTCTCCGCGCCCTTACTCGCCCAGATTACACTTCTCGCTACCCTAAGTGAAAACATTCAATTCGATATCAAAAGCTCTATCAAATGATACCCAACTTGGCGAAATTTGAAAAATTGTTTTTCGGTGACGCCATCGTCAGGGATCGTCAGCGCAGGCTCGGCATTGCTGGTGCTCGTCTTCGATGGGAAATTGTCAAAAAATCAATTTTTCCGAAATTGGTCGGGATTGATACCGTTCGATAGAGCTTTTCGAGCTGAACAGAATCGCATCATTGCAAGCGTCGAGTACTGAAATACGGGCGAGCAAGGGCGGAAGAAGCTTCAGCCGCTAAGTCCGTCGCCCAAAAACGGCAGCTTGGGTTAAGGCAATATAGGAAGGTGGAGAGTTGTGATCATGTCGGTGTGAAGAACCTTCACTACTCTGCTCACCTACGCACCTTTAGGCCGTTAGCTTTCCGCGCCTCACCGCAGTGGTCGACTGAATTCGGAAAAAATCCTGTCACTCAAGCCTAACCTGCATATTCGCACCGCTATAACTTTGCCCGTTCTTAAGCTACGTCACTGCACTTTGGAGAGCTACTAGTCCATTTTACTATCTACAAAACCTACAAGCAGTAGCCGGAAGGATTCAAGCTTGGCGGAGTTGTTGTGCTCCAAACACACCCGCGGGTGTTTAGAGCACATCGACGGTCGATGTTCTCCGCGCCCTTACTCGCCCAGATTACACTTCTCGCTACCCTAAGTGAAAATATTCAATTCGATATCAAAAGCTCTATCGAATGGTACCCAATTTGGCGAAATTTGAAAATATTGGTTTTCGGTGACGCCATCGTCAGCGCAGGCTCGGCTTAGCTCGTGCTCGTCGTCGAGAGGAAATTGTCAAAAAATCAGTTTTTCCGAAATTGGTCGAGATTGACACCGTTCGACAGAGCTTTTCGAGCTAAACAGAAGCGTATTATTGCAAGCGTCGAGTGCTCAAATGTGGGCGAGCAAGGGCGGAAGAAGCTTCAGCCGCTAAGTCCGTCGCCCTAAAACGGCACCTTGGGTTAAGGCAATATAGGAAGGTGGAGAGTTGTGACCATGTCAGTGTGAAGAACCTTCACTACTCTGCTCACCTACGCACCTTTAGGCCGTTAGCTTTCCGCGTCTCACCGCAGTGGTGGACTGAATTCGGAAAAAATCCTGTCACTCAAGCCTAACCTGCATATTCGCACCGCTATAACTTTGCCCGTTCTTAAGCTACGTCACTGCGCTTTGGAGCGCTACTAGTCCATTTTACTAACTACAAAACCTACAAGCAGTAGCCGGAAGGATTCAAGCTTGACGGAGTTGTTGTGCTCCAAACACACCCGCGGGTGTTTAGAGCACATCGACGGTCGATGTTCTCCGCGCCCTTACTCGCCCAGATTACACTTCTCGCTACCCTAAGTGAAACAGTTCAATTCGATATCAAAAGCTCTATCGAATGGTAGCCAACTTGGCGAAATTTGAAAATACTGGTTTTCGGTGACGCCATCGTCAGCGCAGGCTCGTCTTAGCTCGTGCTCGTCCTCGAGGCGAAATTGTCAAAAAATCAATTTTTCCGAAATTGGTCGAGATTGACACCGTTCGATAGAGCTTTTCGAGCTGAACAGAATCGCATCATTACAAGCGTCGAGTACTGAAATACGGGCGAGCAAGGGCGGAAGAAGCTTCATCCGCTAAGTCCGTCGCCCTAAAACGGCAGCTTGGGTTAAGGCAATATAGGAAGGTGGAGAATTGTGATCAAGTCGGTGTGAAGAACCTTCACTACTCTGCTCACCTACGCATTTTCGAGCCGCTAGCTTTCCGCGTCTCACCGCAGTGGTCGACTGAATTCGGAAAAAATCCTGTCACTCAAGCCTAACCTGCATATTCGCACCGCTATAACTTTGCCCGTTCTTAAGCTACGTCACTGCGCTTTGGAGAGCTACTAGTACATTTCACTGACTACAAAAAATACAAGCTGTTGCGGGAAGGATTCAAGCTTGGCGGAGTTGTTGTGCTCCAAACACGCCCGCGCGTGTTTAGAGCACATCAACGGTCGATGTTCTCCGCGCCCTTACTCGCTCAGATTACATTTCTCGCTACTCTAAGTGAAAACATTCAATTCGATATAAAAAGCTCTATCGAATGGTAGCCAACTTGGCGAAATTTGAAAATACTGGTTTTCGGTGACGCCATCGTCAGCGCAGGCTCGTCTTAGCTCGTGCTCGTCGTCGAGGCGAAATTGTCAAAAAATCAGTTTTTCCGAAATTGGTCGAGATTGACACCGTTCGATAGAGCTTTTCGAGCTAAACAGAACCGTATTATTGCAAGCGTCTAGTGCTCAAATGTGGGCGAGCAAGGGCGGAAGAAGCTTCATCCGCTAAGTCCGTCGCCCTAAAACGGCAGCTTGGGTTAAGGCAATATAGGAAGGTGGAGAATTGTGATCAAGTCGGTGTGAAGAACCTTCACTACTCTGCTCACCTACGCATTTTCGAGCCGCTAGCTTTCCGCGTCTCACCGCAGTGGTCGACTGAATTCGGAAAAAATCCTGTCACTCAAGCCTAACCTGCATATTCGCACCGCTATAACTTTGCCCGTTCTTAAGCTACGTCACTGCGCTTTGGAGAGCTACTAGTACATTTCACTGACTACAAAAAATACAAGCTGTTGCGGGAAGGATTCAAGCTTGGCGGAGTTGTTGTGCTCCAAACACGCCCGCGCGTGTTTAAAGCACATCAACGGTCGATGTTCTCCGCGCCCTTACTCGCTCAGATTACATTTCTCGCTACTCTAAGTGAAAACATTCAATTCGATATAAAAAGCTCTATCGAATGGTAGCCAACTTGGCTAAATTTGAAAATACTGGTTTTCGGTGACGCCATCGTCAGCGCAGGCTCGTCTTAGCTCGTGCTCGTCGTCGAGGCGAAATTGTCAAAAAATCAGTTTTTCCGAAATTGGTCGAGATTGACACCGTTCGATAGAGCTTTTCGAGCTGAACAGAATCGCATCATTACAAGCGTCGAGTACTGAAATACGGGCGAGCAAGGGCGGAAGAAGCTTCATCCGCTAAGTCCGTCGCCCTAAAACGGCAGCTTGGGTTAAGGCAATATAGGAAGGTGGAGAATTGTGATCAAGTCGGTGTGAAGAACCTTCACTACTCTGCTCACCTACGCATTTTCGAGCCGCTAGCTTTCCGCGTCTCACCGCAGTGGTCGACTGAATTCGGAAAAAATCCTGTCACTCAAGCCTAACCTGCATATTCGCACCGCTATAACTTTGCCCGTTCTTAAGCTACGTCACTGCGCTTTGGAGCGCTACTAGTCCATTTTACTAACTACAAAACCTACAAGCAGTAGCCGGAAGGATTCAAGCTTGACGGAGTTGTTGTGCTCCAAACACGCCCGCGCGTGTTTAGAGCACATCACGCTCGATGTTCTCCGCGCCCTTACTCGCTCAGATTACATTTCTCGCTACTCTAAGTGAAACATTTCAAATTGCTATCAAAAGCTCTATCAAATGATACCCAACTTGGCGAAATTTGAAAAATTGGTTTTCGGTGACGCCATCGTCAGCGCAGGCTCGGCTTAGCTCGTGCTCGTCCTCGAGACGAAATTGTCAAAAAATCAATTTTTCCGAAATTGGTCGGGATTGATACCGTTCGATAGAGCTTTTCGAGCTGAACAGAATCGCATCATTGCAAGCGTCGAGTACTGAAATACGGGCGAGCAAGGGCGGAAGAAGCTTCAGCCGCTAAGTCCGTCGCCCAAAAACGGCAGCTTGGGTTAAGGCAATATAGGAAGGTGGAGAGTTGTGATCATGTCGGTGTGAAGAACCTTCACTACTCTGCTCACCTACGCACCTTTAGGCCGTTAGCTTTCCGCGCCTCACCGCAGTGGTCGACTGAATTCGGAAAAAATCCTGTCACTCAAGCCTAACCTGCATATTCGCACCGCTATAACTTTGCCCGTTCTTAAGCTACGTCACTGCGCTTTGGAGAGCTACTAGTCCATTTTACTTACTACAAAACACACAAGCTGTAGCGGGAACGATTCAAGCTTGGCGGAGTTGTTGTGCTCCAAACACGCCCGCGCGTGTAATTTGGCACTTCAACCCTCGATCTTCTCCGCGCCCTTACTCGCCCAGATTACACTTCTCGCTACCCTAAGTGAAAACATTCAATTCGATATCAAAAGCTCTATCAAATGATGCCCAACTTGGCGAAATTTGAAAAATTGTTTTTCGGTGACGCCATCGTCAGGGATCGTCAGCGCAGGCTCGGCATTGCTGGTGCTCGTCTTCGATGGGAAATTGTCAAAAAATCAATTTTTCCGAAATTGGTCGGGATTGATACCGTTCGATAGAGCTTTTCGAGCTGAACAGAATCGCATCATTGCAAGCGTCGAGTACTGAAATACGGGCGAGCAAGGGCGGAAGAAGCTTCAGCCGCTAAGTCCGTCGCCCAAAAACGGCAGCTTGGGTTAAGGCAATATAGGAAGGTGGAGAGTTGTGATCATGTCGGTGTGAAGAACCTTCACTACTCTGCTCACCTACGCACCTTTAGGCCGTTAGCTTTCCGCGCCTCACCGCAGTGGTCGACTGAATTCGGAAAAAATCCTGTCACTCAAGCCTAACCTGCATATTCGCACCGCTATAACTTTGCCCGTTCTTAAGCTACGTCACTGCGCTTTGGAGAGCTACTAGTCCATTTTACTATCTACAAAACCTACAAGCAGTAGCCGGAAGGATTCAAGCTTGGCGGAGTTGTTGTGCTCCAAACACACCCGCGGGTGTTTAGAGCACATCGACGGTCGATGTTCTCCGCGCCCTTACTCGCCCAGATTACACTTCTCGCTACCCTAAGTGAAAACATTCAATTCGATATCAAAAGCTCTATCGAATGGTAGCCAACTTGGCGAAATTTGAAAATACTGGTTTTCGGTGACGCCATCGTCAGCGCAGGCTCGGCTTAGCTCGTGCTCGTCGTCGAGAGGAAATTGTCAAAAAATCAGTTTTTCCGAAATTGGTCGAGATTGACACCGTTCGACAGAGCTTTTCGAGCTAAACAGAAGCGTATTATTGCAAGCGTCGAGTGCTCAAATGTGGGCGAGCAAGGGCGGAAGAAGCTTCAGCCGCTAAGTCCGTCGCCCTAAAACGGCACCTTGGGTTAAGGCAATATAGGAAGGTGGAGAGTTGTGATCAAGTCGGTGTGAAGAACCTTCACTACTCTGCTCACCTACGCATTTTCGAGCCGCTAGCTTTCCGCGTCTCACCGCAGTGGTCGACTGAATTCGGAAAAAATCCTGTCACTCAAGCCTAACCTGCATATTCGCACCGCTATAACTTTGCCCGTTCTTAAGCTACGTCACTGCGCTTTGGAGAGCTACTAGTACATTTCACTGACTACAAAAAATACAAGCTGTTGCGGGAAGGATTCAAGCTTGGCGGAGTTGTTGTGCTCCAAACACGCCCGCGCGTGTTTAGAGCACATCAACGGTCGATGTTCTCCGCGCCCTTACTCGCTCAGATTACATTTCTCGCTACTCTAAGTGAAAACATTCAATTCGATATAAAAAGCTCTATCGAATGGTAGCCAACTTGGCGAAATTTGAAAATACTGGTTTTCGGTGACGCCATCGTCAGCGCAGGCTCGTCTTAGCTCGTGCTCGTCGTCGAGGCGAAATTGTCAAAAAATCAGTTTTTCCGAAATTGGTCGAGATTGACACCGTTCGATAGAGCTTTTCGAGCTAAACAGAACCGTATTATTGCAAGCGTCTAGTGCTCAAATGTGGGCGAGCAAGGGCGGAAGAAGCTTCAGCCGCTAAGTCCGTCGCCCTAAAACGGCAGCTTGGGTTAAGGCAATGTAGGAAGGTGGAGAGTTGCGATTACGTCGGTGTGAAGAACCCTCATTATCACCTACGCATTTTTGGGCCGTTAGCTTTCCGTGTCTCACCGTAGTGATCGACTGAATTCGGAAAAAATCCTGTCACTCAAGCCTAACCTGCTCATTCGCACCGCTATAACTTTGCCCGTTCTTAAGCTACGTCGCTGTGCTCTGGAGTGCTAGTAGACCTTTTTACTATTGGTCGAGATTGGTACCGTTTGATAGAGCTTTTTGGCTAGTTCCTCCGTGATGTTCGCTGCTAACTAGGAACTGAAGGCTGAACTTCGAACAATGCATGTAATTGTATGAACAAGCCGACACTTCAAATTCGGTAAACTTCGCAGTGTTTACTATCAAAATGAATGCCACGCTCTGCAAAACACAGATCTGATAAAGTCTGTGATGGGGTACTTTTTAAAACTCTTTAGCTCTATGAAGACAGACCAGTGGCGGGGTCGTAAATCAATAAACGGACGTTTGAGAGGACGAGCTCCATATCTAGTTCAAGAATATTCAATTTCACATTTCATGCAGGTATTTGGATTGGTAGGAGGGAGGTGAATCTATTGGTGCAGTTTAATTTTCATATAGTTGGATTTGAACGAAGTTATGGCTCCGTGACGGTTTACGACGGAAAAATCTGTCGCAAAGCGTCGATTGTTCACGAATTAGGAGCGGTATTGTAGTTTCTCCCATATATAGCCTTTATCATCCAGCTGCCTGGGCAGGTGAAAGCGCCATTTGATCGCGGCGGATGTGGTGCCATCTCCAATCGCCCTGTCGCGTGCGGAGTGGCGTTCTTCCCCGCCCTTTAAACAGAGGCGTCGCAAATGGCTGCTTCTCCACTATCAGCTACTTGACTCTCGAGCAAGCCAAGGGGTTGGGAGTAGATGGGCCAGGGGGACGTGGGGTGGAACGCTAGTAACCCTCACCCCATTTCACTGACCACGAAGAGATGAAGGGCTTGGTTGGGTTGAGCGGGAAATCCGAAACAGCAACTTGGAATCAACTGCGCTACATGCGACCTCCCTTTTCAAATAATAAGCTAAAAGGGAGCATATAGCGCAGTGGGAAGAGGTACCGGCCTTCGCGTGCCGATACTCTGTTCTTGGTTCGGATTTCACGACCAGTCCAACCAAGCCTTCTATCCCTCCGGGTCGGTGAGCTGGTACCAGGCTTGTCTGGGAAGGATGAAGCGCTGATTTTTTCATCGGTTGGCCACCGCAAATCATTGTATGGCCAAATGCGCACTCAGATCGCCTGGACGACATCATGTAGAAGTAGAATGCGTGGCGCATCCCGAAAGGGATTAAATGGTGGAGAAATGGTTTAAGATTAATATTCGTAATGATGATCGGATTTCCTATCCGTTGATGTGCAAACTGGGCGTCTAATTTTTAGATGAAAATGGTGTAAACTGAGAGTTACTGTACTGGCCCAAGGAGTACGGTCATTTTACGGCCTCTCCTGCTCCCTCGAGATAATTACCTCCTGAGGACCTTTTTGCTTTGGGGACAGTCTGGTGGAAGATTCCACTGTATTCTACTTCAGTACCCAACAGACGCCTTTCCAACGATTTTGCAAGACTCAACACAACAGTAAGAAAAGATGTCGTCAGTCAGTGCTAGAGCAAAGCTGTGAACAAATGTATCTGTCCAAACGTGGGTATTCAATATTTTTGGTCCGCAATGTTGGAAAAGTTTATTAAAAAGAAGAAAATTATTTTAAGAATATATATTAAAAATTAAAAGGAAAAACAAACGCACTTTACTCCCAAACAGGTTCAGCGATGCTAGTCGAGACATGTTGCTGAATAGTTGAACATTTGCTAGACTATTGCTGGCCAAGCTGAGCTCCTCCAGTGACGACTCCACCATTCGAAAGCCTTAAAGAGATATGGCCTTAGTCAGAAAACATGGCAAAGGGTACTGTTGGCATGTTTATCAAATAAGAATTGAAGAAAATTGATCAGGACAGCAGAAAAGATGTGAATAGTGGGAAGGTGAAGCAATGAGAGCAACAGAAGAGGGAAAGGGTCCGAAAGGTCAATAGAAACTGAAGAAGAGACAGAAGGGAGAAGAACAATGTAAAGTAGAGAAAGAAGGCGAAGAGCATGACGAGTAGAAGGAATAGGAAAGCTAGCTGCAACACTAAAACCGTACGGATCCTACTATATATACATCAAGAATAAACCAACAGGAGGATTAGCTAAGGGCCCGTTCATACATACTTCGCGACGGGAGTGACGGCAGAGGAGAGAGCGACAGGGCGAAGGACACTATCGATCAGTGCCGAGCCTGGAGCGGCCGATATACAGGCTTTATGTTGTCTCAGGTGTTTTTTTTTTGCTATCAAAACTCTTGCACCAGACGGGGCTCGAACCCGCACTTTCTGCTTTCCGGGCAGCAATGCTAAGGCTTACATCGCTGCCCGGAAAGCAGGAGGCACGGGTTCGAGACCCCCCCCCCCTTCCGCAAGAGATTTGATCGCAACAAAACATTCTGCAACAACCTTGAATCGTGATCTTCAGTCGAGGCGCAGCTAGTAGGAACGCCGACGTTGTCCGAATTCTGGCAGCTCTGGCACTCCAGCCCTCTTCACCTACGTCACTCTAACCACAACTGCTGCCAGAATGTTGACCTTCTCCCCGGGCTTCCTTCTTGCCCTAAATAGAAATAACGATGTTATTCATCGTTATTTCTACTTAGGGCTGTTTATTCACTGTCTATTTGGCTGCTTATTCACCGTCTTTATGCCTCCCTTTCTACTTCCCAATTGGAAAGCTCTTCAGCACGATTACCGACTGAAGA
Source organism: Heligmosomoides polygyrus bakeri (assembly GCA_947359475.1). NCBI lineage: Eukaryota > Metazoa > Nematoda > Chromadorea > Rhabditida > Heligmosomidae > Heligmosomoides > Heligmosomoides polygyrus. The sequence continues at coordinate 95,962 of OX375866.1, forward strand.
AAAAGATCATCAACAAACCACAAACAAAGGGCACAAGGTCAGGGCCAAATGAGACCTCTTCGTGCCCTCGAATCACTCGTGTATTCAACGTGTTTTTGAGTTTCTTTTTTGAGAAAATTGCCTCCGTATTGCAAGTGTAGGTTGAGTTCTTGTTGTCCAATCCGACAGGGATTGCCCTTATTTTCTGCACTTGTTCACAGCCTATTAGAGGACCAGACGAAGAACGCATGCACTGTCTGGGCGGATCACTCCTAGAGTATGCAGCAAAGAGAACTGAGCTTGATACTAGCAATTAAGTTAATAAGATCCATAGTACACATGACGATTTAGTGCACTACGATTAGATGAAGTAGCTTCTGGAGGGGTCTAATGGTCAGCTAGTGCCCCGCCAGCTAGTGCACCGCTCTTCTCAGTCAAACCGGAATTTGTGCCCAGAATGGGTTCTGTGTGCTTCGAACCTAATCGAATTTCTGCTACGCACGCGGGGAGGGGGACGTTCTGCCTGAAAGCCGCGCTGGCAAAGACGCGGGACAGTGCCTGCGGAGACAATTAGCGTCGACTCGCGCAGTGACACCCGCCACTTCGCGCTCAGTCAGACAGCCCTCGCCGCGGAGGCGATGCTGACCCAGACAACCACGGGAGTCTGTAAGTCGACCAGATTTGGTGTGATTACAGTCGATAGAGGGATAGGAGGCTCAGACGGCTTGCATTGGCAGTCCAGAAATTGGGATTGATCTGAACCCTACCATCTTCTATATCAGAATTTCAAGCTCTATTGAATGAGCCAGGAAAGAATCTTGTCTCAATAATCCTTACAACATTTTTTTTTCAGGCGCAGCTAACTTTCGGTAAATATCAGTTTTTATTTAAATCAGCATTAACTACGAGACATACTTCCAGGCTACTACTGATGTGAACTCTACCATCTCCTGTACTAGAATTTCGATTTCTATCAAATGAGCTAGAAATTATCCTGTCTAAAAAACCCTTAAGACGGCTATAGGCGTTGTTTGCTTTCCTTAAATATCAGTTTTTATTTATATCAGAACTAATTGTGAGACATGTTTCCAGGCTGAAATTGCAACGCCTAAAGCCGCCTTAAGGAATATAACTAGACAGACGAGAGTAGAGCACGTTACCAGTTTTAAATTGCACGATGAGTTCGATTTGACAGTCGGTAGACTTCATAAGAACACCAAAGTACTCTAATTTTCTCATGAAATTTCATGAGCGTTTCCTAACTCGGTGGAGGAGACATTGGCTATGCAGGTACATTGCCTGTTGGACGCGAGGTCAAAACATCTCTAGAAGCCACAGACGAACGGACGAGCAATTTGAAGCATTGTGTGATGAAATTTATTCTCTCGGAACATTAGATTCGATGAAGCACCTATCCAGTCTTCGTCTCGAAATATGTGATGCGTGCATTATAAGGTTCTATAGGAAAAGAAAAAAAGTTACAAAATGCTAAAGAGGTGTTATGTTGAAACGAACGCTTTAAACTTCTGTTAAAAATCTCTCGTCTATCTAATTGGAATGCTCCTGCAATTTTATTAGCCTGGAAGCACGTCTCGAATTTAATCCTGATATATATGAATAGAAATCTATATTTAGCGAAAATAAATAGCGCATTAAAAAAAATCGCTTTAAGGGTCATTAAGGCAGGGTTCTTTCTGAATCATTCGATAGAGCTCGAAATTCTAATATAGAAGATGGTAGGGTTGAGATCAATCCCAATTTCTGGACGGCCACTGGAAACCCTCTGATCCTCCTAGCTTTCTATCGATTGTAATCACACCAAATCTGGTCGACCTACTGGCTCCCGTGTTTGGCTGAGTCAGCACCGTCTCTGCGGCGAGGGCTATCTGGCTGAGCGCGAAGCGGCGGGTGTCACTGCGAGTCGACGCTAATTGTCCCCGCAGGCACTGTCCCGCGTCTTTGCCCGCGCCGCTTTCAGGCAGAACGTCCCTCACCCCGCACACGGCTAGCACCTCTTATCGGCCGCACCACGTGCACACCACGATGTCTTTCTATTCGGTAACCTTGGGCGAGATCATCAACGTTACAGCGGTAACATTTCACAGCGGATTCACAATACAACAATCTTACAGAGAAAGCACCGCAAATTCTGATTTATCAAAAACGCGGTGAAAGTAACGGCAGTCTAGAATTCGACGGCAAGTGCGCACTGTCCGCATTAAGGCCTCCGCACACTTTTGCGGCAACGCGGTACGCGGCAGACAGCAAAACTGCTTCGTAGGAGGCAAAACTGTCATTTAGGCGATACTCATCATCAGCTTTGCAGCCTCACTCCATCGCCAACGCAGTTTCATTATCTTTGTCATTATCAGTATCCAGCCTAGATCACGCCACGATCAACTAGAGCCCAGACAGAAGTTGTCGGCAATGAAGCGGCTGCAGCGGCAATAATGCCTTGAATCATTATTGCCGCTGCCACGTTGACGGCAGCTGCTGCCGCTTTGACGGCGCCGCACCTGCCGCCCAGGCGACACATCAGTGGCAAACTCTGCTTCTCTGCCCTACGCTTAAAAATAGCACGGCCGCGTTGCCGCAAAAGTGTGCGGAGGCCTTTAGGGTTATACACTAGAATTACACATCGAAGATAAAATGAACCAGTTTCGTAAAAACCAGCCCTGCTATGGTGTGGTTCATGATTATATCTGTGAAAGCTTCAGCTCGTGTGAAAGTTTTGCGCATGTACCAAGGAACAAGTAGTTTTTCACGTCATTTTGAAAACGGGTTTGAACAAACATATCAACGAACATGTACTATTTCCGTTTTCGTGTTTTGTATCCCGATTTCTGGTCACTTTCTGAGCGCAAAACTTTCTGAGTCCTTTCGTTTTGTGGCGCGTGGCAATTTTGTGGTGAGACTGACGAGGGAGGTCACTGAACTCGGTCCGGAGATTCCGAACGAGACCTATATGGTCTTGTAGGTCATCGGACGAAGATCACAAAACTGTGTCCCGTTTTTGCTAAATTCCCCTGGGTGGTCCAAAAATGGCAAAAAAAGGAATCGCTTCAGGGCAGGCTGATAAGGCAAAAGTGACACCTGGAGTGGCTCTGTCGTGCTCAGAACTTAACCTACAAACGGTTTGGAACTCAAATCAAGGTTAGAGTATAGTAATATGATAATTTCCTACGTTTCCTAGACGAAGCTGTAGTGAACATTCAAGTGGTTCATTCGAAACGGTGTCGCCAGACGGCCGGATGGCCGACTGGATAGCTAGGCGACCATGAGGACGGGGGGTCGAAGGTTCGATTCCGGGGGTGTGAATGCGATTTGCTCTGTGTAGTGCTCCCGTTTTTGAAAATAAAGAGTACATTTTGGCTTCGGTAGGGTACCGCATTCGCTTCCTAACCCTGCTTTCAACAGTTGTCAAATGTGGAAGAAGCTGGTTTTGTCGTTTGGAGTGATGTCGCGCGTCCATCAAACCACGGTTGTCTCGCTGAGGAAGGTTCCGTTAGATGCTATCCCCATATGATCTCTTTGGAATGCTCTCAATTGGCTTTGGAAGTGTTTCTCGCTGTCACCTCGTTTGCGGACACGATCGACAAGTATTGATTTGACCCATCATCAAGACATGCTCATCGTTCTTCGGATTCCTTTATAGACTGCTTTTTATTCTTCTCGCAATTTTTACTATTTTAGCTAACTGTTATCAAGTACAGCATATCTTATCCAACTCGTTTGACTGGTCGCCTTGCCGTGTGTTTCTTATTCACCACTCTCGTATGCACCTACAGGAGATGGGTCGGGGGCAGTACATGTAGGAGCACTTGCACTCACTCCCTCAACTCCAGAGGTTGAAAAAGATTTTTCGTCCAAAATTCATCTATAGGGTTATTTGGGAGGCAGATCACCAATCTGGCAACTATTTTCGGTGAAACGACAGATTACAGAAGGTTACGATGGTGTGTGTATGCAAGAGAGTACATGCAGAATAACGGGCACTGCTGCCTTTTACGACTCCAAAGGTCGAGGAGAGGTCGAAAGAAACAATTTCGCTCAAACATCGCACAGGGGGATTATTTGGGGTGCTGATCACGGATATGATGTCTATTTTTAAGATTTCGGTCGATTACGGTAGGTTGTTGTAGATATGGGTGACTAAAACTAATAGAATCGCTTTCTTCTCCAATGTGGTCTTCTCCAATGTTATTTTCCAACCTTCCACTTTGAGATGCAAGGTGGTGCCAGAAAAGTGAAAATTCAGAAAAAGATGACAGATTCGTGGTTAGCGGCTTAAATAATTCTCCTTATATGAGGTCAGGGCGAAATCGATGGTCGTGACCTCGTCACCCTTTTCGCCGCTACCCAGTAGTGGGGTACCCTACCGAAGCCAAAATGTACTCTTCTCCTCTTTTAAAAATGGCAAAAGATCACCTAGCAAATCCTTTAACCCCATCCGGAATCGAACCTTTGACCCCCCGTCCTCAAGTCCACCTCGCTATCCAGTCGGCCATCCAGCCGTCGCAAACACCGCTTCGAATGAATCACTTGAATGTACACTGCAGCTTCGTCTAGGAATCACCTGTATCACCTGTCGTCCCGTTGATCATCGACTTGCTCGAGCGGGCGCCATCCGCGTCTCTATTCGTCCCTGTCGCGTGCCAGAGTGGTCCAATGGATCCTCCCCGCTCGAGGGACACGAGCGTCATATCGGTCGTTCAGGGCCTTCACGAAGAATTCCGACCAACGCGTTGGTGGGCGCCCTGGTGTTCTCTTGACATCCCGAGGAATCCAGTCGGTGATGGCTCTCGGCCAGCGGGTGTCTGCGAATCGCATTACGTGGCCGGCCCACCTAATTTGCGACGACTTGGCCCATGCGACAGCGTCTCTGATCTTCGAACGTCGACGAAGCTCGGATCTCCGGAGGCCTTCTCTCACTTGCGTGAGTCGTGTCACTCCGAGCATCGTCCTCCCGATTCCACGCTGCGCGACGCTGATCGCGTGTTCATCCTGCTTTCTTATAGCCCAAGTCTCTGAGGCGTATGTTAGGGCAGGAAGAACGGTGGAGTCGAATAGGTGGGCACGGAGTCGGACGATCTTTGTCTTCTTCACGACTTCTTCGACGCTCTTGAAAGCTCCCCAAGCCGCTCGTTTCCTCCTGCTCAGCTCTGTCGCTAGGTCGTTGGCCATATTGACTTCGCTACCCAGATAGACGTAGCTGGAGCAATCGGAGATGTTCGTTCCGCTGAGCGAGGATGGGGCATCAGAAACCCATCCGTTCCTCATGAACATCGTCTTCGTAAGATTCAGCTGCAGTCCAACGTTGCCACATACACGATCGAAGTCGGCCAGCATTCGCTCCGCATGAATGATGCTCGATGTTATGAGCACGATGTCGTCAGCGAAGCCAAGATGGTGAAGTTGCCGGCCATCGACCTTCACTCCCATGTCATCCCATTCTAGTTCGCGCATGACGTTTTCGAGGGTGGCGCTGAAGAGCTTCGGGGATATGGTATCTCCTTGCCAAACCCCTCTCTTCACGTCTATGATGACGTTGTTGTAGAATGGTGAAATACTGGTCATGAATCCACTGTACAGCTCTCGAAGGACTCTGATGCACTGAGTAGGAACGCCCGGAGTTAGCAGGGCTTTGACGAGTTTCGACGGAGTCGAATGCCTTCGTCAGGTCGAAGAACGTAAAGCACAGCGGCAGCTTGTACTCTCGCGACACTTCGGTGAGCTTCGTAATGGTGTCTATGTGGTCGATCGTGCTGAATCCTCTCCGAAATCCTGCTTGTTCGCATGGCTGTCCTTCGTCCAGCGTTCGGCTGATCCTATTCGGATGACTCGAGTGAACAGCTTGTAGACTAGGGAGAGCAGGCAGATCGGGCGATAGTTGCCAATGCCGTGCACGTCTCCCTTCTTGTACAGCAAGACGGTCCTGCTGGTCTTCCACTGAGATGGAACCTTGCACTCCGACAGGTAGCGTGTGAAGAGCCGCGCCAGGGTGTTGATGAGCGTAGGCGGGAGGTTCTTCAGGTGTTCAGCTCTGATCCTGTCGGGACCGGGTGCTGTACGTTTCTTCACCGACGAAATAGCGTGTCGGATCTCGGAATGGAGAACAGAGGGGACGACATATCCATCCACGGATCTCCCTCGATAGAGAGCCTTCGGGCTCTCTTGTTAAGAGGGATCTCGGGCCGCTTGTCTCAGGGCCACGTGGCGCGTCCCTGGGTGGTGGATAGGGGAATTAAACGCGAACCAAATGCGACCGTGTAGTGCCCAGAGACGCAGGTGGGATGCAGGGGATGGACTCATTGCTCCTGCTATGTCGGGTCGTGGATGTGTTTGCGCCTGTGCGGATTGTAACTGTGTCGGCTCGGCCAAAAGCTTGCACTCGGTAGACTGGGAGTACATCGTAAGGTGATTCGAGGCCGCCTCAAAAGTCTCGCCCCGTCCCTTCGGGCAGTCTGGCTGGCTGCCCGGAGTTCTTCGCCCGCACGACAGAGCCTGACTAGCTACCCGTGTTGTATGGAAGTCAAACACAGCAGCACTAAAGGGCCTCATTCCCTTGACCCCGAAAGAGCCCCCATTTCTGCAGCGATGGGAAGGGCGAGTACGGAGAGGCTGCTAAAATCTCAGGGCCTAACCAGGCTGCGCAAATTGAGAAGGACTAGGATGACGATCTGTAATTACAACGCCTGCACGCTTGCATCGCAAGCATCCGTCGAGGACCTGATGATGCAAGCCGGAAGATCAAGTACGACGTCATCGGACTGACCGAGACGAGAAGACACCACCCCCCTACACGCCGCCTACGACTCCAGAGAAGAACTGTTCCTCGGAACATGCGACAGCAGGGGAGTAGGCGGTGTTGGTGTCCTCGTCAACACGCACTTGGCCATGAACATCGATTCGTACGAGTCTCTGACAACCCGAATCGGACGTCTGCGACTGAAGCGATGTGGCTCCGTTCCAGCTCTGACTGTATTCGTCGCGTATGCCCCAACATCCGACTACGACGACGAAGAGGTCGAAGCCTTCCACGTGGAGCTGGAGAAGTTCTATAAGGAAGATCACACCTTTTGCAAGGTGATCGTCGGCGGCTTCAACGCCAAGATCGGACCGCGAAGTTCGCCGGAAGAACTTCACATCGGAACCCACGGTTTGGAGTGGAACGAGCAAGGTGAAAGGCTGTCTGAGTTTATCATGTCGACCAAGACCATCCATGGAAACTCACAGTTCCAGAAGCCTCCCTCTCCACGATGGACCTGGGAATCCCCCGGTGGCCAGTTCTACAACGAGATCGACCACATCATCTTCAATCGCAAGTATTGCCTGACCGACGTCTCCGTTGTCCCCAAGTTCTACACGGGATCGGACCACCGCCTCCTTCACGCGAGGTTTCGCTTTTCGCGTCAAGGAGAGAAGGCCGCGAAGTTCAAGAAGAGGAATCGCAGAACGACCATCAACTGGGACCTCTACACCTCTCTTGTCGGCCTTTGGGAAGATTCCGCCATGGACAACATTGACGAGGAATACGACCGCTTCGTGCACCATCTCCACGATAGTGCTAAGGGACCCGAGAGCTTAAAGACCATCAAGAGACGCCTGTCTCCGGAAATTCTCGAGCTGATACGCCAGCGTGGAGCAGCACGAGCGTCAGGCAACTATCAACTGACGTCCGAGCTTGCAAAGCTATGCAGAGCGGCGATAAAGGAAGATCTGAAGGAGAGAAGGGCGGAAGTGTTGGCTGAAGCTGCAGAGGCAGGGGTGAGCATCCGCAATGCCCTCCGGAACTTCGCCAACTTCAAGACGAAGATGACGTCCTGACGGAACCATCACCTCTTCCAGAAAGACCATGGAGAAAGTCATCCACGACTTCTACTCCGATCTCTTCGATAGCCACGTCCACCTGCCCCCATGCCATCATATAGGAAATTATCATATTACTATATTCAAACTTTGATTTGAGCTCCAAACCGTTTGTAGGTTAAGTTCTGAGCACGACAGGGCCATTCCTGGTGTCACTTTTGCCTTATCAGCCCGCCCTGAAGTGGAACCATTTTTTGCCATTCTTGGACCACCCAGGGGCATTTAGCAATAACGAAACACAGTTCTGTGATCCTCGTTCGATGCCCTACAAGACCATATAGGTCTCGTTCGGAATCTCCGGACCGAATTCAGTGACCTCCCTCGTGAGTTCGAGTATGAAAGAAATAATATGCGTCCACAAAGTCTTGAGAAATGAAATGACTTCCATGGATCAAAATGTTGGTATTGTCACTGTCATTGTCAGTGCACATAATGTGTAGTGATTAGTAAATAATAAATAAATAATAGAGCTGTTCTGTACCCTATGAAGCAGTGTTTCAGACATGCAAAGGAAGCTGGTGCAGACCCCGGCAGCCAGATCAAAAACAGCGCTAATTTCTCTCTGGGGTGCGCCACGCATTCATTTCTACGGCAGTTCGTGGACGTAATTTGAGTGCGTATCTGGCATATACTAGGTCGTTGCATATGAAATTACCGATTTTGCTACCTCAATTTCTGGTCGATTTTTCGTGGCTACGGAATGGCCGCCATAACTCCTTAACGACGACCCACTCGTAACGATGGTGGAAGCGGATCCGCGCCAAACTGTGAGAGAGCCAGCACAACATTTCGGCGTTGACGGCAGCACTATCAGTCGCCACATAAATGTGATCGGAGAAGTAAGAAATTGGATGAATGGATCCAGCACGAACTGAGGGCCGGGTAGAAGCTGAAGCGCCGGGTCATCTTTGTTTCGTTAAGGCTGCGCGATCTAAGAGAGGCTTTTCTGGGCAGGAGCGTGACATGCGAGGAAAAACGGATCCTTCACAACAATCGTCGTCGCTCTGCACAGTGGCTGGACAAGAATGAGAGTCCCAATGAGATGCCGAATCCAAGTCTCCATCCAAAAATGACCATGGCGACCGTATGGTGACGGTGGCTGGTATAAGTCCATTACAGGTTCTTGAAGACTGGAGAGTCCATCACAGCAGAGAAGTTCTGTGCCGAAAATGAAGTGATGCACCAGAAGTTGACTGAAGAACAACCGGCTTCGGTCAGTCGAAGAGGCCCAATCCTAGTGCATGACAGCATCCGCACGTTCGCACTTTCCAGAAATTGTTGTCCAGAAACAGGATTAATTGGGATGCGAAACTCTACCACATCCAGCAGCACTCATTATTTACTTGGGGTGCTAACCGCGAATCTGACATCCGTTTTCACGATTCGGTTGGAGACCACCCATGCCGTTAACAAGGGTAGTCCAGGCAAGGTCACCGATTTCGCTGAAACTTTGTCTGGGAGGGTAATTTGGAGTGCTGATCACGAATCTGACATCCGCTTCTCACGCTTCGGCTGGATAATATAGATACAGGAAGACACAGAATTACATTCATAAAATTTCTGCCGGTGACGGCAGGTAGAGGTCAGTGTGTTGGTATGGGTAAGTGTCCCATTTGTAATGCCTCGATGACAACTGTCATCCAATGGGAACAGTACTTCCGAGACGTGTGTTGCGAATACTCCCGCAGGAATCGTCCGAATTTAGGTGGTTTCGGCCACACGGTAGAAATTGACGAGATGCTTGTTACAAAGCGGAGTCTATTACCGAATCGTGAAAAACGAATGTCAGATTCGTGATCAGCACCCCAAATACCCCCCCCCCCCCTAGCCAAAGTTCCAGCGAAAATTTTTTTTCGACCGAGGTCGTGTCGGTGGAGTCGAAACTTTTAACTATGTAGTGCCCAGGACACATTTCCTTCGTTCTGAATGCTCCTCAGTTCTGTTTACGTTTTACGTCCCGGCCGTGGACGGCCCCGCGGGAGTATACCATAGGCCTAAGGGCCTACTCCACTACTGGAGACAGGAGCTATGTACATGAGCGACCGGCTGCCCGAGCAAAGATCATTTGCCGATCGCCCGGCAGTAATCGATTCGTATGCTTTGCACGGGCAATCCAGTCGGTCCTGCGGGCTATGAATGGCCCTAAGCGAACAGACGTATCTTCTCTATAAGTTCGAGGAAACCTGTTATGCATACATTAGGAAGAAAACGTCAAACTAAAGTAAATCCTCTTGTTCCTATTCTCCTGTTTGTTAGCCCCTCCTACTTCCACTGAACTATCAACCAAGGGAGAAATTTAGAAATTAGTAAACATAAGGGCCCACCTATAGTCCGTGACGGCTGCGACGGGAACGACCGAGTCGCTCGTGCCAAGCATATGAACCGATACATAGTATCGACGATCGCCCGGCAAAAATCGATATGCACAGTACGCCCAGTCGCTCCCATCGCAGACTATGAAAGGGCTCCAAAATTAAATTACTCGATCGAGGTAGTCTATAGCCCACGTCAATCTGGGTGTGAAGCAAATCAGAAAAATCGCGTCTTTAACGGTGACGAGCCACTCCAACTGGAGCGAGTTCTGAAGAAGGACCTTTTAGTATCAGCCTTAACGGCTTCTAGAGGGCCAGAGCGTTCCAGAACAAAACGTGACAAGTGCACCGAGACGTATCGCATTTATAAATCTTCTGAGAGCGCAGCTTGTTGAGCAGCACTGTTACAGATTGAACAACCACAACATATCGCAGGACTAGCGAGATGCAACGAGACAATAGCACAGTGAAGTACGTGACCCATAGGGTAAATGGGAGAAAACGAAGGAAAGGAAAATACAATAAATAGGGAAGAGCACAGACAAATCGACGTAATATGACGAGACCTCTAGCGGAACACTGGGCGAGAACGGTACGTGCACAGGGAATTGTGGACGAGAGAAGGACTCATAGCGAAATGTGAGGGGGTAGTATCGTACATCACAGTGCGTCAGTGCGTCAAGGCTAGGCATGTCTTGCCTGGTGTCCGACTCGGGTCTTCCTTTCCATGATGGTCAGCAGGTGCGGCTTCTCCTGTGAGACACGGGTCTCCTTGAACAGCAGAGCAGCGAACACCACCGGCAGCACGATCAGGCCATGACACATCCCGAGGAGCACGACCAGCGCGACCACCTGAACGAACGCAGCATTAGACCAGCCTTGGTTGCACATGCGAAAGCAGCCTCAAAGGCATTCTGAGCACCAATTCTTTGATGAAGTCGGTCTATGTAGCGAATGCGGGCAGCAGTGGGAGGTGGGAACGCACCACACAAACATAACCAGTCAAAACAGTGACCGAATGTAGGTCAGCCAATCAGGACACCGACCGTACACGCTCTCTGAATGGCACACTCATTCGATGCACCGGATAGGCTTGCGCGTTTTCAACTCCCAATACTGCCCACATTCGCGACTAGGACACGAGATTCAACATAAATGTCAAGGATAACGTCACAAGGTATTCGATCCCTATCGTAATGTTGCCCCTCGCGCGATGTGCGCCATACTTAGTGCCAATTTGGGGCTGGAATACTAGTACTCGGACAGTACTCGGACAACGAGGAACAATCATTCATCTCTAAACGATCACTTCATTTACTTTCTGTCCTTCCTTGTAGCCGATTAGCGTGCATCACTAGCATCACTTGCATCACTTGGGTTTGTGTCGAGAACATCTGTCACCCAACTATACTCTGATTCGACGCCGCTTGATTGGCTGGCGTGTTGCCATCTCTCATTGCTGCCCATTTCAACGGCATGCGATCGGGCCGCTCCAAGTACGGTTTCTGTGCTCTAGAACTAGGCAAGGGAAGGAACTCCGGAGTCTGGCTGATCCAATTTATCCGTTTTAAGATACCTTGCCGATGGGCAGCGGCCACCAGCTCGCTTAGTACCGACTTTTGAAAGCGAAGCGAGCTCTTGAAAATCAAAATGACCCTTAAGGGCCCTGCACACTTCTGCGGCGTTGCCGCTTCCCTATCCTTAACCATAGGGCAGGGACTGGCCGGCCAGCGGCGCCGCCGGAGCGGCAGCGGCGATAATTATTTGAATCATTATCTCGCCGCCGCCGTTGCAGCGCCGGGCGAGTCTGTCTGCGCTCTGCCCTTTCGCGCCCGCAGACGATGAGTAATGCCGTTCGGCGGAACCGTCCGCCGTCCGCCGCTCGCCGCAGAAGTGTACGGGGGCCTTTAGGCAGGCTAAACTACAAACTCACTAACCATAAGATGGTTAGAATCGTTCGAGTAAAGAAAAAATTGGTTGAACTTTCTTAGACATTTTTTAGTTCACCTGCCCAAGATGTGTAACAATTTTATAAAAATCTTATTTTGTGAGAAAAATATTAAATTTTGTTTTGAAGCGCAACAAGGCAGCAATCATGTAGTGCATTAAAGGACTAGATCACGCACTCGAAAATCAAGCCGCAATGTTCATTCGATAGGTAATGTAAATACTGCTTAAATGTAGGACTAAAGTGAAAAAATGTGTGTTTTTACAATTGTTTATGTTGCACCGTTTGCAGGCATGAAACCCCGTGCAAAGGAAATTTTGCTATCAATCGAATAAAAATCGCGACTTTTCAAACAAGGGCATGGCGCAGTCTCTGTTTTGACATAAAAAATGGTCACATTCCTGCACTTTAAAACAAGCTTTAAATCATTGTTCCCCTCAAAAAATAAAAATTTTATAAAAAAAACTATGTGTTCTCTTACTAGGATGTGAATTAAAACTTCAAAGAAAGTTATTTATTTATTTATTTATTTATTTATTTATTTATCTATTTATTTATTTATTGCATGAGAACTCCTGTAACAACAACTCAACCTTGGATAGGAAATTATGCAGTCCAGTAAAGAGAGTAGAACTTATACTAAGTAATAAGTTATACTAAAATTTCCCTCGAACAAAAATTATGCTAACCTTGCTGCTTCCATTGCGTCTTCCAGATTGAACTAATAGATACTCTCTAAGAAGATTAAAGTTTTTTTTGCCCAAGAAAGATTATGACTCTTTAAAAACCTTAATTCCACCTGCCCCAGAAAGTGAACAAACAGACGGAAATTTCACAAACTTCTTATTTTCGAGGAAAAATAGTGATGTATTAATGCCTACACCAAAGCGCAGAAAGGTAGCAATCTTTAGTTTATTAAAAAAAAGATCGTTCTTCGCACCCGTTTAGCTCTTTGACTGCCGCTAAATCACCCTTTACATCAACCACTAAGTCCTGCATTGACTGGATTTTAGGATTTGCTCTGCCTCTAATGCTCTTGTAGGTATGTAACGTGATGCTAACGTCCCTGGATCCTAGTAAACAAAGTATCCCTGAGAGGAATCTTTCTGTGAAAATAACACATTTCTACAACCTAAGGCGTGTCTGTGGTACTGTCGCTTCGCCTCCGCTTCCCTGTGTGATATAACAATCCGTGAAATTGTGTTCGATACAACTTTGTCGAGCTGGCGTTTGGATAGGGACACCAGACGGGTGAGGCACGACAACCCACTGAAAACTCGTCCAACCGTTTGGATTCATTATGCGAATTAGGGGTTATTGCAGGAGTTCAAGGATTGGCTGTTTATGACACGAACCAAAAACTAGTCGATGCAGCGGTTAGAAAAGCTAAAGCATTCAGAAGCAGAAGCAAAAAATATGACCTGTTGTCTTGCCTTCACGATTGAGCGTCTATAGTCCACAGATCACAGAACATACGCATTGATCGACCAGCGCAACATACTTGTTACTCGCAACAAGGATAGCAATTATAACTAAACACCTGCTGCCGTTTGAGTGTTCCCGCGTGCTCGCTACAGTATCCCCAAACCTGCACATCACCCAAGCCGTTGCTATCGGAGCTCGTTCCTGTTATTGCGCGCGCAAACCTACAGGCATCTCTAGGAAGGACAAGACCTATCCAAGCTGCTCGTGCTGAAATCGCTCTCGTCGCTCAATGGGGAATACGCATCGATCGAATGCCCACGTGGACGCCGACGCTATCCACGACGCAACGGCAGCAACTGCACGCTACAGTATTCATCAACCCGCAACTCAAGTGGTAGTGGGTGATTAGTTGTAAGTAAGACCTGTTACAAGTGCCTCTAATCAATACCTTGATGTCCTTCGTTTGCTCCTCGTGCGGTCCCCGGGCAGACTCTCACCTTGAATCACTCTCGCTATCATCTCCTTGGGGGGAATTTTTCTTATGGTGGCAGGAACTGAAAGCAAAGCCAACTGAACATGAGTCAGTGCTTGTGATGAAGCATGGAGTGAATTGATTAGTAAGGCAATGCCGTGCAAGTGATCGACACGCCCGTTGGCGATGGAGCGCGGAAACTTTCGAGCGCCTTCTTGCCCGTAATCCACGGGTACAACGCCTCGACTGCGGCAAAGCGTGCACCGATATCGATTTCGCGCTCTAATGCAAGCATGAGTCTGTTGTCTCCCCGTGTACCGTAGCGTTTTTGGCACTATTGTACTTTCAGGACTCCAGAGGTCGAGGAGAGCTCGAAAAAAAAATTTCGCCCGAGCTTCGCTCAGGTTTCGTATTACGCTGGAGTATAGTAGGTACGGATGACTAAGGTAATGGTCACCGATTTCTCTAAAGCTCCAGCGTAATACGAAAAACGGATGTCAGATTCGTTGTCAGCACCCCAAATAACCCCTCTGGGCGAAGTTTAGGCGAATTTTTTTTACCTCTCCTCGACCTCTGGAGTCCTGAAAGAACAATAGTGCTTTTTTTTACAAAATGAATCTTCTCGCCTGGGCCTTACCTGCGAAATTGGGTTAAGAATAGGCAGGCCGGCGGCAGCCTGTGCCAGCGCTGCGCCGCCGTCCATTCAACCAGTCGGTGCTCCACGTAGGCCGGGAATCAGCGCCGAGGTGGGCGACCTGAAAAGCTGTCGTATTCGGCTAACGAGCTAATGAACAGCTTATGAACACTACCATTGGCCCTGTTTGTTGAAGCCGAGTGTCTTCATGCCTTCCGTCAACGTGTCGTTGGCCTTCCTTATCATGAGACCTTTCAGCCTAGAAGGCATGAGGAATTGAGTGAAATTGAGGCGATTCTAATAGCTTCACTCCCAACAATGAAGCTAAAAATGTAAGGAAGTTATAGACTCAAACAGTAAAACCTCTCAACGACCTTTATTCGTTCAATTGAACGCCTTAGCCAAGTGAACGCATGTGGCAGCCCAGTCGGTGGAGGCGTCGCCTGCCGCGTTCAACCGATTACTCTAGGTTCCTGGTCCGGGCTTCCCGCCCAGGCCAACCGAACCTTTCACGCCTCCGGGTCGCTAAATTTGTCCCATTGTGCAGGCAAGTATGCACTCAGTATGCATTGCTTCCACAACAATCGGTAGAGCTAGAATGCGTGGCGCATCCCAGAAGGATCTAGCACAGCATTTCGGGGTTGACGGCGAAGTACTGTGCCGAGGTTGAAGTGAGGCAACAGAAGTTGATTGAAAAACAGCCGGCTTCGGTCAGTCGAAGAGGCCCAATCCCCTAGTGCATGACAACGAGCGTGCGCACGTTTCAAAAATTGTTGTTCAGAAACTGGATGAATTGGGATACAAAACTCTTCCACATCCAGCATATTCACCAGATCTGTCCCCTACCGATTACCATATTTATCGAGCATTTAGATCGTCATGTGAAGGACAAAAAATTCAGCAACCAAGATGATGTGGAAAACGATCTTCTTATGTTTTATTAATTCTCGTAGTTCTGATTTTTACAAAGATGGAACGTCTAAGCTATTGTCGCGTTGGGAAAAAATGTATTAATTGCAGCGGTGCTTGTTTCGATCAATAAAATTGTCTCCAAGCGAAGCTGTGATCTGTCAAAGTTTTCAGTCAAAATCCGCCATTTCATACGCAACGACCTAATACAAGACGACGAAATAAACGCTAAGGGCGGAGTTAGCCGATCCATTTGTGCGCCCACACCATGCATTTCACATCTACGGGACATCGTTGACAGGATTTAACACGTTGACGACCGCGCGATTTTCGCTCTTCTGACGCGTGGGACCAACCGATTGTTTGCAACGTCGAAAGTTGTTTGTTAACTGAAGCCACAACTGTCGAGAAGCTCATGAGTGCACATAACACAACAAAGTTGCCTCGAAAGATTTGAATACAATTTTAAAAATCGCAAGACTGTGACACGGCATCGTGTCATGCGGTCCTAAGAAGTCGAAACTGGGGGGGGGGGGGGGGGGCACGGCAACGTGTCATAGGTCGTCAACTTGTTAAATGCGTGCCTGACCTCTACCTGCAGAGGCCAGCCAGTAGTGTAGTACCAACTCATCGACCCCGTGAGATGGAAGATAAACATCACCGAGCTGGAAGAAACCCGAACCACAGATCGCTTCGTGTGCATGAAAGGGCCATGGCCTACTCTGACTGCACAAGATGCGTCCCACAGGAAAAATACTCAGAAAGCATCATTACCAACCAAATAGCTGTAATTCACCTAAAGCCAGTAAGGGCCTGTTCATACTTCGCAACGGGAGCGACGGCAGAGGAGGAAGCGACAGGGCGAAGGATACGTAATGACCAGTGCCGAGAAAAATCGATAGGTATGCTTTGCCTGAGAAAAATCGATAGGTATGCTTTGCTTTGTCGCCCCTGTCGCTGCCGTCGCGGAGTATGAACAGGCCCTAACGAATACGAGTATTTTAGGAATAAAATCTATGGAATATATCTTAGTCGGTATGGGCGACCCTGAAATTGCAGTTGCGCTCCTACTCCCATGCCGCATCGCCGTCTCTTCTGAACTTTTCCTAGAGCCCATACATCAGGGCGAATTTTTGAAGCTTTCGAAAGGATTCAACAATCTGAACACCCTCTCGAAAGATCAAAAAGTAGCAAGATGAATTGCTGGCAAGAAACCAAGACAGCGACCTAGAACTCACCTAACACCGACGCATTTCTTTGGACAGGCACAAGTGATTTCGGACTGGTACGGAAGGAACGTGCGCACTCGGTTTGTCACTAAGCACCAGCACTCATCATCGCAGAACAGCGGATTTCCTTTAAAATGAGGAATGTAAATGTACATATCTATTGCAGATGAGCTCTGAAGATGACTGAAGTTTGAATCGATAAAAATTTGACTAAGGCGAAAAGTATACCATAAAGCTAAAGCCCTAAAAAGCTATAGTAGCTGTGGAGGAATGCGCTTCTCTCTGTCGGCGAAAATATTAAAAATAAACTAGTTAGAAGGACATGCACGGATGGCAGCCTAAGAGTGGATAATGTTCGGCTATTTCCTATCCGGGAGCACCTTCCGGTACGTGTTCTATGCGCTTTTCTAGAGATCCCACCCACTAGGATTGATCCACTACCCCTTCCGAGGTCGCTAGCGCGATAAAGAAGTCCTTGCATAGAATAGAAAAACGAAAAAAAACGACGTCTCACATCTAGGCGAAACTAAGCGATAAGAGCTGCAAAGATCGGTTCCAAAAATTTAAAAGGTGGGATAAAATTCCAGTTAAAACTACCGACCATTGAGAATAATGTTAGCCATTTTCGCGTCGAACGTGCCATCCTCAAAGCTGGTCAACTGGTTCTTCGACAGGTCCAACCAGAACACTTTCGTCTGGTGCGAGAATGTCCTCTGAAAACGCCCGCCCTAATCTCTAAGCACGAACGATCAAAAGAATCCTCACTGAATCCTCACCTTCGGGATCTTCGTCAGGCTATTGTGAGCCAGATCGAGTGTTGTGAGCTGTCGGAGTGAAGCGAACGCATTCTCATCCACTGATGACAGCGAGTTGTTGCGTAGGCTTAGCTGTTGCAGATTGCGCACGCCATCAAGCATACCCTTCTGAACAGTGAGCGGCCGTGACAAAAGATACTTTGTTTAGATAGTGAAAAATGAACAAAAATACACATTAACAATGAAAAACAAAAAGGTTTGAAACAACCAAAACCGGAAGATAATACAGGATCCGTAAAAAGTATTGACGCACTAAACGTAAACGTTAGAAATGACAACACATTATAAAATTTAACAAGTTTATACACAGAATGTCAACAATGATCTGTCGAACAGAATAGCACCACTTGTATTTTATATGTTCTTCTTTGCTGCGAAAAGGGGCGAAGACGACGAGGAAAGGCATCGACCGTGCGCCGCAAGTAGTCCACGTCGATTTCGTTCCATGCTTTAACGTGGTCACTTCCAACTAAACGAGTGTTCCAACTCGTCTAGTTCATTTTGAAGTGAAAAAGTTTGTAAAAGTAAACAATGTTGAAAACAACATATAGTAAATACAAATAAATGTATAGCTATACTGAAAGGGATGAAACAAGTCCTGCAAACTAACCTATCAACTGAATCGAGTTATTCGCCAGCAACAAAACCAACGGCTGATCAAGTGAGTCGAAACTGTTTCTGGCGACTTGCACAATGCTGTTATTCTACAAATAACTACATAATTATTCTCCTTGAAAAATACAACACTGACTGCAATGTAGACAATACCGACCTGAATGCTGTTAGTTGAAGATTCGGATTGTTTGAGAAGGCGAGTGTGTCGATCTTTTCAATCAAATTTCCATCCAGGCGAACTTGCTTCAGACTCGTAAGATCCTTCAGCTCCGGCAGATGAATAGGTAACTTTTCAGTGCAGGCCTTTTAGGGACACCAGATGAATAAGCTAGTTGAGAAGGCGTTCTTCTACAGGGTCAATGAAGCCACTCACCTTCTGAAGGATATTGTTGGTGACGTCGAGGATCTCGAGGCGATGGAATGCCTGTAGACGATTTCCGTGAAGGCTCCCGATCAGGTTGTCCCTCATGTAGAGGCACTGCAGCTGCGGCAAGTTCATGAACGCCATCGGATGAATCTCACTCAGCTGATTGTTCTGCAGCCGAAGCTGCTTGAGCTGAGACAGGTTCATCAGCTCGAAGTTGTTGATCTGAAAAAAAAAAACTCTCCGGTTAAAAACATGTTTGAACGACCGAGCCTTTGGAAGAGAAGGAGGGGTGGAGGGAAGCTAGAAGACAGACAGCTAGGGTGCTATGTCGGAATAGAGACTCTATTCGTAGATCGAGAATGTTCCAATCGTGAGACATCCAAAGTACAAAAGCTTGCTGAGAACAGATCTGAAGCCATTGCACTTCAGCAGCTTCTTCCCAGAATTCACCTTAGCTGAGAGCTTCATCCTATCTCTCAGCTTGACTCAGAAGACTAAAAGAATTAACCGTATCACTTGCCGTACCTTAGGGTCTGCTCATACTTGGCGAATAGAGCGACTCGTTGCCTGTACAAAACAGGCAAATCTATTAAAACCAAGCGACCGCCGCCGAAATCTGTTCATACTAGAGCATTGTCGCTTTCGTCGCTTGTGCCGCCTGCTCATAAATACTTCGCTCCGGCAACGGAGTGTGGGGTACGTAATTACACCATAGCGCACCAGTGTTCGAAAGAAACGATTCCTATTCTGCCATTCTTCAGATCGATTTAAGGCATGCTATTAAACTCCTTTTTGAGTGTAAGATTTATGACGTAGGTAATATGACTGTTTGCTACTGTCTGTGCTGACTGATTGACAGACTGACAAGAAATAGGCGTCATGGTGCAATTAAGTACACCACACTACATCCGTCGTCCCAGTCGCATCCGTCGCGAAGTGTGAAAGGCCCTTAGCGTCAAAACCCCCAGAGGATTATGAGAGACAGAGCCTTTAGATGCTCATAGAATCGGAGCAAAGCTTAAGGCCCAGCAACTGGAGCTATACCAAATGTTGCTAAATCGAACCTCAGAGATTTTATTGTCGAACAGATCCAGATACATCAGCTTGACACAGTTTCGGAGATACTGGGCCGTAATAGTTGGGAAGCAATTCCCACTGAAGTCGAGCAACTCGATCCATGGCTTAACTTCCGATAGTGCATTCCTAAAGTAGGCGTGCTTTAGGTTCAACCTGAACTAAATCGAATTTGCTACGACCTTTAGAAATAGAAATTATCTGAACATATGCACACTAAAAGAAAGGTAACGAGTCAGAAAGAGGTAAATGAAGCCATACACCAGGAGCCAATTCATCAACCGCTTACCGGCCGGTAACCATGAAAAGTACCGCCGAACCTGATGCTAATTAATGGCGGTATCAGGGGGTTTGGCGGCACTTTTCTCCGTTAACGGCCGGTAAGCGGTTGATGAATCTGCCTCAGAATGTCAAAATTCAGCGAAATTCCCAAAAACCTTAGAACGCAGGTGCAATTCGGCTAAAAACTAGTGTAGTCTAACTGCTGACGAGCCACTCCCGGCACCATTCTAACCATCTGTTCCTGCGTGTTATAGATATAAAAGACGGCAGTAGTCAATCCTCTTGGGTGTGTCACGCTCTCTACTTCTAGGTATACAGTGTAGGTAACGTGAGAGGCCAATACAATGACCAGCAGTGGCAGGCCGATGGGCGCAGTCGGCGGAGTTTCAGCTGGCACCTCCGCCGACTGCGCCACTACGTGCCCTACAACCAGATAGGTATAGGTACGCCCTCAATGAGGCTGGCAAAATCCAGTGAGAAATGAGCTAAAAAAAACTCCGGTTCGGTTTAAGACAAGTGTATGACGAGCCACACCCGACATGTACCCCTATCCATCCCATCCTTTGATATTTTTTTAAAAGCCCGGATCTTAGGATGATTTAGGTAAAGGCGGCTTTCGCCAGGGGCCAGATTCATCAACGACTTACAGTAATCTAACGGTGAAAACACTGCCGAAATCGCTGATAGCGCGGCTTATCAACAAGCGATATGGTGAAATGTTTCGCCATATCGCTTGATAAGCCGCGCTATCAGGGATTTCAGCAGTATTTTCACCGTTAGATCGGTGTAAGTCGTCGATGAGTCTGGCGCCAGAATAGACTCTCGGCTGATTCAGGTAACCGATATTTCGTCAGATCATGCATCATATATCCGATTCGAAACGGATATCAAATTTTTGATCAAAATCAATTATCTGAATGACCCGAAAACCCGGTTTGGTGGAAATCACCCTTATGTAAATCATCCGAAGAACCGGGCTGTTCATGTATACGTGCTCACTACCTAAATGTGCCATTTATCTCGGGTTTGAAAAAATGATCCGAATTATCTGAATCGGCATCGGATCCTATGTACACTATTCACCAATTCCACAAAAGGCTACGCCACCATTTCACTGCATTTGATGCGTGCTAAGGGACTGTTCATACTTCGCGACGGTAGCGACGGGAGCGACTCGCCGGCCGGGCAGATCATACGTATCGATTTTTTCTCGGCTCGGCAAAAATCGATACGCATGATTTGCACATCCATGCAATCGCTCCCGTCGCGAAGTATGAACTGGCCTTAAGACCCCATTCAAGTCCTCATTTAGCCTTTTAAAAGGCTCCAGCTATTACGGCTATAGATCTCAAAATAGGAGTAGAAATTATAGCAGATATCGTAGTCACTTTGTTGAAAGCTGGTTCTCATCGATTTAATAAGAAACTCACGTGGACAGGGAGCAGATCTCGTTCCGTTCCACTCGAAGAAACCGCAGCTGTGAAAGACCATCGAACGCTCCTTCCGATATTTCTTTCAGCTGAACGGACGCATTATCTAAGTTCTGCTATGTACAGTAAACATTAGGCAAATTTGGAGAAAAAGAAGTCATGAGAGAAACAGTAGAGGGAAAGTGTCCGAAAGGTCAATAGAAACTGAGGAAGAGGCAGAAAGGAGAAGAACAATGTAAAGTAGAAAAAGAAGACGAAGACATGACGAGTAGAAGGAATAGGAAAGCTAGTTGCAGCACTAGAACCTTACGGATCCTACTATATATATATATATATATATATATATATATATATATATATATCAAGAATAAACCAACAGGAGGATTAGCTAAGGGCCTGTTCATACATACTTCGCGACGGGAGTGACGGCAGAGGAGGGAGCGACAGGGCGAAGGACACGTATCCATCAGTGATGAGCTTGGAGCGGCAGATATACTGGCTTTATGTTGTCACAGGTGTTTTATTGCTATCAAAACTCTTGCACCAGACGGGGCTCGAACCCGCACGTTCTGCTTTCCGGGCAGCAATGCTAACGCTTACATCGCTGCCCGGAGAGCAGAAGGTCCGGGTTCGAGACCCCCCCCCCCCCTTCCGCAAGTTTTGGTCGCTACAAATCATTCTGCAACAACCTTGAATCGTGATCTACAGTCGAGGCGCAGCTAGTAGGAACGCCGACGTTGTCCGAGTTCTGGCAGCTCTGGCACTCCAGCCATCTTCACCTACGTCACTCTAACCACAACTGTTCCCAGAATGTTGACCTTCTGCCCGGGCTTCCTTCTTGCCCTAAGTAGAAATAACGATGTTATTCAGCTGTCTGCATGCCTCCTTTCTACTTTCCAATTGGAAAGCTCTTCAGCACGATTCCCGACTGAAGAAAACGACCATCAACAAACCACAATCAAAAGGCACAAGGTCAGGGCCAAATGAGACCTCTTCGTGCCCTCGCATCACATGTGTATTCGATGCGTTTTTAACTTTCTTTTGAGAAAATTTAGTTTCGTAAAAACCAGCCCTGCTATAGTGTGGTTCACGATTATCCTCTGTGAAAGCTTCAGCTCGTGTGAAAGTTTTGCGCAAGTACAAAGGAAAAAGTAGTTTTTGACGTCATTTTGAAAACGGATTTGAACAAACATATCAACGAACATGTACTATTTCCGTTTCGGTGTTTTGTATCCCGGTTTCTGGCCATTTTCTGAGTCCTTTCGTTTTGTGGCGCGTGGTAATTCTGTAGTGAGACTGAGTTCGAGTATGAATGAAATAATATGCGTCCACAAAGTCTTGGGAAATGAAATTACTTCCACGGAATCAAAATGTTGGTATTGTCACTGTCATTGTCAGTGCACATAATGTGCAGTGATTAGTAAATAATAAATAAATAATAGAGCTGTTCTGTACCCTATGAAGCAGTGTTTCGGACATGCAAGGAAAGCTCGCGCAGAACCCGGCAGCCAATCGAAAGGATCAAAAACAGCGCTAATTTCTCTCTGGGGTGCGTCACGCATTCATTTCTACGGCAGTTCGTGGACGTAATTTGAGTGCGCATCTGGCATATACTAGGTCGTTGCATATGACATGACCGAATTTGCTACCTCAATTTCTGGTCGATTTTTCGTGGCTACGAAATGGCCGCCATAACTCCTTAACGACGACCCACTCGTAACGATGGTGGAAGCGGATCCGCGACAAACTGTGAGAGAGCCAGCACAACATTTCGGCGTTGACGGCAGCACTATCAGTCGCCACTTAAATGCGATCGGAGAAGTAAAGAAATTGGATGAATGGATCCAGCAGGAACTGAGGGCCGGGTAGAAGCTGAAGCGCCGGGTCACCTGTGTTTCGTTAAGGCTGCGTGATCTAAGGGAGGCTTTTCTGGGCAGGAGCGTGACATGCGAGGAAAAACGGATACTTCATGACAATCGTCGTCGCTCTGCACAGTGGCTGGACAAGAATGAGAGTCCCAATGAGATGCCGAATCCAAGTCTCCATCCAAAGATGACCATGGCGACCGTATGGTGACGGTGTCCAGCAGGGTCACCGATTTCGCTGAAACTTCCTCTAGGGGGGAGGGTATTTGGAGTGCTGATCACGAATCCGACATCCGTTTTCCATGATTCGCAGGATAATATAGACACAGGAAGACACAGGATTACATTCTTAAAGTTTCTGCCGGTGACGGCAGGTAGAGGTTGGTATGGGTAAGTGGTCGGTTCATCGAGTTACGAAATCAGCGATATTGGCGGGAAAAAAAGAAAAGGAGTGACTGCTGCTTCGAGTCGGTCGTCCAATACACTACAACCATGGCATTTCAAGCTCTCCAAAGGAATCGACGTCAAGCCGAACTGTGTGACTTCAGATTGAAAGATTTGCACGAGAAGCTTGACCTGGACAGCTCTGCTTTCCAAGAATGGTTGAGAAGTATGGAACTGGTGCCGACGCCTCTCCTAAGCCTAAGCCTCTAATCAATACCTTGATGACCTTGTTTGCTCCTCGTACGGTCCCGGGCAGACTCTCACCTTGAATCACTCGCGCTATCATCTCCTTGGGGAATTTTTCTTATGGTGGCAGGAACTAAAAGCAAAGCCAACTGAACATGAGTCAGTGCTGGTGACGAAGCATGGAGTGAATTGATTAGTAAGGCAATATGCCATGCAAGTGACCGAAACGCCCGCTGGCGATGGGGCGCGGAAACTTTCGAGCGCCTTCTTGCCCGTAATCCACGGGTACAACGCCTCGACTGCGGCAAAGCGTGCACCGATATCGATTTCGCGCTCTAATGCAAGCATGAGTCTGTTGTCTCCCCGTGTACCGTAGCGTTTTTGGCACTATTGTACTTTCAGGACTCCAGAGGTCGAGGGGAGTTCGAAAAAAAATTTCGCCCGAGCTTCGCTCAGGTTTCGTATTACGCTGGAGTATAGTAGGTACGGGTGACTAAGGTAATGGTCACCGATTTCTCTAAAGCTCCAGCGTCATACGAAAAACGGATGTCAGATTCGCTGTCAGCACCCCAAATAACCCCTCGGGGTGAAGCTTAGGCGAATTTTTTTACCTCTCCTCGACCTCTGGAGTCCTGAAAGAACAATAGTGCTTCTTTTTACAAAATAAATCTTCTCGCCTGGGCCAACGTAGCTTCTATATAGGAAAGCCCCTCTCTACGTCGTTAGCGAGAACGAAATGGGTAACGTAACCGGGTAATGCCGACCATCACTTACTATTTTAAACGTCCTTATGCTAAGCCTAGTTCAAAGTCACTTTAGAACGCGACTTTTAGAAATATAGGATATCGATCGTAAGACGCAAAAACTTAAGTAATGCTCAAGCTGCAGACCTAGCAATACTCTCGTGATAACAACGTTGCCAGAAGCAAAAGTACCTGCGAAATTGGGTTAAGAATAGGCAGGCCGGCGGCAGCCTGTTCCAGCACTGCGCCGCCGTCCATTCAACCAGTCGGTGCTCCACGTAGGCCGGGAATCAGCGCGACCTGAAAAGCTGTCGTATTCCGCTAAAGAGCTAATGGACAGCTTATGAACACTACCATTGGCCCTGCGAGTGTCTTCATGCCTTCCGTCAACGTGTCGTTGGCCTTCCTTATCATGAGATCTTTCAGCCTAGAAGGCATGAGGAATTGAGTGAAATTGAGGCGATTCTAATAGCTTCACTCCCAACAATGAAGCTAAAAATGTAAGGAAGTTATAGACTCAAACAGTAAAACCTCTCAACGACCTTTATTCGTTCAATTGAACGCCTTACCAAGTGAACGCATGTGGCAGCCCGGTCGGTGGAGGCGTCGCCTGCCGCGTTCAACCGATTACTCTAGGTTCCTGGTCCGGGCTTCCCGCCCAGGCCAACCGAACCTTTCACGCCTCCGGGTCGCTAAATTTGTCCCATTGTGCAGGCAAGTATGCACTCAGTATGCATTGCTTCCACAACAATCGGTAGAGCTAGAATGCGTGGCGCATCCCAGAAGGATCTAGCACAGCATTTCGGGATTGACGGCGAAGTACTGTGCCGAGGTTGAAGTGAGGCAACAGAAGTTGATTGAAAAACAGCCGGCTTCGGTCAGTCGAAGAGGCCCAATCCTAGTGCATGACAACGAGCGTGCGCACGTTTCAAAAATTGTTGTTCAGAAACTGGATGAATTGGGATACAAAACTCTTCCACATCCAGCATATTCACCAGATCTGTCCCCTACCGATTACCATATTTATCGAGCATTTAGAACGTCATGTGAAGGACAAAAAACTCAGCAACCAAGATGATGTCGAAAACGATCTTCTTATGTTTTATTAATTCTCGTAGTTCTGATTTTTACAAAGATGGAACGTCTAAGCTATTGTCGCGTTGGGAAAAAATGTATTAATTGCAGCGGTGCTTGTTTCGATCAATAAAATTGTCTCCAAGCGAAGCTGTGATCTGTCAAAGTTTTCGGTCAAAATTTGCCATTTCATACGCAACGACCTAATACAAGACGACGAAATAAACGCTAAGGGCGGAGTTAGCCGATCCATTTGTGCGCCCACACCATGCATTTCACGGTCGCATTAGTTGGGCGAAGGGCGGCTGTTGGCAATTTGCCAGCAGCGCGGCGGCCCTGCGTACGTTCGCCACGGAGCGCGAAATCGTTCACTGCTATCACTACATGCGTGAACACCAAATGAAATCGGAAGCGCTGATCCTTAGAGTCCTCAGCTGGGTTCTAGGGAAGGGACTCCAGGGTGGGTGCCGATCAAGCTGCTCGTGTGGAGACTGCTTTCGTCGCTCAAGGCGAGTCCGCAGCTGGGTTCTGCGCTCTTCGAGCGCAGGACCAGGCTAGGGAAGGGACTCCAGGGTGGGTGCCGATCAAGCTGCTCGTGTGGAGACTGCTTTCGTCGCTCAAGGCGAGTCCGCAGCTGGGTTCTGCGCTCTTCGAGCGCAGGACCAGGCTAGGGAAGGGACTCCAGGGTGGGTGCTGATCAAGCTGCTCGTGTGGAGACTGCTTTCGTCGCTCAGGGGAGTCCGCAGCTGGGTTCTGCGCTCTTCGAGCGAGGCACAAACCGCACGGCTTCCGCGCTCCGTCGTCAAAGTGAAGTGCAAGCGGCTGCGTCGCGTGCGTCGCTGGGCACGCTGCCAACAGCCGCCCTTCGCCTTAATCCTTCGGCCTGCATTTCACATCTACGGGACATCGTCGACAGGATTTAACACGTTAACGACCGCGCGATTTTCGCTCTTCTGGCACGTGGGACCAACAGATTTTTTGCAACGTCGAAAGTTGTTTGTTAACTGAAGCCACAACTGTCGAGAAGCTCATGAGTGCACATAACACAACAAAGTTGCCTCGAAAGATTTGAATACAATTTTAAAAATCGCAAGACTGTGACACGGCATTGTGTCATGCGGTCCTAAGAAGTCGAAACTGGGGGGGGGGGGCATGGCAACGTGTCATAGGTCGTCAACGTGTTAAATGCGTGCCTGACCTCTACCTGCAGAGGACAGCCAGTAGTGCAGTACCAACTCATCGACCCCGTGAGATGGAAGATAAACATCGCCGAGCTGGAAGAAACCCGAACCACAGATCGCTTCGTGTGCATGAAAGGGCCAAGGCCTACTCTGACTGCGCAAGATGCGTCCCACAGGAAAAGTACTCAAAAAAGATCGTTACCAACCGAATAGCTGTAATTCACCTAAAGCCAGTAAGGGCCTGTTCATACTTCGCGACGGGAGCGACGGCAGAGGAGGAAGCGACAGGGCGAAGGATACGTAATGACCAGTGCCGAGCCGTTGCCTGAGAAAAATTGATATGTATGCTTTGCTTTGTCGCCCCTGTCGCTGCCGTCGCGGAGTACGAACAGGCCCTAACGAATACGAGTATTTTAGGAATAAAATCTATGGAATATATCTTAGTCGGTATGGGCGACCCTGAAATTGCAGTTGCGCTCCTACTCCCATGCCGCATCGCCGTCTCTTCTGAACTTTTCCTAGAGCCCATACATCAGGGCGAATTTTTGAAGCTTTCGAAAGGATTCAACAATCTGTACACCTTCTCGATCACCAAAGACCCAATTTAAGCTTTAAAAATAACTGACCATTACTTTATCAGGTCCCAGGAAGATCAAAAAGTAATAAGATGAATTGGTGGCAGGAAAAGCACAAAACAACACAATAAGGCCGCAAAATGCAGACTATCATTAAAAACGGCAAAAAATGAACGCCAAGACAGCGACCTAGAACTCACCTAACACCGACGTATTTCTTTGGACCGGCACAAGTGATTTCGGACTGGTACGGAAGGAACGTGCGCACTCGGCTTGTCACTGAGCACCATAGGAACCAGTCGAACTCATCATCGCAGAACAGCGGATGTCCTTTAAAATGAGGAATGTAAATGTACATATCTATTGCAGATGAGCTCTGAAGAGCTCTGAAGATGAGAAGAAGTTTGAATGGATAAAAATTTGACTAAGACGAAAAAGTATGCCATAAAGCTAAAGCGCTAAAAAAGCTATAGTAGCTGTGGAGGAATGCGCTTCTCTCTGTCGGCGAAAATATTAAAAATAAACTAGTTAGAAGGACATGCACGGATGGCAAGCCTGAGAGAGGATAGTGTTCGGCTAATTCCTATCCGGGAGCGCCTTCCGGTACGTGTTCTATGCGCTTTTCTAGAGATCCCACCCACTAGGATTGATCCACTACCCCTTTAGAGGTCGCTAGCGCGATAAAGAAGTCCTTGCACAGAATAGAAAAACGAAAAAAACGACGTCTCACATCTAGGCGAAACTAAGCGATAAGAGCTGCAAAGATCGATTCCAAAAATTTAAAAGGTGGGATAAAATTCCAGTTAAAACTACCGACCATCGAGAAAAATGTTGGCGATTTTCGCGTCGAACGTGCCATCCTCAAAGCTGGACAACTGGTTCTTCGACAGGTCCAACCAGAAGAGTTTCGTCTGGTGCGAGAACGTCCTCTGAAAACGCCCGCCGTAATCTCTAAGCACGAACGATCAAAAGAATCCTCACTGAATCCTCACCTTCGGGTGTCGGGTGAAATGTTTCGCCATATCGCTTGATAAGCCGCGCTGTCAGGGATTTCAGCAATATTTTCTCTGTTAAGCTGCTGTAAGTCGTCGATGAATGACAATTGCATCCTTACCAGTGGGCCTTTCCTTTCCTTTCATCACCCTTCGAGAAGAGGAGTGTAGTCCTTGCTAGTGTTCTTAGGCTTCTGAATCGTTACACAACTCTAGTCCTCACCAAACTGCTGTGCATACTGAGATCGTGCTTTACCTTGTCAGTGTGAATTTATTGAAGTTGTGCAAAATTGGCTCTATTCATAGTTCCTGATTTATAAGCGCACCAATGCTGCAGATACGAAATAAAATGAAATCTCTTTATTTTAGGTCAGAATGTTTGCTATGTAACAATTGGCAGTTTTTTATGAAGGGAAATCAATAATGATCGGAAAGGATTAGCAGAGAAATTCACTCACTGACTGAAGAGTAATATTGCAGAAAAACTGTACAATAAATAACATTTACGGAGACCAATGTAGAAGCAGTGCACTTGTGGCTCTTATTTCACGTCATTTGTGGCAAGGAGTAGTTTCACAAAGTGAATTGGAGGGACGAGGAGCACTTACCATTAGTAGAATATTATTCAATTGATGAGCCAGATAGGTCGTTGCAGTTGTTTTAACGATATAATGCTTCTGGTTCACGTTGTTAATGTTGGTATGCGTATGGATATATGAGTGCCTACGAATGGAAATTCATAATTGCTCACCGGAGTAGGGTTTCGCACTCACCCAAGAATCGCATTTGGCTATCCTTTTCTTCAAAGGGAATATATAAATGTTTTAAAATATGATGGATATTGGAGCAGGTTCTACCATAGAGGAACTTATTCGAGCTACAGGTTGGTCTGATTTTTGACGAATACCTTATATGGGCATCCATCCTTACTGATGATATCCGAAGTTGACCTTGTACTTTAGCTAATATCCGTTCAAGCTTAAGAACGAAACGGATATAAGTTGTTCGTGTCCTACTGCTTTTTTACTGAAGGAAGAGGACTCCCTTCAATAATTTTCCTCCAAATACTTCCTTAAATAAGCAAAATTGCTGTAGGACGATGAATATATTACGCTTTCACGTGAAACCGGACACCCTTCAAACGAAATCGGGCACTTTTTAAAACGAATGGGACACTCTTCAAAGTGAGGCAGTGCGACGAGCTGGATATGATCGCCAACAAACATAGATCACAACTATTGATGACGTGAAGCACCAGTGGATAGCCATGACATCCACAACACCATCTATCACTTCGTAAATTTCGAAAGACCAAGAACATCGAATCTTTATTCTGGAGATAGCCGGCTGCACAGCTGCTCAACGCCATCTATCACTTTGTAAATTTCTTGATTAACGCCGTAATTCATCCTTTTCCCCTTAGTCAGCTCTTGTTATTAGGTATGTTCTGCATCTACGTTTCAGCTCAAGTTCATATGATCATTCTAAAATTAATTTTCTTGCCGTTTGC
This sequence comes from Heligmosomoides polygyrus bakeri, assembly GCA_947359475.1. Classification (NCBI taxonomy): domain Eukaryota; kingdom Metazoa; phylum Nematoda; class Chromadorea; order Rhabditida; family Heligmosomidae; genus Heligmosomoides; species Heligmosomoides polygyrus. The sequence continues at coordinate 125,892 of OX375866.1, forward strand.
TTTCTAGAGTGTGGAATGAATGCCGTGAACATTCCAGGAGCTTTTGCTACTTAACGGCTTACCTTTTGACCAGCATAACGCTAGCTGGCTTATAGATGCCACAACAGAAAAGAAAAAAGAATGCAGAAAGGAAATAGGATGGGTGTAAACAACAAAATATGTAGTTGCGAGCAGCTTTGGTCGAAGATCATTCTGCTCAAAATTCTGTTCCTTTTCGAAGACTTCTCCTCAACGCGTGGATGTGCATGACGACCTAAACAACACAGGGAATCTTCTATGTTACGAAGACGTCGCCTGATGTTTGGTTGAGAATAAACAGCCTGGTTCGAGAACAAAGTGTATGAACTGACCTACATGAGAACAACTTGAAAGAACACCAGGATAGCGGAGTAAAACTCTACTATTCGAACTAGGTCTGACCGTTTGATGGGCAGTTTCTGAAGCTCACTGCTACACGACTGAGAACGACAGAAACGCTATGCGTCCTCCCCTGAGCACTTCACCGACGTCTTTGGGTGACCATTAATAACTCTGCACCAGACTGGGTTTCATGAATTTCGAGGATTGCACGTTACTTTATCCGCGAGAAATATCTTCGAAGCGCGTTAATACGCAGGCAGAATAGCGATTTTGTTATATATCTCCAGACAGAGAAACGCCATGTGATCGAGGATACAATACGACAGCGTGATTACAACCAGGATGTACAATTGACGCCTTTGTCACAGCGACGAACCAGAATTCTAATCTCTAAAGGACCCTAAAAAGGTCTCCGAGCTCGTGTTACAACTGAACGCCCGACGTTATCGTTAGTTAGCTAGGTATCATCACATGTGCATATAATAAAATGCGTCATAAGTAAGTGGCGGATAAGGAAAACAGCTAAACAAGTCATAAGTTAGCGAAAAATAACTAAAGTTTGCGCTACATTAGCGCTAGATATGCGAAGTTAGCATTAAATTAGCAGAAAGTGTCCTGATCATATTTTAGACCTAAAAATAGCTAGAATGATAAAAGTTTGGCATAAATTAGTGAACAAAGCGGAAATAAATAGTAGACATTTAGCAAAATTAGCAAAAAATTTCCAGATGCCACCGATCGTGGTGCGAGTCACGCGAGTTTGGGGGTCGATGAACGGGACTCATAGCAGGTAGAATGTATCGACCACGTATTCACTGATATTATCGGTTTTCAATCGAAGCCAACCGTTTCCTTGTTTACTTGTTTGTCTGCAACAAACTTAGGCAATGCCGCTGCAGTCGCGGAGAAAGTCTGTCATTCACGTCTAATACTGCCCATCTAAGCAAAATCGATCAAGACTCACCGTTATCAATACCGATCGATGACATCGTTGTTTAGTGATGTGTGAGGAGGTACCGAGCAGCATGAACTATCTACGCTACTGTACGGTCTGGAGAAGGTCGAAGGCGATGTTGAACGCAGAAGTGTTGGTTAGCTTCATACTGCAAAAGCCCGGAGCTGATCCTCTATGTTGGAGGAGGTATGGAAAGGCTAGAAGATTTTAGGGGTTTAAAAAGATGTCTTTTCTAATGGCGAAAGAAAAATCAGGACTAGAAGGGCAGACGTGTTGACCCGATCATGGGTTAATGATGCTGTCAGTGCGAACCAGTGCGAGTGCACGTTGTCAAGCCCTGAGCCCTATACGAATAACTGTGTCTAAACGAATAGAACCGACCTCTGGGTAACTAATTCCTGATTCCAAGTAAGCTCGCCACAATGTATTCTGCAACGATGCTGGCTATGCTTTCCCATGGGCGGCTGGGATCTCTGGAAACACATTCAAGACACTATCACAAAGCGATCTTGCGACACTTTCTTGCGATGCATAAAGTTAGAAAATATAGTAAACATTCGCTTGGAAAGGAAACCCGTACTAAACATGAATAGTTTGTTATTGCGCAATAGATAGTGTGCAGCAGCTGGCTGCTGCAGGGACGCATGATAGCTGCCAGAGTCGACTGGTGTTTAGCTCACCTGACTTTTGAGATGACATTCAGAATGAAGTTCTCTATCGGCCCTTTGGTGCCAACAGCGCCGCGGAATCCGCGATTTTCACTTCCTGGCACCCACACTGACGGTGGAGGCTTAGGCAGTGGTTGACCCGAATCTGTAACGATTGCTCAGAAAGAAGCCATCTTGGCTTCACATCATCGACTATACAGACCTTGAATGTACATACCGCAGGTTGAAGCCCGTCTCGTAATTTAATGCCGTGGAGTCGGAAATGATAAGCACCTCGGCTTGCTCTGATACTACTTCGACCTCTTTCTCGTCACAGCTGCAAACAATAGCGATGAAGGCGAAGCGACAGAATGTTCTTTCACGTTCAACAAGTGGCCGCAGCTATGTCTTTCATGTTATCGTCAGACAGTAAGGAGTACAATAGCATTTTATGTATTAGGATGGAGCGAAAGTTTCTTTGCAACGGCCCAAAAAGGCGAGATCTCACCCAATTTTTCTGACCATGAATATGTGCTCCGTTGTTGCACAAGGATTGCCTATCATGAATATAATTTTCATGTCATAGGCTAAAAACTTCCAGCACTGATGAAATTTTTGTTTGAGAAAACTTTAGTACAATTTTCTTTGAAATTTTTAGTTCACCTGTCCACCACGAGAATACGTTGGTTGAAATTTAATAAAATCTTATTCTTGACCGAGGTCTTATTCGAGGCAACACGCATCGTCATTGCTGCTCGTCTTCTTACCAGGCACGGAATCCTGTCTGCTGAAAGTCCGAGTTGTGCTGGATCTCCACGGCGAATTCGCGCATTGTTCGTCTGAAACAAGGTGTAAAACCAGGTAGCGGAGGGTGACCTTCTCAAGTAATTTGGGAAACCCTTACAAATGTGACTTCAGTCAGGATATGTAGCGCAAGTGGGCAGCATTAGGCGGTGGGAGCGCCGCAGCCAATAACAATCAAGCAGAATACCGACCGAACACACTACCCAATCCCTATCTACCGTACCTTGCCCATTTAAATCAGCTTGATTGGCTGGCGCGTTACCACTCGCACTGCTGCCCGCCTTCGCGACATCTGACAGTCTTAGACAGCAACAATCACAACACCGCCTTCGAAACTAAATCGTCACGCAAAGGATCGTGGCTTCACTAGGGTTTGCTAGCGCTGGCTGATTCAAATTCCTTTCCCACAGCACTTTTAGGCTCATACACAGGCATTCGGTGCAATTAAAGGGGGAGCGAATTAATTGCTACGCGTTATCCCGACTATTTTTGTATAACATTGAAATATCAAAATGCCATTGCAAGAACATCAGTAGGGACCATTCATAAGCCTCATTACAGGATAAAAGATAAAACGGCGTTAATTAATTCCCTATGGGACGCATTCTACTTCTACGGGATGTCGTGGAGGCGATTTGAACGCGCATTTCGCCACACAATGGTTGTCATGGTCAGGCGATGAACAGGTCAGCGCGTTATCTTTTCCAAACCTATCTGGTACCAATTCACCGATCCCGGAGAGCTATAGCTATCAGGATTTAGTAGAAGGGGAGAAGAATCATGATCTCTTTGTCATGATTTAGGTAACAAAAATGCTCAATATAACGGAGAACGAAGAGCTCCCCTATTTGTCCACATTCAGTAGTTAGGCAGTCCTGAAAGCTACACAAAAGGTCCTATAGGAACTAGTGTCTTGCAGATCAATAAAATCCAAATCATTAAAATCAATAATCTTTCTTAATCCAAGGACAACAAGTGGTGCTCCCTCGTTTTAAGAGCTTTAGCCATATTTGCTCACGAATTCACTGATTTCTTGGCCTTCCATATGGGACCAGCCGTAATTAAAACTTTGGCAGCACATAGATTGGAACTTTCCGAAGTGAAAGGAAATAATAAAAAAGCAAGAATTTGTATTGGCACCTCAGGGAACAAAACCACTGAGGACTAGATAAAACTGATAGTAGCCTGTGTGCTTGTGCTATTGCATTCGAGGATGAATGCCTTTTCTGCCCAATATCTCAAGAGTGCTTTCACTATCACCCGCTTCTTGACGAATACTGGAGTGAGGAATAGGTGTAGCATGGACTGAAGTTCAGCAGGACTACTCCTTTTCCTATCTGCACTTCAAAACTAAAGACGAGAAGGTCGACATTAAGAGCGGGACGTAGTCATCCGGCTGCCGGCGGGCCGCGCGCCATCGGTCGGCGTGATGACTCAGAGCGTCCGCCTAAGTGCGAATCAATCGGACCGGGTGAAACCCCATGAAAACAGTCGTTTTGCCATCAATCGAACAAAAATCGCGATCTCCTAGACGAAAACATGGCTCAATACCTCGTTTTGGCACTAAAGAATTGCCGCTTTCCTGCTCTTTGATGAAATTTCAAACAGTTCGTTCACTGAGTAGGTAGGAGCGCTTCCGAAGGATATTTTACTTGAGCTGGGCTAATCCGCAGTGGAAACAGCCCGGCAAATCAACCATGTGTGGGCCGAATAACGTTGGAGAAAGGACCGTGTAACGGCGGTTGGAGAAATTTCGTTCTGGAGATTTCGGCCTGCACCCCGAAGCGAAAGACCTACTGCAAACCAGGACGGCGATTTGAAGGCCTTCGTGGAAGCGAATCCATCGCAAACAGTCCGTGAGGTTGCTCAAGGCATAGGAGTCAGCAAAACTGCTGTTACGGATCGTTTGAACGGCCGCGGAAAGATAGAACAGCTCGAAAAGTGGGTGCCCCATGATTTGAGTGATCGCCAGAAATTGTCGCGTTTCGAAATCTGCTCTTCTTTGCTTCTCCGGAATCAAAGCGCCCCGTTTTTGAACCGAGTCGACACATCTGAAGAGTAAGTTCTGTACGATAACCGAAGACCATCAGGACAGTGGTTGATATCGACGTAACCCCCCCCCCCCCCTATCACGGCCGACGAACCCCGCTGTGACGAAAGCGACGAGATGCACAGAGAATTGCGCTAGCTGCAGCCGGCACTGGCTAACGGGGGAGGATTGCTAAGTGGTGTAAGGCGGAGCCGCTCCTTGGCCGTACTCCTCTCATTTCTCATTGGAGCGCGCCAACCTACCAGCTCAGTGCGGGTTCCTAATTGCTTATCTAGCCTTTCAGGATGATGAGAACATGGATGCGTGTCTCCCTTATGACTACGAAGAAGTTGTGAGAGGGCAAATATTCAAGTAATTAGTTTTTAATACTAGGAATTGTTCAATGGGCTTGGAAATAACAAAGAAATTGTGCTAGCTTAACAAAGTCTGGATATACGAAAAGATGAAAAAATAGAAATACATGCTAAGGCTGAACACCACCTTTTGGCGCAATGTGGCTCGGGGGGGGGGGGGGTCACCCCCCCCCCTACACAACGGTTTGTGCTTTTTGAAACCGGAATTTTTTTTGCAGCACTGGTTTGTTCTACCCCTACAGTGAACTGAGGTAGGCCATTTCTGATGTAATTTCACACGCACGTATCCTTTACTAAGGCGGACAACCACTGAGTAGGAGGGTGACCCCCCCGAGCCACATTGCGCCCACCTTTTCGTGTCGTATGGTAGTAGCTCGACAGTAGAAGTAGGTTTATTGACACATATTTTAACATTGCTTCATTGTTGGACAACCCCAGATTTTGCAATAAATCGCTGCAAAATGCGAATTAGTACAGAAGTAATGGAGAGTTGAGCGGAGATCGTTGGGTGGATGCAAATGCGCACGATTTTGGGGGAGGAACAACGGCTGCGGCCGCCATTTAGGACGAGTTGCTAGCCGTTGCCGCGCGCGCTGTTTTCGTGGCGTTGTCTCGCGCCCTCCGCGCCACCATGCTCTCTGCACGTAGCTCGCCGTCTGACACACTCTTTCGCCGCCAACGTTCACTACCATGCCACCTCTTTCAGATGTGTGCTCTCTTAAGACGGCAAGTGAATGGTAACAAATGACTGAAAAACTGACATACTCAACTGATTCTTGAAAAACCTGTTCCTAAAACATAACCATATTCGACTATGAGCCTTAAACATCACCCACAGCAAACAAAGTAGTTTGAACGTCACGTTTCTATTGTGTTTTGAAGAATTACGCCAGCATTTTGGTGTTTGTGAACATGCTTTCCAATCAAAACTAAATCTGACACATCTCGTTTCAATGATTCTAGCAAGTGAATTGGTTCAGCAGTTCTTTTGACTTGGAGAACACTTACACCACACAGACATTGTTGCAATGCTGTGTAACTATTGAGCAGAACATACGTTCCCGATTTTGACCCCTTCCTAATAGAACCGATAGCGGGTTAGAATTGTGGAAGCCCATGTGTTCACTCTGATTTCTTTAAAATTCCCCCATTGCTAGCATATAATTGCACGTGTCGAAAACCCTTGAAATGTCAGAGAGAATGGACGTCGTTCTTATACATATGTCAGATCAAGGTAGTCTGTGGTACATACTCCAATTCTTTACTAATAATTATTCCTTTGGTCTATGCGACACCACTCCAGGCATAATGAGTTCGAATGTGACGGGATTACTTGTTTTATTCTTATCCATGTATGCACAAATGCATTTGTCAAAAGGACGAAGTCAATGTGAACACCTTTAGGTCTAGGTCACTTTTGGCTCCTTATCCGTCAAGAGGCAGCGGTCTTGTCGGATAAGGAGCAAAAAGTGGCCTAGACCTAAAGGTGTTCACATAGGAGTCAATTCACCAAAAAACATGCAGAGGAAACAAAAATTCAAACCAATGCATCTCTTCTAACCTACACCTTTCAAAACTTTCATTTAAACCTTTACGTGTTAGTAAGCTCCATGTTCTACCCCAGTCAAATACTTTCGGGTGAAATTAGGCAGTGATTGCGCTTTGTAACGTTCAGGAACATCCCAGCTCCAAGTGCTTACTCCGGCTGGCACTAGCACACAAGGAAATTATGCGTACCTCTACAAATACCAACATATTAGAAGCGAAAACGGCGCCATGGTAGTTGGTGGGGGGTCACCATGGCCTGCCGCGGCGGCCAGCCGCGGCAAGTCGCTACATACAGCGAATGCGAATGCAGTCTTATCTCCACTTTTCGATTACAGATCCGTGTTTTATTTGCTTCCGAATTTGGCAAGGGAGGGAACTCCAGGATGTAGGCAATTTTAGCACGGGTGCGTCACTCGAGCCACACCCTGGGGCCGTATGCTGAGGTCTCCCCGGCGGTACCCGGCCGGGGATGGGAGCCACGCCGGCGCCTTCCCGGTATGCTGAGCTGTTCCCGGCGTCGATCGGCGGGGAGGCCACGCCCTCAACGGCCGGGGAAGGTCTCCCCGCCGCTTTGAGCAGGGGGAAATGGCATGCGCGCGCCAAATTAGCGAAAGTGTTCAACAGCTGATAGGACTAAGAGTATTGTCTGAGAGCAATTGAGTTAAAATGGACGACGTAATGCAGCAGAAGTATTCACTGGCAACACTGCGCTTATTTTTCGTCTAATTCAACTTCACGGAGACCTTAGAAACACGTGAATGTGCTCGTTTCTTCTCGCCTTGTTCTATTCACTGCAATTTTTATCAATTCGGTCGACTGTTTTTTATTAGTTGAACAGTATTATAAGAACCCTACTGCTGACTTAGACAGCGTAACCCGAATGAGCCCCGCGAGCACAGTGCGAGCGTAACAGATCAGATTTGAGACGGAAGGGAGCACACGGGCGCGATTGTTTCCATATTTGGCCCACGTGCGAATCATGAGCTCACGCTTGTGATGAGCGAATCTCCAAGCACGATGACAGATTGCAAATCTAAGCACGGTGACGGCTTACGAATCTAAGCTCGATCACGGCTTACGAAATCTACAAGGACTGATACCGATCACAGCACGCTAAGGCCGTTTGCATTGGCACTTTTAGGAGGTTACATTGAAGCCTTTGAGAGAAATTATAGGGAGGAAAGATTTTTTAAGGAGAAGTGAAGGAGGTGATCACGACTCATCACCAAGCCGATACATAGCTTCTTGAACCACACTCCAGAGCTGTCTTAGGATGTACGAAAGCTTTTTCCCCTCCCCTTTTGAGCTTACGAAGCCTGACTAGATAATTGAATGTTCTCATAATACTCATAAGTGAGGTCTACCAACGTTCCTAAAATCTTCCCTACCGCCTTTACGAGAGTGGAGTGGCATGAATCGACACAAACTCATTCAGTGTAAATATTCTAGGACTGCTTGAAAAGCTGGAGAACTTAATTGAGATGAAGAATGTTGGTCCTATGTGTCTCGGTTTCATTTCCATAAGCTCATGAACTTTTGAACATTTTCACTCTCATCAGTAAGATCTTCCGCATAATGAAGGGTGCATGAAGCATCTCACATCGAAGTTAGCCTTAACACAAACCGCCACATGACGCCGGCGTTATAGATTTTCTGCAAGACGGCGTGAGCTATAGCGCATCAACTTCCCGCGCCACGCCCGTTACCTCAGCATGCCGGGAGCCCCCCGCCGGCAACGGCCGCGGAATCGCCCCGGCCGGGCAGCGATGGGACGCGTGCCCGGCCGGGGAGACCTCAGCATACGGCCCCTGGAGTCCCTTCCCCTGCCTAAATCTGTGCTCTCCTCCGCGTCAGCGGAGGAGAGCACAGAACATAGCATTGCTTGGTTGTTTTCTTCCATATCAGTGTCAGTCTTTACTTTTTTCGTGTCTGTGACACTTTTTGCTAGGTGACCCTCCCCCAACTACCATAGCGCCGCGAAAACCTACTAGCATTGCCTTGAAACCTATCCGAAGATCACATAAAGTCATCAAGCTACGAAAACTGCGATGAAAACAGCGCTGGAAACGTAATCAGCGCTCTCGAAAACCCTAATGCACCTACTTCCACCTTAGAAACCATCCCTCTTATGCGTGAGACAAGTCTCCATCCTCTTGGCTCAATCAGCAAACACGCTGGAATCACGTGAACAGCTGCCGCGACTGCGACTGCTCGTCCGCGCGAGACCCCGGTGCTGAAAACCCCGCCTCCAAAATCGTGCGCATTCGTGCGCACCCCGCGAATGTCTCCATCAGGGATGAGCGGATAATGAAATTTCGAAACCCGGATAACGGATAACGGATAATTTGCTCGAAAATGACCGGATAACGAACAAACAGCAAAAATTAAAACTGGTTTTGAATTGCTCTAATTTCAACGGCAGATCAAGAGTTGAAGCACTGTTAATTTATAAGCCATTCCTAGACATTTTTATAGTGTTTTTAAACGTAGGGCAGTCGCCAGATTAACTACACACTACGGGATTTTCTGCCGATCAGAAGGAAAGCAAACAAAGAGCAACATTCCTGCCTTTCGTCTGTTTCGAGAGGGCTGCTTGTATTGTTCTATTTATCAGCCGCCTAGTTGTTTTTGCAACTTAAACAGCTGAAAAATAGAATGATCCTCGTAAGAGCAATTCTCCTGATATCTCTTGACGTTTCCACGCTATGAAGAAGGCGGGAAACGTCCAGCCGATAAAGTCCACATAACAATCTTGATTCTACACCATTATAAGAACCGTTATTGTTGTTACTGCCCTATAGCACCCCAAGATCTAACCTACTTGACATGGAATTATCTGGGATAGATACAATACTAACTGTCTATCTGGTAATAACAGCAAACAATTGTGTAGGCCAATCACACATTTAAGGACTCATGACATCCAGAAGGGCAGAATTATCCGACGCATTCCAAAAAGAGAGTGGTTCCATGTGTAATAGAGAAGTTTCACTAAAGAACTCACAAACAGAACGAATCTGAATCCTTGTAGCACCCGCGATTCTAAGTTTATTTAGTACCGTTTGTTACACCGCTGAAATGTTTAATGGAAAAGTTGCTCCCTCAATGTATCCGAATTGAACCTATTTCCCTCCCGCTCGTATTCTCTGTTGTATTACGGTATTTGTTTGGTGGTTCACAACAGCATATGACTAAAAGCATACCTCTACCGCATGCAAGCAAATAGAACATACTGCAGTCATGGAGCCACGGGGGACGGTCAGGAGGTACACCCGCCTCCTGCTGGAGGGCGTGCGATCTTCCTCTTATCCCCCTTGCTCACCCACCTCCAACTCTCTAGGCTTCAACAAGAGTCTAACGGCTGCCTTACGAAACTTTAGACACGTCAAACAAAAGTTTCCGGTTCGCAGAACAGCGGTGTACCTTCTGACGTCACGCCCCCCAGAAGGGGCGGGTCTACCTCCTGTCGCGCTGCCTGGAGCCACATATGACACGACGCAAATGTCGGCGGTAAAAATTCTTTCTAGGTTGAGCCAGGCCCTGCACATTTAACGGTCGCAAATAGCAGTTTGTATGCTTTCTTGGCCTGCATGACTTGAGATGATTGAACAATGCAATGCTTAGTAGGCCTCATGAATGTATGGTGCATGCTTAGCGACTCTGGAAGGATGGAATGGAGGTATCTTTAAAGCAATGTAACCAGTTCTCAAGTGAGGAAATGCCTCAACTAACCCTCTTGGATTTCAACAACTTCCTTTGTTTTTAACGACCACTTTAACGATCGTGAAGGATCCTTTACGTAGTCCATCCATCACCACGTTCAAACCTAGGAGTCGTGTAATTTATTGTTCGTTATCCGGCCCAAAATCGCCGGATAACGAACAACAAAACCGATAGGCCAAAACCCCCCGGAAGCCGGATAACGGATAACGGTTAATCCGCTTATCCCTGGTCTCCATACTTGGTCCACGTGTGAATCATGATCTCACAGCCGCGATGAGGGAGTCTCCAAGCACGATGACGGCTTACGAAATCTACAGGGACTGGTACTGACCACACCACGCAAAGGCCGGTTGCATTGACACGCTTGCCGACCATCCATCGAGGACCAGTTGTCCGAGTGCGCAAGAACAAGGGTCTCATCTGCCTGCCATTGAAGATGGTGGTTGAGTGGGAAGTTGTGGACGCGACATATTAGAGGCAACGGTAGGATCCTAATATGTAAGAGCGTGGTACTAGTTTCTGCCTACATTATACTCAGGCCGCAAACAGTCCTTATATGTTAAATGATAAGCGAATAGTATTAAGCTTCGACACTAAAAGAAAGAATTAATGGTTTCAGAAACTCGTTCTCGACGTTTTTACTATACCATCTGTTTAGAATATCAGTCATTGAAGAAAACTAAGACGTAATTAGTTTAGTATAGAAGATATAGAAGATCTCCAATAAATCTCCGTCCTCAATCAATTCGCTAACCTGTTTAGACACATCGCACCTATATCGCACCTGGTCATATAGCCCTTTAGCCGCATGGATTTAGAGGTAACTAAGTTTTGAACCTCTTTGAGCCCACAGATCTGCTCTTGGGACAAATTAGGAGCTGGGTGTTGATTACGGCACTTGTTAATCGTCTGAAAGACATCGTCCGCAAATCGCCGGAATTTTATATCCACGCTGGGATTAGCCTCCTGCTGCTTGCTACGGCACTGCGCCTTGAACGCCTTGAGGGTAGCTGGACGATACACAGAGATATCTCCCAGGTGGTGCTCGGTTATAGCCAAGTGGTCCCTAGATTCATCGCGTGCAAAGGGCTGCATGATCTCTGCGGCAGGACAGCTGATGACCGAGTAATACAGCGCATCGAGTTACGCCTGCTTCGCATTTCTTTACGTAGCAAACGTTATCATATGTAAAGCATGTCAAAGAAATGTGTATCTAAAGAACATTGTTGTGCTTTGTACTTGGAGGATCACCTTTGGAAGAGGATCGTGGATAGGTCCAAGTCTATATGTGACTCTATTAGGTCCAACGTCAAAACAACCTTGCAGAGAAAATTTGACGGCTTGCTGAACAGTTTTCACAGAAGGCGTGAGGGGCTGCGAACAGTCTCGCATGAGGAGGCCTTGAGAGACCTACCTGGTGATGCTGCGATTTCGGGTGAAAGCTCAACCAGGGTTACCGTACTGGGCAATTTCCCTCTATCGGACAACGCTCGCTCTGTCCTGAATCTAGGACCCAGCTTTTCACCATCACAGTCTCTCTCCATGGTCGCTATGCGCAAGCTTACATATCTGTAGTCTCCATGACCTACAGGACCGGTTACGTTACAGGGCAAGGTGGAGGACACTGCTCATATAAATGGAGAAGTGCATACGAGGCCTAGCACCCCATTTCCTGCAACTTACTTCAAGCAGCAGGAAATGGGGTGCTAGGCCGTGGATTTAAAATTCCGGCGATTTGCGGACGATGTCTTTCAGACGATTAACAAGTGCCGTAATCAACGCCCAGCTCCTAATTTGTCCCAAGGGCAGATCTGTGGGCTCAAAGAGGTTCAAAACTTAGTTACCTCTAAATCCATGCGGCTATCTATTAGCGACAAAGGGGGCGAGTTTGTCGTAATACCTAGACAGCTCGACATTGCTATAACCGAGCACCACCTGGGAGATACCTCTGTGTATCGTCCAGCTACCCTCAAGGCGTTCCAGGCGCAGTGCCGTAGGCTAAACCGGGACTGGGTTACTGTTGGCAAGGTAGCTGTTCTCAATGCGGCGCTCATTACGCGTCTCAAATTGGAAACTCCATCCTGTCCGGTATTGTATTTGCTAATTAAAACCCATAAATTCGATAGCACAGACAATTTAGACACCATTACAGCTGACAGTGTAAAGGTAAGACCCATCATCAGCTGTGGGGGGGGGGGGGTCCCACGGACAGGATCGCGTGGTTCCTAAACAATATCATTGGGCAACTCCTGCGCTTCATCCCAGCTCATCTCACTAACACCCATGCGTTCCTTGACCGCCTACACTCAGCTCAGGTGGAACGGAATTGTGTGATGGAGTCGTTCGACGTCACTTCGCTATATACAAATGTCAGCAACGACTCAGCACTTGAGGCAGTCTATGAACTACTCGGTGAACATCACCTTGGCATTGACATGTATGGCCTCACTGTGGGTCAGGTCATGTTGTTACTAAAAGAATGCCTCAGCTGCAACCTCTTCAGGTGGTCGGGCAGGTATTTTTCACAGATAAGAGGGCCAGCTATGGGCCAACGCTTAGCTCCCACCTTGGCCATCGCCTTCATGTCCAAAATTGAAGCTCCCGTGTTGGTTAGGCTCCCTGCTTTATACTGTCGATGTATCGATGACTGTTTAATCATCTGTTCTACCCAAGAGGAGATGGACATGTGCTTCGATATCATAAACCAGCAGAGTGAGCATATCAAGTTTACACGGGAGACTCCAAAGGATGACTGACGTCCTTTTTTGAACGTCCAAATACGACTGAGTGGAGGAAGCAAAGTAGCAAAGTGGTATCGTAAACCCACAAGCAAGAACATCTTGGTCCATAGCAAATCGGCGCATCCGACACAGACCAAAACAGCTGTCGTGCGTAATATGTTCCGCACAGCAAGCAGAGTATCTACTGGACAAAACGAGCGTAAGGAATCGCTAGCGCTTGCTCATCAAATCGCTGCCAAGAATGGGTAAATGTACATTCTTTGGCTATAAGCGGAGGAGCAGCAGCAATCGCTCACGTAACACCTCACTTGATGACAAAATCCCGTTTGTCATCCCTTTCATCTCAGGCAGTGGCAGCGCTTCTATTAGGAAGTGCGTCAGAAGGGCGGGATTGGAAAACGATGTCAAAGTGGTAGATACACCTCCCGCTAACTTGAAAAGTCGCCTAGTGCGCAACCGGCTGTACGACCGAATTTGCGCAACCCCAAATTGCACAATCTGTCCGAAGGAGATTGCATGATTTCAGGGGTTGTCTACCTAATAAGGTGCAACAGCTGCGGAGGTGAATACATCGGTGAAACGACTCGCCCCTTCTATGTTCGCGTTAAGGAACACCTGGAAGGCAAGAACAGGTCACGGCCGTCAACTGCGTTGGGCTGCCACAGGATAAATGACCATAACGGTGTCGACTTTGGGGTCACATTCAAAATTCTAGCACGGGAGATCCATACCGCTGCAAGCAAAACCCTGGAGGGGTTCTGGATACAGGCCAAGAGCCCGAGGCTGAATCGGCGTCTATATAACCCGAGAGCTCACCCCGTACATCAGTCTCGCCTTTTAGCTAGTTTCGCCTTGAAGGGTCTCCTCGGGTGTCCTAAGTGTTGGGCTCTTGTTGTCTCTTTCAGCTGGAAGGGTTGTTGTTCTTCGGGTCTTCGAATTTCGCAAAGTCTGTGGCGATGTTTGACCTAGTAGCTTTAACATATGTCTGGACTTTTTCAGACTCTGAAGAAGGCGAAATCGCCGAAACGTTAGTCGTCAATAAAGCGTGTACTATCTCGGTTCGAGTTCAACACCACGATAAGCAATTCGACAACGATCAATGCCGAGATTCATCGAGGGTCGAACCTGGCAGCTACTTCCGGGTGACGTCCTAGCCTTTACACTGATTCTATTGCGACTTGTGACCATGGTTTTGTGACGAGGTTTCTCTATCAGCCGGCCTGTCAACCTGGGCCTGACGCTGGAACCGTTGCCATTTTTGCAATTTTTGCAGGGCATGGCGTGCTGGAGCCGGGAGTCGAACCTGTGACCATTTGTGCATGAAATTACACTACTAACCACTAGGCTAACTCGGCTCCTTGGTGTTTCAGAACAATCATCTTCTGTTGCAGCAGCTTTCATGCATGCCGCTCCCCAGCGGATTGCCCATTATCGAGCGTTCCCCCCCCCTCCCCACTCGTTTAAAAACACTCCTGAACGAAATTAGACGATTAAAAAGTGTCTCGCAGCATTTAGCTCTCAGAGTATTTGAGTCAATTAGAGTACGTTCTTTGGGCGAGCCTGAATAGAAACCTAAATGTGAGTCGTGACGCTTTTGATTTACGTCTTTCTTAAAGGCCACTTTGGATTCTACGGAGTGTTTGTCAGTTAAAAACCAGCGCACTGGCTTCCATTTGAGTTCAGTGTCGCATTTTAGACCTCATTGGCTTTGACAGCACATTCTGTCTTTGGCAAATCGGGTAGCGAAAACCTTCTTCAGGCGCCCCATCAAGGCAAAAGCTGAAGAAAGAGTCAAACAAAGGCAGTGGCTAGATCTTCCTTTAGGTCCGCCCTGAGCTTCAATAAAATCTATTCAATAACTGTGCAAATACTAAGTCGATCAAGCCAGTATTGCTGGGAGGTTCGACCGCTGATGCTTCCAGGCGTCGGTTCGAATTTCAGCTCCTTTCGTGTTTGATTAGTGCCCTGCCCCATCGCGCAGCTGTCAATAGCGCTCCGCCCCGACGGCCGATCGCCCCAGGCCCCGCCTATTCACCCTCGGCCAGGCCGTGCGAGGAAATTCGCCTCGACGTCGTCGGCTACGACTTCTGGCTTTGTGTCGCCGTAAACCTTGAAGCTATGGCCTTGTAGAGAGCACATCCTTTAAAGCCGCCTTCCAGTTCTCGTTCTGGAACGCCTAGAGAGCACCCTACATTTTCCCACCAGATTTATCTTTGGAGATCAGAATCCGTTCTTCTGGGTTGGTTTCTAACAGCTTAAATTTCACTAAATTACACTTTCCCGACCTACTTACGGTTTTTTTGCTGTATAAACCCCATAATCTGAAGCAGAAGGTGCTGTATGGGCCTTCTATCTGTAGACGTTTTTTCTCAAGGAGTGTCTCTACCCACTGCTCAATGAGTTTTTTCGCCGCTGCATGCACGCCGCTGTAGCGTGAATTATGTTCTTTTTCAGAACGATAAGTGTCTTCAACATGTTCACCCTACCGCTTTCTCCAATTCGCAAGCTGGCTCTACCCTTCAGGAAGGGAAGAGTACTTTGAACTAGCTAAAAGTTCACCAAGTAGCACGTTTTGAGAAGTGGCGCACACTACTGTTTTCACCAATATGTCTTGATATCCCAGAGATCCACCACGAACGCACTACTATTTTCACTAATATGTTTTGATACCCCAAAGATCCAGTGTAAATTCACATCTGCGATGTTGGTCTCTTGGTCTACGGCTCACCATTGCTGAAGTTTGCACGATCAGGACCTCATCGTTGTGCTATCAACGTTTATGCCATAGTTGGATCTTCGCCGAGGATCAGTTGTCACATCTCTGTCCTTTTATGCATATGTGAGCGAGTAAGTTCATAACTGTCAAAGCTCCGTTTGGGTGACCTCTACGCAACAGTTTCCGGTTTTCTAACATAGTTTCCTGAATTTTTGGAAGCACCGTCGCAGGAGGTGCCGCCGGCCGTCGCGTCGCGTGTTTACCGGTAGATTTGGAGATGGGGAGGAGTCGGAACATCAATTTGAAGATACCACACCATCTTGCTTATCAAGAAGGATATTTGTAGTTCAGGTAGTGTAGTAGTAGTAGTAGTAGTAGTAGTAGTAGTAGTAGTAGTAGTAGTAGTAGTAGTAGTAGTAGTAGTAGTAGTAGTAGTAGTAGTAGTAGTAGTAGTAGTAGTAGTAGTAGTAGTAGTAGTAGTAGTAGTAGTAGTAGTAGTAGTAGTAGTAGTAGTAGTAGTAGTAGTAGTAGTAGTAGTAGTAGTAGTAGTAGTAGTAGTAGTAGTATTCCTTGAGCACATATATTCGTCCTCAGGGTCATCTGCACACGCTAAATTAATGCCTCAGTTGGGAAAGCAGCTTTCTTTTTTCTTACCCCTGTTAGGATAAGAAAACTTGACTTTGTCATAAAGTAAGGCCGTTGATAAATTTGGCGGAGAGCCTCATTTCAGGGCAGTTCACAGTGCTGGATACCCAACAGTCCTGACGGCCTTTTGGCATCTCATTTGGGTTCATTATGCATAGTATTCGTGTGAAAACATTCAACGCCTGATCCGTCTCCGGCGACTGCACGCAACTGAAGCATCACCCTCCAATCTCATGAAGCGTTTTCTGACGTACTAGTACCAGCACATCTGTCTCAACGACCTGCTTCCAGCTCTTCTTTGAAGCCCTTTCTGGCTAGGTTTCCGGATGGGGTGTCAGCAGTCTAAGTGCCAACCATACTTGGTGATCCTCGACATTCTTGTCTTGAATTTGCCTACAACATCCTGTACGTTGTCCTCCTGACATAAAGTAAATTACTTCACTTTTATTGCATCTTCATTGCGCATCCTATCCCGCTTCGGTCAACCTCTTCATAATGCCGGATAGGATTGGTAGCTATTAGGTTGGCCATAAAGTTCTGGCGGTTTCACTGGTCCGCTTCATACGATCATAACATTCCTCATTCCTATCGGATTCAGAGGAAGAAGCACCATTCGAATCAGCACGCTTTTTCCAACACGATACTTGTTGACTATTTCCATCATCAAAAAACTGGGTGGACGAGATGCAACAAATTCTGGAAAGGCTGCTTTTGTGTGGTCTTGATTTTCGGAAAGGCTCTCCCAGCGAGAATGTTCCATAAGTGCTTAAAATGTGGTAGTCGGCGGGCAGAACCTCAACTTCTCAACGCCAGCAGCCGACCACAACACTGTTAACCATCTTTTATTTCGGGTAGGATTGCGGCGTTGGGAAGTGCCTGGAGAGTTCACCGACATCAACCCACTGTCCTTATTATCTTCGGTTATCATACAGAACCGACTTTTCACCACATGTGACAACTCGATCCAAAAACGGGTCGTCTTAGTTCTGGAGAAGCAAAGAATGACAGGTTTCAAAACGCGACAATTTCTGGCGACCATTCAAATCTTGAGGCACCCTCTCTTCGAAATTTTTCACCTTTTGCCCCGCTTTTTCAGCTCTTTCGAACCATCTATAACAGAAGTTTTAATGACTTTCGCAACCTCACGAACTGTCTGCTTCCACGAAAGCCTCCAAGCCGTTGTTCCGGATTGCTGCAAGTCTGCCTCTTCGGGTACATCTCCAAGGTAATCTCCAGAACGAAATTTCTTGAACCACCGTTGAATGTCCTCTCTCCGACACTATTCGTCCCCCACCCATGGCTGGGCTTATCGACGGCGGATTGGCTCGTCTGAAATTGAAATGAAATATCGTTCGGAATTGCCTTTTCGACACACTTGAATAAGTCTTCGATGAAACGCAATTATTGTGCTTAACTGAAACACAAATTATTTCTTCAGATAGAGCGAAGATTTTCGTGCTAGACTTTGTATAATAATGCGAACATAGTTGAATATTGATTCAGTAATAAACGGGCGAAAAGCGGTTGCACAAAAACCGCCAGAACTTGGCGACCAACCTAATTTTTCTCACATGCGCTCCTTTCTGCGGTTAAAGAGATGAAAGTGGGAAGTGAATAGGGCTTTGAAGATGGTGTGAACTGAGGATGACTAGCGCCGTTTTGGCTGCGCTGGTCATGCTTTCTTTAACCTCATTCTTCTCCTTCAGGTTGGAAGGTGTTTTTGTCTACCGTGACTATAAGAGAAATACCCTCTCTCAGCATGTCACGGATTATGAATGCCATCAGTCGTTTAGTACGTGCATGTCTGGCTACTGGAGTTTTTCCCGCTCTCCACGGGCCTTCTATTCCGTTATCGAATTAGCTCGTTCGTCGTCTATAGAGACTCAGTCATGCAGCCATTCCAATGCGAAGCGTCCAGGAAGCTCATTTGGACGACTCTTTACTGCAGTGATTTCATTGTTTCGGATACTGATTCTTTATAAAGGATAAAAACGTCAACTTGGGACCAGGCGCTACAGTCCTAATGATCTTATCGCGAAAAATGACGAAATTATAGATCTTTCCTCACAGGATTTCGATAGCCATTTTGAGTTAGCAGATATGTGTTGAAAGAGGTCGAGAAGTGAAACGCCTGACACAACTTCGTGACTGTAAGTAGAAAGCATTTGATTTTTAAGGACTATCAGTTTTTAATTTTTAAGGAAATTACTCGAACTGCGTTATGTAGCTGTTCTCAAACAGTGACATGGAATAGTATTAAATACCTTTTTGGCATAACTAATATGGTCCACTCCGCCTCGAAATGGTGGATGTCGAAAATCGATCCCGATCGATAAGTGCTTGTCGTTGAAAAGGCCTCGGACAGAGTTTTGCCATTTTTCACCGTGAAGCACCACTCTAGATGCGTCTATTCAATTTCCAAGCGATGCAGCACCCCCGGTTTAGATCCGAAAAGTGTATGCTTGATCACTCCTAGAATTTCTAGTCTGATTGAGATTCATAGAAGTTGGGCAGCCAGATTCATTTGTTGAGTAACCAACCGAGCTTAAAATCTATTCACACTTCTAGCGTTAGCCGCCGAACATACTCCATTGTCAGAAATCTTAATCAATAAATAGAGTGCTCGGCGCATCAAAACAAGCTTCTCTGTGCTCTTCTTTAATATATCTGCTTTTCAACTCGAGGTCGTTTTCATTAAATTAGCTAGCACTGCAAATTGCACAATCTCTCGGACTCATGCCAATCCCTTGTATCCCCTTTTCAAAATTGTGCTTAGAAATTGGCAGAATTCGAATCTGCTAACAACGTCCAACCATACGTCCTGCTGCCTAGATTAGACAGAAACAGATTTATTACCCAATATAATAGGCTGCTGCCGTCGCCCTAATGCGAGGCGATCGAGGCGATACTGCCGTCATGGCCTCGTAGAGCTGTAGTTGATGGTGATCGCAGCCGAAAGCCGGGGTCGCCTGAAGGAGTTGTGAATTCGCCGAATGACCGGTGTTTTTGAGCTAGTGCGACACGTTGTGGCCATATGCTACCGCTCTCAATCTGACTGCTCTGTAAACGAGAAAGAGCTTATTTTTGGGGGTCAGTGGGATATGTGTGGCCTAATTAGGGTGGTCACCTCATGGATGGATATCAATTATTATGCTAATGTTCTCTGTTCGGCGAAGACAGACAGTCGGACGAGCTGCCGAAGGCTATCGCACTACGAAGAGACATGCCAAGCCGTTTCCGCCAAGGGAAGTTACCTCTTCGGAAAGAACTCGACGAAAGAGCTTCCGGAGCCATTTCTCGCTTTTTAGCGACACACACTCTGGTCGATTCTATTAAAGAGAAGGACGGGAAGATGCTGCTTTCAGCCAAGCGAACGATGCCCCTCGGTCTGATTCATTGACGAGCCTTGATCAAGGCTTAATGGTTTCTGCTTAAAGACGATAGCCTTTAGAACGCATGTTAGTTCCACAGCACAATTGTTATGCACTAGAGCGATTGCTAACTCTGTTCCACAACAGGATTAAAAAAGAAGGAAAGGAGGAAGGTCAGCTAACAGGAAGAACACTGCCATACCGTAGTCCCTTCACTGAAGAAAACAGTGGCGTAATGATAAGGCGAAGGATGAGTCCAATCGCCGCTGGCTGGTGCTCCTACATCACAAAAAATGGCAGACTATTTATTTTGCCAATTTTGCCTTTTTCCTCTTTCGTGTTTGATCCAGCTCTGACCGACTTCCGACATACTCCAATCTCAGTTTCTCGCCTTCCTTCATCGTTAGTGCTTCGTTCGGTGTGCTTCCCAGGAGGGTTAACTACATCATCATCATCATCATGCTCTGGAGTGATTCAGATGCGGTCGCCCTCTTTCCGACGATAATGTCGTTGTCGGCTGTTGCTCCTCTCGTCGTCTCCCTACTCATCTGCTGGAGCCGCTCTCTGCATGCCGACGACGCACTCACCACCTTCGCCGAGCTTCTCGTTAGTCGATTTGAAGAGCAGTCGAGGGCGAAACTGCTGGATGAGGTGAGCCGTCACGCAGGTTTCTTCGCAGCATGACAGGACGGCTTCTGCCGAGAGAGACGCGAAGGCTAACCCTGACCTTGTGACCGTTTGACCGTCCTGGAAAGAGCAGCTGCTTTGTGCCATTTAGCCGCTTTCGACCTAAGCTATCATGAAGTCATACTTTTCAGTCAATATGAATGAATAGTCTATCATGGCTTAATTCTTGTGATGGAATGAGCTTACATGTCGCTTTGAATGCCACCATGCCCATTGAAACTCGCTGTTGGATTCACACGAAAATTTATTTTCTCATCGATAAATAGTGAGCAAAAATTGAAATATCTACAGTTATCTATAGTCAGAAGCTTACAAGAGTTGCGGGTGATGAATAGGCTATGAATATGGAACATGGACTCGAGCCCATCACGGGTGCACGACTTTCGAAGAATAAGTTTCATCGCTCCACCCGTCCAGCATGCACATGCATTTTCAATACCTGCGAGGCTCTCGCCCAAAGGCTTTAGCTTTGCTGAACCCCGAGTGCTTCATTAGAGCAGTAAACACCTACTTTTATAAATTTAGCCCTTCAATGAGCTGAAGTCGAAGATCCAAGTGCGCAACGAGGATCCACGGGCAGCGCTTGTCTCGTCAAAGGCCAAGCTCGAGCAGCTCATCGCCGATCGCACCAAGGCCTTGCAGGTCGGCGTTTTGCCCTTTGTAGTGTTTTTTGCATTCTTACCACTTCTGGGTGGCTCAGGGCGTTTATGGCCTCTTTTAAATTTTTGACTTTGGATTGGATTTTGAGTTTCAAAGCGTTCAAAGATCTACGGCATTGGTTTCGTTGAATTTCGTTTTTTACCCGAATTTTGTATTTCTTTGAACGTCGTGCATCGTTACAGATTGCTTAATATTTTCTTTGTTGAAGGGTTAACCCTTGAATATCGGGAATAGCTTTTCGTGAGCGAGTGGCAAAGTCGGTAGAGAGCACCAGCTCTTACTCACAGCTCAGCTGGATTTCACATCCGGTTTGCGGGCCAGCCAAGACCTCCATCCATTTCTAGTCGGCAGATGCGCTTCACACTTTACTGCGAGGAACAATGCGCTGCACTGACTATCCTGCTGCATGTAACTGTTTGGCCCAAACATGAATTCCAAGTGCGTGCACCATGTCCCTAGCAGTAGAATGCATGGCGTATACTGAAGAACGATTCACAGTACCGGTATTTATCCTTTGTTAATTTAATCGTTCAGTGCTGTATCAAATCTTGGAAAATCCTTCGTTTCTGCCAAACCCTTCGCTGCTTTGGAAGATCTCTAAGAGGGGCTCCTTTGGGAGAGCACTCCCTCGGAGCAGCTTTTGGATTTTGAATTCTGCCTAGTTCTCGTTCGCCCTGAGGGTCTCATCCACACCATTTCCGAGGGACCTAGCTGAAATTGGTGGCATTCGTCGCATTAAGTGGATGGGAGAAGAATGGACGTTGGCTGAACAATAGGCACCAATTAGCTGCCGACGACGGCAAGAAGAGGAGTCGTAATGATCGGCTCATCTGGAGCACAGGACACACAGGATACGCGGCTCTCACTTGAGGTTCGTTAGTAGCCCTAACTTAACGAACATACCTAAAGCTGTAAATTGACTGGCTCCCGTTTCATCTTTACCTATTCAGAGGGTTGTTGGAGGCAAATACCTTTCCCAGCAGCAGCCGGTCCATCTCTTCGTCACAGTAGGACTCTGATGTGATGGTTCGGCCTGGTTCCAGAAAGTTGTAGTGAATCACGCCAGCCACTGACCGCCACACTGTCACCATAATCTTTTTCTGGTGGAACTTCGGATTGTGAATTGCCGGAGGGGGTGGGTGGGGGGGGGGGAACCCGAACCACCGCTGCACGGCCCCCACACATGGCTGACCTGCCGGGCTGCTTCAACGGCGGATTGGTGCAGTTAGAAATTGAAATAAAATATCGTGCGTAACTGCTCTCTCGACATCCTTCGACGAGTCTTCGAAGAAGCATCAATATTCCGTCAGATAGAGTGAAGAACTGCGTATGTACTAGCCGTTCTCACCAGAACTTTCCTGCTGACTTATATGAGAGAACGTAGATCGTATACCATGCTCTCTAATGCTGCTACTTGGTGCCTTCATGCTTGTTATATCCGTTCTACGGATAGCGGGAGCGGTAGAGGTAGCGAAATGTTAGAGGAGTAACGCTATTCAACTTCTGTACACAGTTCAGGATGGTTCAGTGGCTAATCATTTATGTAAAATGAGCAGGAGAGGGAGATACGACTATTCGTCACAACCGCATAGGAGAAGTCTGGCGTACGCCGCTATCTTCTGGCCATGGTGACCTGTCCCGCCCACGTTCAGTGGACGGCTGAGGCCTCTTCTGGTAGAGGCATCGTCGTCCCCGACGATACTTGTGCTATTGAGAGTTATCGTGATGATTAGCACGAGCCCCTCTAATGCTTCCGGAATATGAGCCATGCACTTGGACTTTCTGGTTTTATAAAAGTTACATGTTGGCAATACGTTTAAAACGGAATACAGTTTTTAGGGGCTTATTTCGCAAGGGTGCGAATCGGCTCGTTGGTCATGAAAGCCTGATCTGCGGCTTTCAGCTAACCTCCAATGGTGATCTAAATTTTCGTTATGAAGTGCATTTATGAACACAGGACATTGATGCCTTCTTATCTGAATTTGCTTTCGGGTTCAGCAGAGGCGGAAGAGGAAGACATTGCTTTCGGTTCGATCACAACTTCTGCTGTATTTGTGATGAAACTTGCTATCAAACTTTGGCGCTCATTCACGATGGTGGACTCAGCTGAGGCGGAGATGACTCTTAAAATCCTTGAGAGCTTCTCCGTAAATCGCATCCCTACTTGAAATGTCCATCGGTTGCCCTTCTGTTTTCAGCAATTGGGGAAAAACGCAAAAAAATAAAAAATAATAAAAATAAATGGCTTCGACGAACGGCGTTTTTGGCGTGTAAGCAGCCAGTTTGATAAAGTTTGAGCAAGGTCTTTATGCCACTTTGTGCTTGCAAGGATCGTGTTTAGAATTTCACGACAGGCAAGTTGAATCGCTGCGCTATCTTTGCTGCGCTTCTGGGGTCGCTTCCCTCCTTCCTCTGTCATAACGAATGCTCCAAAATGGCGGCAGAGCGGGCGGCGGCGACGAAAAATTAATCCATCGGCAATATTAGGCCGGGACTACGCGAAATTGTCCGATGACGCCTTCGAGAGGAGGTCCTCCAGCGACGGCGCCGACGTTGCCTTCACACCTCACAATGCCGCGGGCCCCGTCTACTCGCCCGCACACACACACGGCCGCAAGTTCCGCGCGGTGGACCGCTCCTCCTAATTAGGGATCGATGCGAATCCCCGCGTAGTGAAGCGACGAGGATAACCTATCCCGAGGGGCTCGGGCTCACCGCGACTGGAGCGAGCCGCTTGGACGCGCGCAGACACTCCGGAGACCGCGAAAAACTGAGCGCCGATATCTCGCCTCTTCTTCTTCTTCGACGATCGTCCAGGAATTGGTTGAGAACGCGAATGGGCCACCAAAGGCAGGAAAAAGCCACGGAAGTTGGATGGACAGTAGATCATGTCATCTCCTGCTCCTGTAAATTACTCGGCGCACTCCCTTCTCCATCTGCCGGGGTTGAGGAGAGTGCCCGACCTTTTTTCGACAACATAGCGGGGTATGCGAAGAGCCTTACCCACTAAAGCGAGCGCATCTATTCTTTCTATAAAAGGTTTCGCGATCATGTAGGACGGCGGAGTCAGTTGTGAGAGGAATGCTCAGGAGCCCCAAGCGGTCAACAGAGGATGAACTACCGCTGAAATCGAAGAGCAACCATTAGGTCGTTGCATATGAAATTTCCGATTTTGCTACCTCCTGGTCGGCTTTTCGTGGCTACGTTTCATGCATTGTATATACATAGTTTCTAAAAGGGCGGAGTCTCGAATTTCTTACCATTCATAGATTTTATGACATAATTGCCTGTTGCCGAGTTTTGACGTCGTTTTTACAGTATGAATCAACGTGATATCCGGGTGCTTTACTTATATGAATGGGAAAGTGTTCACAACACCGCGGCGCTGCTCGTAACATCAACGCCGCATTTGGGGAGGATTTCGTTAAGGAACGCACAGTTCGCCACTTTTCGAAAGGTCTCGATCTGGAGATGAAGGCCTCAAATATGAAGACCGAGATAGACTCCCATCGTTCCTTATCGACGACCAAGCACGCACTACCATCCGTGCTGTCGCACAGACGCGTTACAGGCGTAACGAGCGAAGTATATTAGGAATGCTGTTCATCGTCAGTCGTTTTTCGTCAAACGACTTTGTTGTTGTTTTTCTGCTATCGGAAGACGTCGGTGATCAGTGGGAGAAAGTCTCACGAACTTCAACTATTAGGTCGTTGTATATGAAAGGCCGATTTTGACTGAAAACGTTGACAGATCATAACTGTGCACAAGATGATATGATCTACCGTCCATCCAACTTCCGTGGCTGTTCCTCCCTTTGGTGGCCCATTCGCGTTCTCAACCAATTCCTGGACGATCGTCGAAGAAGAAGAAGAGGCGAGATATCGGCGCTCAGTTTTTCGCGGTCTCCGGAGTGTCTGCGCGCGTCCAAGCGGCTCGCTCCAGTCGCGGTGAGCCCGAGCCCCTCGGGATAGGTTATCCTCGTCGCTTCACTACGCGGGGATTCGCATCGATCCCTAATTAGGAGGAGCGGTCCACCGCGCGGAACTTGCGGCCGTGTGTGTGTGCGGGCGAGTAGACGGGGCCCGCGGCATTGTGAGGTGTGAAGGCAACGTCGGCGCCGTCGCTGGAGGACCTCCTCTCGAAGGCGTCATCGGACAATTTCGCGTAGTCCCGGCCTAATATTGCCGATGGATTAATTTTTCGTCGCCGTCATTTTGAAGCAGTCGTTGTGACGGAGGAAGGAGGAAAGCGACTCCAGAAGCGTAGCAAGGATACATAGCGCAGCGGTCCAACTTGATTGTCGTGAAATTCTAAACATGATCCTTGCAAGCACAAAGGTGGCATAAAGACCTCTATCAAACTTTGTCAGGGCGCGTGTAGCGCAGTCGGAGGAGGCGCGACTGTCGCGTGCACCCCATACCAGGTTCCTGACTCGGATTTCCCGCCCAGGCCAACCAAGCCTTCCATCCCTCCGGGGTCGTGAATTGGTACCAGACTTGTCTGGGAAGGATAGAGCGCTGACTTGTTCATCGGCTGGCCACCGCAAGTCATTGTATGGCCAAATACGCATTCATGTCGCCTCCACGACATCTCGTAGAAGTAGAATGCGCTGGAGCATCCCAGAAGGGATTGAGTAACGCCGTCCTTTATCCTTTATCCTTTATCAAACTTTGTCAAACTGCGACTGGCTGTTCGCATGCCAAAAACGCAGCTCATCGAAGTCATTTACCGGCGTTTTTCCACTATTGCTGAAAACAAGAATCCGATCCATATGTGAGTCGGACGCGGGAAGAATGCCTCCGCATTATTCAGCAAATAAGCAAACAGCCTGGCTTAAACGTTTCGTATAAAGCTGCTCCTTTTCTTATCGAGAAATTCCTTCAAGGAGATTACACAAGATATTGTGTTGCAAAATTCGCCACCGTAAACATCTTCACGCCATTGTCCAAGGTGTGAAGCAGTGGTAGAATGTTTCAAGTCCGACTGGGATAGAGTGTTTCTCAAACACGGAATGCCACCGACATCCTCCCCAAGGTGGGATTTTACCACCTCTCTTGCTCAACGCATTTATCTCGGATTTGCCAACAGAGTTGCCAACAAATGACGTCAAATTCAAGATTTATGCAGGCGATGTGAGGATATATCATAAAGTGAGATATTCCCAGGATGAGAACTTTTTACAGGATAACGTTGATAAGGTGGTGAAACGGTTGAAAGAGTGGAAGTTGAAGCTTGATAACGGACAATAAAAATTTGTACTCCAGTTTTAGACTTCACCCGAGTCAGTTTTAAATGTGGGCCCGTAAGTAACCTCAAGTGACTAAGTCGGTTAAGTTTACCTTTCAAAAAATATCAGCATCAAAAAAGTCAGCGAAAAACCCGTCGCAGAAACTAGATGTGGAAAGGCTGCATGCTGAAATGGTGAGAAATAATGAGATAAGACCCTGAATTTGTTTTCGTTTTTTGCTCTAGCCATATCTAAAAGGTTATCATAACAATATTATGAATTCATGCTTCGTTATGTTATTATGATGAGGATGAGCATTAAACTGTGGAGGATTCTACTGCTCGCGAAGTCCTGGGCAAGAAATGTGCAAGAGAAGCCGCCTCTGATGCCGTTTCAGATGCATTTTTGAAAAAAATGGCGAACGTGTGTCATTTCCGTTTCCGCGTTTCGTATTACGGTTTCCGGCCATTTTTGAGCGTTTCCGTTCCGTCTTTCGTCTTCCGCTTCTTCCAGAAAGATTTCCGCACATCCCTGATCAGGAGGATCCCCATCGTCGCATACGTGAGCTAGCAGGGGTGCTCGAGTGCAGTCCCACCACCATAGCTCAACACCTGCGTGGCCTTGGGAAGACATACAGATATGGTCCATGGATACCGCGTAAACTTGGCGGCAACCAGCTGCAGGTGCGCCAGGATGCGTGCATGAACTTCTTGACTCCACGCGAAACTTTTCTTCGCTCGAGAACCTGGTCACTGGCGACGAAAATGGGTAGTCTACGTGAACCACACGCGATAGCGTCATTTCCTCAGACGCGGTCAAGCAGAAGCAGTGAAGTTCCAAGACTGGAACTTCACCCAAAAAAGGTGATGCTCAGTGTCTGGTGGAACGGCAAAAGAGGAATTCACTGGGAGCTGCCGCTGCAAACACTACTGTCACTAGCGATGTCTACCACAGGCGGTTGGATCGCGTTGAAGCTGTTCTTCGTGGGAAACAAGACAAGATCTTCCTTCACGACAATGCGGGCGCTCACTTTGCAAAGGAGACACGGAAAAACTCCATTGTTTCGGATGGCACGCTCTGGCCCACCCACCGTATGCACCGGACCTTGCTCCAACGGACAGCCATATGTTTCTATCGTTCTCCAACCACCTGCAGGAGAATCAATTTGACGACTGGGAATAACTTGAAAAGTGCCTCGCTGAGTTTTTTTTTTGTCAAAACCCAGGAATTCTATAGAAGCGAGATCTACAAATTACCTAACAAACGGCAATATGATGTAGATAATAACGGTGCGTATATTCGTTAGTTGCTATATGTATGGAAGGAGAGAAATAAATTTGAAAAAATTGTACAGGGGCGGGATACTATTCTTACACCTAATGTATAATTATTTGTATCAAGGTGTCTCTCGCGCTTTTTGCCTTCATCTCTGGCAATAATGTTTATCTGTATTTATTTATTTATTTATTTATTTATTTATTTATTTATTCACTTGTTTGTCTGCACGTTGCTCGCAGTGGTATCCTTCCGCGGTTATTTTCCCCGACTAGAGGCGTAGTCGTGCAGCGTGGAGAGCACGCGAGAGCAGAAAAACCCATAATTGACTCAATTACTGCAATTCAATTTAGATGAGAGGCGTCGTTCAGGGCCTGATAGATGTGTTTCGGCCGCAATTTATCTACTGCACTTCGCTCTAGGTATAGTCGCAAAATGTGCATAAATACTCCGTTGCTGATGCGTTGCTAATGCATTGCTGCCCGTTTTTAATATGGTCAGAGGACAAATGGTTCTAAAGCGACCATTCCATAGCAAGAATTGTTGGGGTGGTATGTTATGTAGGCGGTGCTTAAGATCAAGCAGTTGGAGGATTATTTCAAAAGAGTTGTTATCGATATCCTAAGCTTACTGTTAGCTGTAGCAGTCGTTGAAGTTTTCAAATTGTAAATGCGCTACAACTTCCCTGACAAAATTATTGTAATGTTCTTCACGAAGATTTCTTATTTTCCCAAATCTCCAATTTTATTTGGTAACTTGCAGGAAAGATCAGAACAGCTTTTCAATGTAGTGTTCAGCTAGGACTTGGCTGCAGTTTTTCTTCAAAATTTCAGAAGCTAACTCGAGCCGCAGAGGGATCTGCTCGGTTCTACACCTCATACGATGACGCACAGGTCAGTCAGTGCTTTCGGTTATTCCTGAGCCAGTAATACCAGTCAGAATGCCTTCAGGAGGAGAACGTAGACGAAGTAACGATCCGACATGATTAGTGGTGACCTAGGCAGTCGATCGATTATCGATTTTCAGTTTGCGATTCCTCGTGACGACTCGGTGTGTGCCAAGTTCGAGCAACTGCTCAACGAGTCCGACGTACGAGAGGCGTCGAACTCGGCCGCTAGAAACTCTGGTGTTCACGTGAACATCGAATCCTACAGATGTGGTGAATTCTAATCCGTTTACTTCTCTATTTGTCTATCGCTTTTGTCGACTTTCCCTCTCACTGACAGCTGGTGCAGCTCCAAACTAAAGAGCGAGACTCACTTCTTTGATGAAGCTTGTACTATTAATCAAGAGATTTTATTCAAAGAGTTTGTTATTATCTAACAGCTTTTCTTCTACTTTTTCCACCAGGTGCAGACCTACTTTACTGTTCAATACAATCTGGCCTAAATTTTCAACAAAGATGTCTTACATGCTTGCAGATCCAACAGTGATTCGAGACTTCAGTTGGACAGGTGCCGAAAACGTCGAGAAGGCGATGGCCGAGAACAAGAAGTGAGATTTGGGTCTGGAGGGATCACCGGGCTTTGGCCGAATTGCCGAGCTGCTGCCTCAGCAATTTCTCTCCGATTTTTCAGAGCCGATGAGACGATGCGACACCAGTTCATAGGCACCTACAGCGGTCTGACCAGGATGTATCCAAGTAAGCCTCCATAGCCGACCATTTTCAACACCATGAGTGATACCGTAACACGAACATTTAAAGGACGCTATTGGCGCATTGAACCGCAGCCGATCACCATCGACTTGTTCGATCCGAAATTTCGACCGTGGTTTGTCAACACCGAGTCGGCGCCAAAGGACATCGTCTTTCTTATCGATTAGTGAGTAGGTTGTCGAATTCTTTCACACCTACCCTGTCTGACGTCTTGAATACTTGCTAGCTAATTCCTCTTAAATGTTTTCCTCGTCAAAAAGCGATGGTCTCTATGCAAAATATTTATAAGCCTGCCCACCTTTTCACAGCTTCAATTTTGTATCACTTGCGCTGAGTTCGTACCCGTTTCCAGGAAGAACCATTCGGCCTTTAAAGGTTCTACGCAGTATTCTGCTGGAACGTGAAGACAGTTCCATTCGGAATTTATGAGACTGTAGGTGACAAACCACCATTGGTAGACTCCTATCTAGCTGGAAGGTGCTACAGCAACTGCATTGATGGGTGTAGAGCTTTCACTATACCTTCGGGAATTTGGTGAAAAAATTCGAACCACTGCAGTGCTTTCTAATCTGGTAGTCAGTGTTTGCGCGTCGGAGGCCATTGCCGTATCATGATTATTGCACAGCTTCTTTGGAGATGTTCATATATATCATTCTCACGTCGAATTGGGCACGTTGCAAATTAAACTGGACACTTTTCAATTAAAATGGGCACTCTTCTAAGCTAGCCTAAGACTTTTGAAATCTAAGGGAACTCTTCCAAATCGAAATGAGCTTCTCCTACATTAAGCAAGAGACTCTCCAAAAAGGTTAGAATGATTTCTGGTTCAAGAAAAATTTTTGCATAACTTTCTTTGATGTTATAATGCAAATCACAATTTATACATACGATAATCCGCTAAGCAATGAACTATAAATTAGTCATAAAATCGGGGGAAAATAGAGAGGGGGAAATTACGGAGCGCGAAAAAAATGAAAAATACCCGGACGTCTTCTACGTGTCTGGGAACTTCAGCCTTAAGGTAATCGAATTTGCTGAACACGAATTTGAAGTTTTTTTTTGAAGATCGCCATCGATCGATATTGATCAAATTATCGGTTTTCTGCGGATATCGGTCAGAAACTTCAGGGGTGGTCCAAGTCATACTATGTAATATAATATACACGCTAATAGCTATCGATCAGCGAAAATAGATGGAAAATAGGGGAAAATTACGAGGCGCAAATTAAGGGGCGCGAAAATAGCGGAAAATACCCAGACGTCTTCGAACGTGCCTGGGGATTGAAAAGGCGTGCCGATCACATCGCTCAACGGGCCTGGGATTCAGAAGGCGCGCGAACACGTCTGCCGGGGGGGGGGGATGGATCATTGAGGGGAACCAGTACCAGTAATGGGGAATGAGTTGCAATAGTTGGGACAGGTAGTGCGGACACTGCTGTAGCGGTCCTGCGTGGTCTGCTTAGCATAGTAATAGGAGAGGTGAGAATCCTCACAGTTCTGACAAAAAGGCTTTTCGTCGTGTGACCAGAATCGATCTGACGCTCAGCATCTATCGAAGATGTCGATTTTGCCTGATGTTGGCCGTTTGAGGATGAGGGCGAGGTGTCTGCAGTCAACTTGGCACTAGAGTGAAGTGGGAGACCGAGCTGTGCGCATCAGGGGGTTGTCGAAGGATCTAGGGAGCCAAGGCACTGATTAGCACAAACATCACCGTCTGGAGATGGTGCCGATGTTGAACGTAGTCGTGGTTAGTCTGGATAGCTTCAAAACGCAAAACTACTTACCTGATCTTAAGGAAGGTAGAGCAAGGTTGAAACGTGATACGTTTTTTAAATATTGCCTTTTGCACAGCTAAGCAGGGAAGAAAGCTGCACAACTGGAGCAGCGAGCTTGATGTGCTTGCCCTTAGCTTAGTGATTCTGGAACATCGCGGTTTCGTGAGGGTTATTCGTATGCGTATTTGACATATACGTTCGGTGGCAGGTGACTTTTCTGACTGCGCTATCATGCTTCCTAACCCGTCATTGAAGCCTATTTTCCACAAAATATGCACAAAAAATATAAAGCACATTAATATCTGAACAACTCTTGATTAAAATTTTGCTTCTTGTTTGTTCTGCTTAGTCTTTCTGTAGGCAAGGGTTTCTGCATCGCTCAGTTTCAGCTCCGGTAGTGTGAAGGGCCCGACAATGCACCTCATCAAGATCACCATGATGTACATACTCTCAACGCTTACGCCGAATGACTACTTTTTTGGTATGGCAAGTTGTTAATTTTTAGAAATTTTCTCTTGCTGCTTGCTCTTGGTCCTGGATAAAACAACTTACCGTTTGTTTATGATCAGTCGACGACGGTCTCCCACATCTCTTTCTTTTTGCTCAAAGACGTCGGACAGTGCAGCGTATAGGCCAAGGATTTGATTAGAAACTCTGTTTGCCATTTTTACCTACTTTAAAATAGTGAAGCAGTTTAAAAAAAAGGAGAGGTAGCTCATACTGAAAGCTGGCATCCGTTGCAACTCATTTATTATCAATATTTGCTCACTATTAGTAGAATAATATCTAAGCGCAGCCTCAAGCACGTTAATTTTTGTTCAGGACAAAAATGAGTGTCCCTCGCAGACTCCAGTGGGGAACAATATTTACCGGGTAGGTGACCTCGGCTTGTTGAACACGACATTCATTCACGGGCTCTGCAACAACCCCTCTTCTCGGCTCTGTCATTCAGACAAAGGAAGGATACTTGGCGACCACGACACTTTGAGATGAGATGTGGGATGGGGCTTCGAACGCTGGTTCTGAATATGTGTCCTGTTTCTGCTAAACGCATCCAAGAACGGAGTCATGGAGCATTTTCAGCATGATTCCTTTGTCCCTAGCTGCAAGAAGAGCGGGCCAAGTAGGATGAAAACTGTGCTGGCCGCCGAGTAGTGGTGACGCAGGGAAATACCGGCGGTGTGGTGGAACGGGGTCGTTCGTGGTTCGAGTCCTCGGTGACGCGGGGCTTTTGTACTTCCTAAAAAAAGATCTGCCATGATCAATCAAAGCTCTCTATGTCAAGAGGTTACTACAAACAAGACTAATTTCCTTGGTACCATTGTACTTTTAAGACAGCGGACGTTGAAAAATTCCTATATCTAAACATTGCCGGAAGTGGTTATTTCAGGAGCTGATCATTTATATGAGGTCTGTTTTTTAATTTTTCGTCGATTACTTTAGGCTACTGTAGGAGTGGGCGAGAAAAGGGGTGAGCATGGGTGCTCTTCCACTCCTACAGTGCAATACGTTTAGTTACTACCCACCCTAACCCACCGTAACCAAATGCAACTTTAAAAACGACCGTATATTAGTGACCGGCTCCTTAAATATTCTTTCTCGCAAAGTTTGGATGACATTTATCGTAACTCCCTTAGGCGAATTGGTTTTAACACCCGGGGTCGGTAACAATACTGCCTAAGCCTTTTGGAGGAGCTCGGTCCTTCCGATACCTCACGCGTTCCTATGAATCAGGGAGATGATGGCCAGTATGAAAGTGTCCGTATGAAGGCATGGCGACCTTTTCCGCTGCGGTTTGAGATAGAAGGCTTTGATTGATCGTGGCAGATCTTTTTAGGAAGGGCGAGAAGCCCGCGTTACAGATGAATCGGGCTACGAACTAGTCCGTTTTGTCACGCCGCTCCTCTCTCCCCTGCTCCACCGCTGCTCGGCAGCAAGCGCAGTTTCCACCCCACTTGAACACGGTCTCTTGCCCCGCTCTGCGTGCAGTTAGTGGGCAAAGGAGCCAAACCGAAAATGGTCCACAACTCCGTTCACAGATGCGTTTAGCAGGAACGGAACGCATTTTCGGAATCATCGTTCGAAGCCGCGTCCCGTCATATGCATCTCATCTCAAAGTGCCATGGTTACAAAGTACCTTCCCTTGTGAGTCGAACGCACCGTCGTGTGTGACATGCTCAGAGACCAACTGGAGTTGATGATAAGGTACCGATTGCAGGCGTCTATTTCAACTCTGTGTTCGCTCCCATTCTCAAATGCGGCAACGGCACTTTTCTTCCGGCCACCACGAGTAACAAGAAGGTTCGCTCCGATTTAAGCTTCTTAAGACTTGTTGTTGAATTTTTCGCCTTAGTTTTGAAATTTCTTGACGAAAGTGACTGTTGGTGGTGTTATGAACCTGAGGTTGATGGTCGTCTGACAGTGCGCAAGGCACATAAATTATTGACTGGAATAATTTAAGGGGCTCCGCCCACATATTGACATTTCTCGATATGAATTGCAAATGTTTCTGTCCTCTGTGGGAATATTTGAGTGCTTTCCGAACGCGTGACGACTTAGAAGCGACGCGGAAGACGACCACAACGGCTTTGCCAAAAACATTTTTGCATCCTGCCTTCCTTCTAAGAGAAGATTTATCCTAAATTATCTACAATGGATTTTGTTTACGCATTCCTCATGAAGAAGAATTGTAAACGTTACGATTATTCTACTCCGCTACCGTTCGCAGAGTATCTCATTGGCATAGCAAATTTGGAGACAAATAATGCGCGTAATCCATAAAGCGCGTGTCACATTCCGCTCAAGTCGGATGCCCGTAAACGCGGAACCAAACCACATATCGAGTCCCACGCACGACGAACGCCCGTTGCCTTTGCCCGGTCGTGTCTTCTGTGCGGCTCCCGACACGCGCGGACGAAGAATTCATTGCGACCACCGACGAAACCCGACTTACGTCCCATCCCCATCCCTTCACCTGCGTTCCGAAATGAAACCAATCATTCTGAAAATACCTGCATATCGTAGAATAAGGGACTATCTTCAAAAATACTTGGATAGTATGAAGAGCTAAGATTAAACTTTCATTCATCTCAAGCCATGTGCAGAGCAAGAAGGCATACAAACTGCTATTAGCGACCGTTAGAAGTGTAGAGCCTGGCTCAACTTAGAAAGAGCTTTTACTGTCGAACTTTTACTAACTTTCAACTTTTACTGTTTGCGTCGTATCATTTGTGCTTCAACCATTGCAATGTGTTCGATTTGATTGCATGTGGTAAAGGTATCCCTTTTTTATACAAAATGCCGTGGTGAATTATTAAACAAATACTGCAGTACAGTAATGAATACGAGCAAAAGAGAAATAGGCTTACTCCAGATACAGAGAGACAGCGATTTCTCCATTAAAAATTTTAGCGGTGCTACGAACTACTAAATAAACTTATCGTAGCAGCTGCTGCAAGGCATGTACATAGGTTCGTTCTAGTTTGAGAGTTTCCCAGTGAAACTTCTTTATTACATAAGGAACCACTCCCTTTTAAGAATACGTCGGATATTTCAGCCCATCTGGATGTCTAAGCTCCTTGAACGTGTGCTTGGCATACACAACTGCTTGCAGTTACTACACGATAGAAAGCTGGTATTGTATCCAACCCAGATAATTTCACGTTCAAGTACCTAGGGTCTTGGGATGCTATTGTTGTGAACAGTAGTTCATGAGTCACACAAACGGGCCGTGGTCCGTGAGTCATGAATTACAGCAGTAGCATTACAACACTTAACAACCATGCTCCGCCTGGCTAAACCGCTATGGATGCCACCCACTTTTCGTCGATATAAATTGCGAGCTCCTCGCCTGAAAAGCCACTTCACCTCTCTTCCCTTCACTCGACTTCGCTCCACTAGACTTCACTCCGCTGGCGGACCCGCTGACAAGACAAACAATACAATACAAGCAATAAGACAATCACAACAAGAACATCATTATTGCCGTTGTATGTGTATCATTTCGGTTATGATGTCGTGATCAATTTACCAAGTGGAAAATAGATATGGTCGATCCAATTATGAACCACCAAATCGTATTGGACAGTGATGCAGTCCAGAAAGCTATTGAGCAGCAACAACAATAAAGGTTCTTGTCATGGTGCAGAATCAAGATTGTGAACTTTATTCGGCTGGTCGTCTCCCGCCTTCTTTATATCATGTAAAAGTCAAGAGACATCGGAAGAATTGCTCTTCCAAGGACCATTCTATTTTTCAGCACTTTTAATAGGGAAAAAGAACTGGGCGGCCGATAAATAAAAGAATCCAACCGACCTTCTGGAAACGAGCGGAAGGCGAGCATGTGCTGTTCGTTTACCTTCCAACTGATAGGCAGAACATAGAGCATCGTTAATGCGGCCACTGCATTACGTTAAAATGTCTTGAAATAGATTAGAAATCAACAGTGCTTCTACTTCTCATCTGCGTCGAAATTAGAGCAATTTAGAAAGGTTTTAATTTTTGTTGTTTGTTCGTTATCTGCTTTTCAGTTATCCGGCCATTTCCGGGAAAATTATCCTTTATCCGTTATCGGGATTTTCAAGATTTCATTATGCGCTCATTCCTGTTGTCCACCATACGGTCACCATGGTCTTCTTTGGATGGAGACTTGGTTTCCGAATCTCCTTGGGACTCCCATTCTGGTCCAGCCACGGTGCAGAGCGACGACCATTCTCAAAAAGGATCCATTTTTCGTCGCCTATCACAATCCTGTCCAAAAAAGCTACCTCAGATTGTGCAGCCTTAACGAGACACTGGTGTCGTGGCGCTTCGGCACCTCCCCGGCGGTCAGTTCGTGCGGGATCCATCCAATTTCTTTACTTTTCCGATCGCATTCAAATGGCTACTGATGGCGACTGATAGTGCTGTCGTCAACGCCGAAGTGCTGTGCTAGCTCTATCACAGTTTGACGCGGACCCAATCCCACCATGACCTTGAGTTGGTCGTTGTTAAGGACTGATGGCCTCCTATCTCGGTCTTCATCTTCGAGACTTTCATCTCTGGATCGAAACCTTTCGAACCGGCGGCGAATTGTGCGTTTCTTAGCGAAATCCTCTCCGAATGCAGCGTTAATGTTACGAGCTGCGGCCGTAGCGTTGTGTCCACCTTCCCATTCATATAAGTAGAGCACCCGAATATCATGTTGATTGATACTGTAAAAACCCGGCAAGAGGCAATTATGGCCCAAATCTATATGATAGGACAAGCTATGAATGGTAAGAAAGCGGAGAATCTGCGCTTTCAGAAACTACATACATTGCCCGAAACGCGTACGTAGCCACGAAAAATCGCCCACAAATGGAGGTTGCAGAATCGGCCGTTTCACATGCAACGGCCTAATATATAGTATCTCTCCGTTTCTATTTAGACACTTTCTTACGTTATCGGCAATAAATTCTGTGTTAAATCCATTATCACTATCAAAATTAGTATTCTGTAAAGTTCTCCTATCCTATCCTACTACAAAAATATTGAAATATTCAACAGACTCTATGTAGCCACTATAGGTGCTCTGTGTAAATGACATTACGTTTAATTGTAATTGAAACTTGTGTGTCTACGTGCGGAAATCGATGTTTAAAACTTAAAGGATCTCTTCTGTTGTACAAGTTGCTTTCAGTTGTATTGTTTATGACTTTAAGACCTATGTCTAGAAAGAGTTGATAAATGGCTTAATTGGCCTTGCCTAAATGCTAAGGAATTTCATTCATTCCGCTCTGCTAGCCCAAGGGATGGGCAGTGGAAGATCCAGTTTCCTAGGCCAAGCAGCAATATAAGATCAGCATTCTTCACTTGCAGAACTTTGAACAGAAATTTTTGAAGTTGCCAAAAACACACATTACCGAACTCACTGTAGGAGTTCAAAAAACGTGTCAACCGGTATCTTGAGGTCGTGTCTTAGATGTTTATCGTTTCCTATTCTTCATCGTGTTGTTTTGTTTTTATACGTCTTCCAGCCTTCGCTAGGTTTTCCTACTAGCTTGTTTGCTTTGTTGCATGGATTCCATGTGTAAAATAAGTAATAAGTGACAGATGTCGCATGTGAACGGCATCAGAAGAACGGTGCCACAACTCCGCACGCGACGACGGTGACGACAGCCAGTGAAGCTCTGTTTTCATGGCCAACCTTGTTTTGGCCTCGTGGTTGGATGCTGCTGAGTTTTGCATGCGTTCGCCCCCTTCCCCGTGGGAGGTGATGCGGCCAACATCCGACCACCACGAGATGAGACCGGCAGCTGTACGAAGGGGATGGGCGGGTAGCAACTGAGGAAGTGAAAGCAGTTCCGGTCTAACACGAGGTCCGCATCTGGCTTGTACAGAGCCAAGTTGGTTATGAAGGATTGGAGTCCCATTTTACCGTACAGAAATTTCAGCGTCGGGTCCCATTGGCGTGGTTTGCGCCGTTCAAAAAGCGACATATTGGCTGCAGTATTGCTTGATGCGTACCGTGCCGAACATACTAACCAATTTTTGGTTGAAAAGCTCGTAAAAGCGCAGCATACCTGGATGGAATGCTTCTCAGCAATGCCTTGTTAACACTTTTCAAGAAATGCTCGAGTTTAATTCCATGTTTGCAACTAAATGGACTGCACATTTGCGACCAACCATTTCCCAAATCGATGTTTCATATTATTCATTTCTACAGAGTATTACACTGTAGATCTTGTTTCAATATATCTTTGGTATGCAACAAGAGGCAAGCAAGAACATAAATCCTAAAACTAGGCTCTCTAATTGATACAATACTATTCGAAAGATCAAGAGCAGAAAGGATCTTCCAGATTTTCTTCGAGCGACTTGGCGAAATTGAGGAGAAAGATCAGGCTCACGTCTCACCGCCACTGAAGTTCTCCTTGGACACCCTGCGAGGGGTGAGACACCTTTTCTGCTTCTTTTTCCACTTCTTTAGGCGCTTTTGTTTATTTATTTATTTATTTATTTATTTATTTATTTATTTATTTATTTATTTATTTATTTATACGTCTATGACAATCGCTCGACGACGACAAGAGGAAGAAATCGTTCCAGAACCAAATGCAGTCGGTCGTAAACAGTCACTCAGACCTCGATGCCTGTGTTTACAGAACCTGAACTCGTCCGACTCAGTGTTCCCCAACTACCGCTCGGGAGGCCACAAGCTGCTCATGCTGTTCACCGACGGCCTGGACGAATGGCCCCACGCCGTCATTGATGAGGAGCTGCGCAACAGGAACGGCGATGTGGTGAGACTCGGGCGCTGTCCGCCAAAGAGTGACTTCCCGCAAGCCCTCATCCCGACAACGCCGCTTCAGATCCGCATGTTCGGCTTCTCGATGGGTTACGGTACCGGGCAACTGCCGCTGTTGCACTGGATGGCGTGCAGAACATTCGCCAAGTATTCAGGTGAGCTGAGCTTCAGGAGAAACTTTCTACCAAATGCCTATCTATCGCGGACAACTTCAGTGATTGACTCTATCATGGACGTGAAACCGCAGTCGCGTTCTTTCCTCGATCATCTGAGCGTCGCGCTCGGAAGATCACTGGAAAACACGCCCATTGAGGCACGGCGGATCAGCTGGTAAGTAAAGGCGTTTCGATTAGGTTTTTGATCCTCAACAACATGCATAATCTGGTAAATCTGGTCGCCTCACTCTGTCCTATAAACTGTATCATTTGCTCTAAAACCGAAGACTTACAATTTTCAACAGTAAGTTATAGAATTTGTTAAATTTTCGCTGGAAGTTATGGAGAAAAAAGGGACAAAAAATTACCAACAGCAA
Source organism: Heligmosomoides polygyrus bakeri (assembly GCA_947359475.1). NCBI lineage: Eukaryota > Metazoa > Nematoda > Chromadorea > Rhabditida > Heligmosomidae > Heligmosomoides > Heligmosomoides polygyrus. The sequence continues at coordinate 164,885 of OX375866.1, forward strand.
GCGCGTCGGTACACTGGGGTCGGTCCTGATTGTGTATGCATGATGTGGGAATTATCACTTTTTTATGATGTTTATCTTAAATTTAATTGAAAAATTGCAAGTAATCCAACTAGAGCTCTGCGAAATTTCACTCGCAGCTCTTCACAAAACGGAATAAAGAGTTCAAAAATCCAAAAAGATTATCTTATTAGTGGTTTCGAAACAACAACCTTTATCAGGCAGGACACTCCGATGAAGAAAGGAATTATGAATTCAGTAGAACGACGTTTCCAGTTTTTATTGCAGCAGTCTTTCTAACAACTCTTACGTGAGGTGGGGAAGGGAGCGCTATGACAAGAAATCGTTCTTTGTCAGCTTTTAAGGATAGAATATGAAAGAAGGGAGGTAAAGAAACAACATATGCATTATGTTTATGCTTATTACGAATGCATAAAGCAAGCGTTTGGAAAGAAGGGACGCAAGATTTGTACCAAAATACAACAGAAATTCAGCGGAATACGCAACGTCAGTATTCAAAAAGTCCACTGGACGCAAATAGCCATTAACATGCTCAGGAAAAATCGTATCGCTGCAAAATGGTTCCCTAACCGTTCTTTATCTGCCCGGTATTAGCAGGGACTGAATGTCTCTGGCAGACTCCAAGTAGTGGGCACGTGCCCTGTTGCATTGATGAACTCTGCCTAACACCGGCGGCCCTTGACCAACACGTGGGTCAGAGAACCGTTCTGCAGACTGACCTTTCTAAACTGCAGCTACTTTCATAAGCAGCTGTTCGACCAACCGAGTGGGACAGTAGGAAGACTTTAGAACCGGCCATCACGCCGAGCATTGAGTACTGGAGCCGGCTTAGGCTTAGGATTAGCATGACGTGCTCGCAAGTCTTCGGCGAGGGCCACTATTATTTGAAGGTCAAAGCTCTACATGGAAGTGCAAGGCCTTGGTCCAACGATCACGCTGTCGTTACCGATCGTGACAAAACCGGATGGTGTATGGGCAGGCCAGCGGATAGCCGGAATCGCTGGTGGGTTCCGCAATAATCCCGAAGTAATCTTTACCGCGACTTCTTACGGATAAGGGTTTGGACCTCCCATGGAACTTCAAGTTGAGTCCACTATCGTTAGAAAGAGCTCGGAATGCTGATTACGAATGTGGGTGTCAAAATTGCAAAATGAAATTCCCGAGCGAGTTATGGCCTACCGAAATCGGGGGCCTCCCACAGGCTGGCTGTGTAACACACCTGGCGCGAGAGGGGGAGTCATCGGGGCTCCATAAGAAGGGTCCACCAGTTACGCCGGTGACGCAGTAGTGCTCGTCAGCTGCGACGTCCTTGGTTCGGTTCACGTTGCTGCCCGTCTTTTTGCAAATCATAATTTATCTTCGAAATGACCTCTTGTTCTGAATTATGACACGTGTTTGATTAAATAGCCGGAAAAACTGCCACACACGTTTGTGAAAATGTTTATGTGTTTGTCACTCCTGGCCAAGGTTGATAGAAACACCTCTAGTTATTCAGTATACGATTTGGACTCAATTTGTGCAAAATAGTAAATCCCACTATATATAAAGCAGCAAGCGTGTGTGTGCGTGTGTGCGTGTGTCTGTCCGTCCGTCACACTTGAGTTGGGGCGCGGCAGCCGAACACGTCGGCAACCGTGCATGGCGAGCCGCAGACGTGCCGAACACGTCGGCAACCGTGCATGGCGAGCCGTAGACGTGCCGAATACGTCGGCGGCACGAAACTTCGGCCCTGGGGGTAATCGAGGTCGCTGAACACGAATCTAACGTCGGATCAATCGATCCATCTCGATTAACATAAAGGTCAGAAGGCCTAGGGAAGAATAGGAAACCCGTAGCGGCCATGGCGTCCTACTCTCGGGATTTGGGGGCGAAGCCCCCAACCAGTCGTAGGCGGACGCTAGGCCGACGTACGACTGGTAAAATTATAAATTAGTAATTATACCGTTTCTAGCTCAATACTTGGGACGGACTACCTTATTATTATTATTTAACGCTAGCATCCTATTATAAGGAGAAATAATAACAAATCTTCAGACGTTCCCGACATTGCTCTATTACGCTCATGGGCTCCGATATTTGTGTCGATAGTGTTCAATTATTCTCGCGGACTATAACGGCGACACTATCTATATCCATATTGCTCGACTGTTCTCGCGATTATACCGACTATGCTGCCTATATATCTAGATATCTATATCTGCATATACATTGTTTATGGCGCACAAATATGTGCGTTGCAATACATAATAAATAATAATAAAAATGTCACAATAGCAGGTTTTTGCCATCGAGCATTCTAACAAACGTGTATGGTAGTTTTCCCGGCCATTTAATCAAACACGTGACATAATTCAGAACAAAAGGTCAATTCGAAGATAAATTATGATGTGCAAAAGACGGTAGCAACGGGAACCAAACCAACGACGTCGCACCTGACGAGCGGGAGCACCACCCATGCGCCCACGCCGCTCCTGGCGGCCCTTCTTACGAAGCCCTGATGGCTCACCACTCCCGCGCTAGGTGCGTCGCACAGCCAGCCTGGTTGGGAGGCCCCGATTTCGGCAGGCCATAACTCGCTCGAGAATTTCATTTTGCAATTTTGACACCCATACTCGTAATCAGCATTCCGAGCCCTTTCTAATGATCCTGGCCTCAACTTGAAGTTCCATAGGAGGTCGAAACCCTTCCCTTGTTAGGAGAATTATCGAGTTTCTCGGTAGCAGTGGAACACTCAGAAATTTTCTCCGCTCCTTCACGACTGCTCCAGCAATCTCTGTCAGTCTTCTAGGAATTGACGTCGGAATCGCCGAGTTCACCGACCGCTTGCCGAAAAGTGAGCAACTGTACGGAATCATCGTCGACAACAACGGCATCGTCGTCTACCACCCTAAACACATGCTTCCGGTATGTGCAAATAGATGGAGCGACACGCCTTCTTCGTTCTTTTTTGTACTCCTAGTCGATTTCGTTTCCGAAGATGCTTCCACTCTGTTTGAAAGTCTTTTGCTGCACTTGATTTCTGTGTGTTAGACCCCATTTATACTTCCATCACCAGGTGGCGTGAATTAAACGGCATGATGCGTCCCCTCCCAGGCGACGATCAGCACTTCGAGCAGCCGGCGACGCGGTCACACGATTACGCACCATCACCTGCTTGCACACACGCAGTTGTGCACGAACTCCTGGATCCAATGCAGAGGACAACTGGAGCAGCAATACCGCGCCGCAATTCACCGCGATCATCGCGCCGATTTCAAGAGCGACACGATCTGAGGCTGAGCGCGCGATTGGTGGCGGCTTCGGCCCTCGTTTATAGTACGTAGTTGAGCCGTGCGAGGCGCGGCACCATGGTCGTAATAGGAACCGACCGAGCGACGCGATAAATCAATACATATGGCGATCGTGGGCCGCACCCGTGGCGGCGCAAATATTCAGGTATTGGAGCACCACCAACCAATCAATAGCACCACTGCTCCAGCAACTGCTCGAATACAAGCCCTATTGTGCTCGGATTGTGCGGCACTTCAGCAGCACGTGCTTGTGCTGCAAACTCAGCTGCACTGGTGGCTCCGTGAGGTTCACGCTTGTAAACCTTTGCAGGCCATAAAATTGTGCCCCCTGCAATGTCGCGTCGTAAGCAGCGCGGACTCCCGCGAAAATTCTCTACACGGGATTGCACGAGGTGTACGCTCTGCAGCACAATAGCATCACTGGTGCGCGCTGCTGCTGTTGTGCTTTTGTGCTGCGTCGCGAGCGCTTACGGCTTCGGCTAGTGGTGCCCAAATGTCTGACTATAAACTAAGGCTCACGCGAACTACTTCAACAGGGTGGCGTCAACATTGAGCGACGCGATCAATTTGGCCTCTATACATGGCATCGCGTCGCGCGGCGGTGGAAGTATAAAAGGGGTATTACGGGTTCTGGCACGAATATTCACCCAACCATCGTCATTTTAGGCTACAGAAGTGCACGCGGTGCGTCGCAGCGCGTGCTACGACGCCTCACAGGTGCGACATCGCGCCGGCGCTGGGCTGCGGGTGAGTCAAGTATAATCGCAAACGTATAAATCTCTATTGAATTGATTACTTGAAGTACTGATAGAAGAACAGCGTGAAAAGAAGCTACCATTGTGGAAATGACCTAGTCAAAAACTGCTGAAAAATTAAACTAAAGTAAGACAAGCTGTTGAACACTCTGCAAGTGTAAACGAGTAATGCAATTGCAAGGTGCTTTCTGACCAGCGCTGCTTCGGGCGCCCTCTAGGCCGCTTTCCTACTATTTTGAAGTTAAGGCCTATCTTGCGGACGCTGTCTTCTTCTCCACGCAGAACGTGGCCGTACCATCGTAAGCGAGCTTCGCGCACCTTGTCAGTTATCGGCGCGACACCGAACTTCTGTCGAATGACATTGTTTCGGATGCGGTCCATGCGCGTGACTCCAGCCGTCCAGCGCAGCATCTTCATCTCCATGACGCTGAGGCGCGTTTCAACTTCCCTGGTCGCTGGCCAACATTCAGCGCCGTACATTGCTACTGACCGGATGAATGCTCTGTATATCTTCGACTTCAAGCGCTCCGGTATCTTCCTATCGCAGAGTACCCCAGTCAACGAGCGCCACTTGGACCAATCTGCACTCACGCATGAATTCACTTCAACCATCAGTTTGTCGTTAGACGCGACTACTGATCCCAGGTACTTAAAGACGGCAGTGCGTGGAAGCTCGATGCCATTAACCTTAATCGAGCTGGACTAAGTAACGTCCGTCGTTAGATATTCGGTCTTCTTCACGTTCAATTTGAGTCCAAACCGCTCTAAACGATCACACTAAGCTTGCCCCTCTCGCTCAAGTTCACCTTTATCTTCGCCGGCGAGCATCACGTCGTTAGCATAAAGCAACGTCCAAGGGACGGGTTTCTGAAGATCTCGTTTGATGGCATCCATGACGACAACAAAGAGGAGTGGGGAAAGCGCAGAACCCTGGTGTACCCCGACAGAGATGGGGAACTCAGTCGAGGTTCCAGCCGCAGCTTGCACACGACTCTTTGGGGAAGAGTAGAGAATTCGCACCCACTCTATGAGCTCTTCAGGAACTCCATGATGTCGCAGGGCGTACCATATCACTTCACGCGGTACGCGATCAAAGGCCTTCTCAAAGTCGAGAAAGACGATATGCACGGGCTTCTGTTTCTCGCGGTGCTTCTTTAACAGGAGGCAGGCGGCGTGTATGGCATCTATGGTGCCAGAGCCAGCCACGAAGCCGCATTGATTGCTGGACAGCTGGACGATGTCCCGAATTCGTCCATCGACAATTCGCTCAAAGATCTTCATGCTGTGCGAAAGCAAGCGAATCGGACGGTAGCTGGAGTAGTCTGCAGGACTGCCCTTCTTCTTCCAATTCGGAGTCGTCGTACTTTGGCGCCAGCACTCAGGCACTTTTTTCTCCGCCACAACCTGATTAAAGAACTTCGCCAACCACTCAGCAGGGTACCAGTACTTGGACTTCCATAAATCAGCTGCCACGTCATCGGCCCAATCGCTTTGCCTGGTCTCACCTTCTTCAAAGTCAGTCTCCTCCACGGAGATCTTCCGAACGGGGACGTGGGTTGGGGCCGTTGAAGAGACGGCTGGATGAGGAAATTCTACCGTGGATACTTCCTCAAAGTAATCGCGCCATCGCTTCCATGCCTCCTTGTGATCCATAAGAAGATGGCCGCTCTCATCATTGATGCCGAAAAACTTCTCAATATCTTCGGTCTGCCTCGAGCTTCTCGTTGACATCTCCACAATGAGATGCTTTCGTAACAGCCACGGCCTTTTTTGCAGCCTTCTTCGTTTCTTGGTACCTCCGCCAGTTATCGGCTTTTTCGCTGAGAAACACGTGATAAAGCGCCTTCTTCCCTCGCACTTTTGCTTTCACGTCGTCTGTCCAAAACCATGTCTGCTTGTCGACCTTCCGTCGCTCAGGCCTCGTGATGCCAATTTCCGACTGTGCAGCTTGACGAATAGCATCGGTCACTTTCTTCCAAGTTTCGTCGACAGTCGTGACTCGGTAACCGTCCGCTAGAGATCACAGCTGCTTCCTTCTCTCTCATTCGCCACCACTTGATTCTTGATGCACCGCATCGCTCGACCTGCTTCAGCCTCGGAGGGGCAATCTTCAAAGCGCAGATCAGCGGTCGATGCTGTGGGGCGACCGTCTCATATGGCACGATCTTCGCGTCTGTGACAAGACTCCGGTCGCGATCTCTCACAAGGACAAAGTCTATCTGAGTCTTGGTACTTCCACTGTAGTGTGAGACAAGCTGCTAGTCGCGTTTTCGGAAGACGGTGTTCATGGTTTGGTTATGCGCATAATCAAGAATACGCTCACTGCCGGCGTTTCGTGTTCCGGATCCGAAATCACCATGATAGCTGCACCCGTCTTTCGTAGCACCTACGTTCCCATTAAGGTCACCAGCGACTATGATGACATCTTTCAACGGTACATCTGCTGTCTTCTCCTCAAGCAGGCTTCAAAACTCATCCTTGGCTTGATCGGAGCAGCCAGTCTTCGGAGCATATGCAAAGAAGAAGTGATAGAGTCGCTCCTTAGCAGCGACAACGATCTTCATCAATCGATCGTCAAAGCGCTCGACGCTTACAATCGAGTCACGAAATCGTTCGGAGACGATTACTCCGACACCACTAGTGGTCCTGGGACTTCCACATAGAACGGCCTTGAAGCCTCGTCCTGTGTCCCTTGACTTGCGGCAGGACCACCTCGTCTCCTGCACCGCACAGAAATCAACTCTTCTACGCTCCAGTGCTTCAACCAACTCGCACGAGCGGCCCGTCAACGTACCCGCATTCAGCGTTGCCACGCGGGTCCTGCTTACGTTACGGGATATTCGGACTAGCTCAGTTGCCCCCCCCCCCCCCCCGATGCCGTCCTCGCATCAGGGACCCTCGCATACTTTCCACACTCGCTGAATCGCTGAACTTTGCGAGTGCGCGTCGGCTCCCGCGGACGCTGTAGCACTATCTCGAAACACTTGAGCTGTCATACACCATGTGATGTGACATGGATTTTCGTAGGCCGGCCTGTCACAAGGGCCTGTCGCCTGCAATCGAGTGTAGCTCGCAGAGCGGGCAGTTTCCGGTGGCATCACGTGGAGGAACGGACTTCGCCACCATGCTGCGCGTCTCCTGCGGGCGATTTCAGGAGCGAGGTCGTTACCCAGCTGTTCAGCTCTCTTCCCAGATAGACGTAGGAGTCGACCTGTTGTAGAGCGACTCCATTTAACCTTACGAGTCCCGTATCACACCACTGGTTGACCATAAACTGCGTTTTGGACATATTCATGTCCAATCCAATCTTCATACCTGCCACATTGAGCTCGTTCAGCATTTGCTCGACTTTTGCCGCGCTGGTAGAGATGAGAACAACATCGTCGGCGAAGCGAAGGTTGCTGATCCATTTACCGTCCACAAGGTAGCCTTTATCGGCCCAGTTCAAGTCCTTCATGCCATCCTGGATTGCCGCTGTGAATAGCTTAGGAGAAATCGTGTCTCTCTGCCGTACTCCTTTCTCGATAGGAATTTTAAGCTTTCGATCGAACAACTGGATGGCAGTCGATGTATTCGAGAAGCATTAGTCGAGAATTCGGATGTAGGGCGATGATATACCAGCATGCACAAGCGCGTTCAGAATGGCGTTGATTTTCACAGAGTCGAACGCTTTCCGGTAATCCACGAAGACAAGGACAAGGGGAGGTGGTATTCGCGGCTCCTCTCGAGGAGCTGTGAGACAGTCTGAATGTGGTACATGCAGAAGAAATCCTTGCGAAACCCTGCTTGCTCCACGGGCTGATACTCATCCAAGAAACGCTCCATGCGGTTAAGCGATATCTTGGTGAATATCTTGTACACAACCGAGAGAAGACTGATAGGTCGATAGTTGTTAATATCCTTCTGCTGACCTTTTTTGAAGATTAGAACTGTTTTCGGTTCCTAGCATGAGTCCGGCATCCTACCAAGACGAAGGTAGTGGTTGAAGTGCTTGTCAAGAAGTGAGCAGAGGGCACTGCCACCCGCACGAAGGAGATCAGCAGAAATGCCGTCCGGTCCGGGAGCAGTGCCCGGCTTCATCCTTCTGATGGCATGAGCAACTTCTGATTCCAGAGTGGGAGGTACTTCCTCAGTTGGTGGCATCAAGTATTTCGAGAGAGTGATAGGAGAACGAAACAGATCTGTGTAGAATTTTTGAACGATAGCATCCATTGCTCTTCGAGACGTTTGCGTTGTTCCTTCCTTATCCATAAATGCTGACATTATTGTCTTCTGGTCGCAGAGATCTCGTTTGCAGTGCTTTATGCTTGAACCTTTCCCAGCGGCTTCTAACAGCTTCAGTCTTCTGTAGGCTTGTATGGACTCGTTCACTGTAACATCGACAGACTTTTGATGGTGACTTTTTTTGGGAAGCATTAGGATCCAGTTTAACAGCTCTTCTTTGCTCCAAGAGTTTAATCGCATGTGCGTTGAGTCTTGAAGCAGGCGGAGATATGGCTTCGCGAGAGCTGCTAGCACATTTCAACAGTCCTTTGGAGAGAAGGTCGTAGTCTTCCGATGGGTCTTCAAGAAGATTCCAATTATACGACTTTATTGCATATTCCAACTCCTCCGACTTGAATGTGGGGACCCTCACCGGTGCCGGTTTGTGAGTGTCACGTTTGAACATCCTCTTTTTGAGAGTCAGCTTCGCATGGACAAGACGGTAATCCGAGCCGGTGTCAAATGAAGGCTGCAAGAAGACGTCGAACAGACTCCAGCGTCCGTTTTTAAGAACATGGTCGATCTCCGAACGTATTTCTCCATTTGGGCTTTCCCAGGTCCATCGCCGGTTTGAAGGCTTCTTGAAAATAGAATTTTCCATGGAAAAGACGGCATGCGGATAGGAACTCTATCAGTCCCTCACCGTTTTGTTCCTTGAGGAAGTTCCATGTGGTCCTAGTCTCCATTCGTCATTGGTCATTCGTACCGATGGTAGCGTTAAAGTCCCCAACAACAACATTGTAGTAGCTCTTCTCGTCGTTGACAGAATAGCTTGTAGAATTCTTCCTTTTCTTCGTCTGCACACCGCTGGTAACGTCTTACCGCGGACTCACCATACCGGCCTACGTAGTATGTGATACAGAGAGACACAGAGATGCGGAGATACAGACAAGACAACCGATATATCGTTACTGGACGGTAAGCGGTTGATGAATCTGGCCCCAGGAGACTGTCTCAACGGTAGGTCGGAACGGCCCAAGTGTTGGATAGTGGCAGAATCACCTCTCTCTGGGAAACAACAAATTGCAAATATCTCGACCCCAATACAACTCCGCGCAGAGTTAGGGACGACGGAAGTTGGGCCGTTGGCGGCGTTAGCCCTCTGCCTGCGCGCAGAGGACGGACTCAATTAGGCCAGAAAAAGTGATGGTGGTCACTAAGCACCCGCCCATACATATGGATGGGTGATCAGTGCCTTGTGCCGTCTGTACTTGTGAAATATGTTCTCAGCAGGGGTTGTATTCGCGTGCCTTTTGGAGGAGTTTGTTCTTGCGGTGCAAGAATGTGGCACCACAGGGAATTGGAACCACAAACCCCTTCCTCTCACCACGCCACTCTATCCACTGCATGGCCATTGCTCGACCATCATCGCTTTTCCCGGCCTACCTGAGCCCGCACTCTGCGCGCAGGCAGAGGGCCAACGCCACCAACGGTCTAACTTCCGTCGTCTCTAACTCTCCGCAGAATTGTATTGGGGTGGAGATATTTGCATTTTGCTGCTTTGCGGTGAGAGGCAATTCTGTCCATATGCAACACTTGGGCCGCTCCGACCTGGCGTTGAGATGGTCTCCTGGTTAGACGAGATGTCGCCACTTTCTATAGCAGTAGGAGGAGCCACAACCGAACATGTGAGTCTCCGGAATGACCGCCGTCCACTTCGCGGAGGAGCCTGATCCTTGCACTGCGACAGACTTGCTCGGAGCTGGTACGACTCAACGGGCCACGTCCAGGCACCCGACGTGAAGTCGCCGCCTGAGCCCCTCGGGTGGGCTGCGGGACGCGACGTGTCTGGGCTACTCGCCTCTGCGAAACTGATGACCTCTTCTACCGAGCCCCATCACTGATCAGGTCTCCTCGAAACGAAGCAGCAGATTTGTATCTCAATTCGGTCATGTTCACGCCAGCACTCGACCGTGTTAGGATACATTTGTCACTTGCATAGAACCATATAGTGACTGTTATATGGCACGCTGTTAGTACTACAACCCTTGCAACTGTCGTAGTTGTCGCTGCTTTTCTTAGAAAGCAGTGTTCTCTCAACTGATGTGATCGGCTGCTTCCTCTGGTGCGCAATGGAGCACCACCGCTTCGTAGTCGCCAAATTTCTGAGGATCGCAGATCTGTGCGAAGTGAGAGAGGATAATGTTTAACTAGAATAACCCTTCCGTTCATACCTTTCTGCATTCTGCTACCTCCTGTTCCCGCTTTTACGTGCCGTTGCCTGCGGTGCATTACGTGGAAATGGATTGGCGGCTTGTGGCTGCTCGATCGCGGACTGCTGACTACTCATGCATAGTTAAGGTCCCCGCACACTTCTGCGGTGTTGCCGTTGCCCCATCTTTAACCATAGGACAGGGACGCAGATCTCGCCGCCTGCGGCGTCCCTGCCCTATCCTTAACCACAGCGGCGAGCGGCGTTGCCGCAGAAGTGTGCGGGGGCCTTCAGGCATGACGCCGCTCACGCGGTATAAACAAGCTCCAACACAGCGAGAAGACGTGAGAAGCGATGGCGATAGGGAAGAAGTCGAAGCGGTGGTGATGCGTAGCCCCACTACGCGAGATGGAATCCAATCAGTGAAGCTGCATCGACTGCTAGTTCAGAAAGCAGTTCTCGTGTCGGACCGAGCGCCACTGTTTACAGCCTACTTCTGTGAAGAAGGCGTTATAGAGACTGGCTAAAGTAAAGCAAATGTCAAATTCATATCACTGAGCGAGACATCGTTTCTTCAAACGTATAAGTCCCTGTTTCCTGATGTCCCTCGGGTGGGCTGCGGGACGCGACGTGCCTGAGCTGCTCGTTTCTGCGGTGCTGATACCTCTTCTACTGATCCCCATCTCCGATCAGGATTCCTCGAAACGTAGCCGTAGATTTAGAACGATAGAACGTAACCAATTCGGCCATGTTCACGCCAGCACTCGACCGTGTTAGGAGACATTTGTCCTTGCATAGAACCACATAATGACCGTTATGTGGCCCGCTGGTAGTACTGCAACCCTTGCAACTGTTATAGCTGTCGCTCCTCTTCTTCGGAAGCAGTGTTTTCTCAGTTGAAGTGATCGACTGTCTTCCTCTGGTGAGCAATGGAGCACCACCGCTTCGTAATCGCCAAAGTTCTGAGGATTGCAGTTCTTCGCTGTGCGAATAATTGTGTCTTAGAACAGCCTCTACCAGACGGAAGGATGTGTAGTCAGGGGAACGCGACATCGCTCACATTCGACCCCAGTAGGAGACCAATTCAGACTCAAGAAGCGCATCGACTCTGAGTCCTAGCCGTAGCTTTTTCAAGGATATATCCGGAAGCAGATGCGACGGTCCCAATGGCAGGTGATGGATTATCATAGAAGAACGGGAGGTCCTTTGAGTGAACTGGCAAATTTCTGTGCTGCCATACCTCCACAGCTTGGTGGCAGAATTGCAAAATCTTCGAAAAATCGATGCCGAACAGAAATAAAATTAAGAAAACGAAGACGTCGAGTGCTAGATCGAGTTGCTCCACCCGCAGCGCTGCTGCTTGATCTACACGCAATCCATTTCGTGGCGCTGCGGCCCGACATGCGGTCGCTTCATTTTGATAACTCGACGGGTCGATATCAGGAGAGGCTCGCTTCTCTCCCACGGACAGAATCCCGTCCGACATCTGATGCATCTGCCTGCAAAGTGAATGCGACGGCAGTTCTCTTAGGAAAATCCGTAAATGGAAGGTACCGAAATTTGTGGAGCAGGAAAAGCCTATACGGTAGTAAACGGTCACCTACAAGACTCAACGTTCTTCAGAAGTTGAAAACCAGGGACCAGGTTCATCAACGATACCGCTGGTAACGTCTTACCGCGGATTCACCTTACCGGCCTACGTAGTATGTGATACAGAGCGATGCAGAGATTCAGACACGACAACCGATATATCGTTACCGGCTGGTAAGCGGTTGATGAATCTGGCCCCTGGAAACAGGGAATTGTATGTTTCAGGAAACGATGTCGCGCTCAGCGATATGAATTACGCATCTGCTTTACTCTATTCAGTCTCTATAACGCATTCTTCCTAGAAGCAGGCTGTAAGCAGAGGTCTTCGGTCCGAAACTAGAACAGCTCTCTTAAACCGGTATGCAGTCGATGTATTGGGGTGTCACACACGGAATGTCGCTTCTGACCGAAAAGTTAAATTCATACAAAGGAACAAAATCAAACTTAATTCGGTAATATATTCTGCACAATTATCAACAACCTTTCCTCAATGTACATGCAAAGATTGGATCCCGTCTTTAAAGAAATGAGCTGGCCGCGAGTCGAGGGAGTTGGTCACCCAAATTCGGATTTCGTCGTAGTCGACGAACTTCTTCCCATCCAAGGCGTGCTGCATCAAGCGGAATATGTGGAAGTCGGATGGGGCAATGTCAGTGCTGTACAGCGGTTGAGGCAAAGCAGTCCAACCAAGTTTCTCGATTTCTACTGAACGACTTTTGCGATATGAGGCCTCGCATGGGCATTCAGCAAGTTAGTAGGGGACGTGTCAACTCGATTTGGATTTAAATTTGGAGCAAGATTTAGAGTAGAATTTGGAGCAGACAAGCTCTACTGCAAGCTCCCGAGTCGATCTTGTCGGATCAGCTTCAGCGGCAGTCCGTGAAAGGTCGATGTCCAGGGCAAGCGCCTGTCTTCCGTGCTCTTCGTCTTTGACGTGACAGCTCCTTGACGGCGAAACGCATCGTGAATTCGAGTAAGCTGCTGCGAATACACCTCCAATTTGACAGTCCGGTCTGGTTGCAGCACTTCCATATGGACGACTCCTCTGTAACTCCACCAAAGATGAAGCATTACTTTCTTTCCGTGTAATTCCGGCATTGCGGCAGGTTTAGCCAGCACCCCAGGTGTTAACCGCTCTTTTCGTGGTGGAGTTAACGTAGTGAATCCTTTTGTTGTCCGACGTAACGATGGAATCGAGAAATCCAGAATTATTGACCCGGTAAAGAAGAATTCCGGCCATTGATACACGCGCGGCTTCGCCCGTGTCAGACAGCAGGTGCGGTACCATCTGCCGCAGCGGTTCGATTTCCCGAATTCGTGCGAGTGCCTATGGATAGTGAATTCGATTGCAGCCGAACTCTGCTGCGGGCTCCCGAGTCCATTTTTCGGATCAGCTTCAGCAGCAGTCCGTAAGAGGTCGAAATATTCAGGATAGGCGCCTGTCTTCGTCTTCAACACTTTCGCCGCCGGCGGCAAACCGTTGAACCCTCTGCTCGCATTGGCCTTTGGAAACGACGTCTTTGCCAATCAAGTAACGTTGCGATTCCGCAGCCGATTTCTTCAATTTGAAGTCGTAGAGCAGGCACGCGCGCACAATCATTTTCTTCTCCATTGTAGTCTGAAGGCTATAATTTTAGAAGCCGATGAAGGAATGAAGTACGAAAAACAGGAAATGTAGAAGATGAAACACCTTAAAAAACTAACCCTAAGTGAGCTCACAACCGATGCGAATAACTGTGAAAAGAAGGTCACAATGTATGCGACATTCCGTGCGAGACAACCTAATATTAGAGAGGGGGGGGGGGGCAGGCAATGAGACTTTCCATACCGTGCCCATATTTGTCGTGACTGGAGTCCGCTTTCGTGCTTCTCGTATTTGTGTGTTTGTTTGCTACTTACTGAAAGCCACCTGGGAAATGATCACTTCCGCCCTTTCCAGAAGCATGCCAAAACCGCAGTCTGTCTCGTGCTGAAACCCCAATCTGACGAGTCGACATGTGTCGCGCAAATCTCGCCCAATTCCCAACCCCGAGCAGCCTGGACTCAATAGTCACGCAAGATGAGAAGTACGTCTTTTACCTTAACCCTGCCAAGCAGCGAGTCTGGATGAGGCCTGGTGACCTGTTATCGACCTTCGTTCGGCGGGATGTTCATGGCGAGAAGCCCCTTCTGAGCTTTTGAGTCTGCGCCCATGGACCGGTGCACTGGAAGCTGTATTCCAAAAGCAGGACGATGGACTCCTAAGCCATGGTGAGCGAAATAGAAGAGATGGACCGGCAACTCGCACTTATTCGGTCTCAGCGCTTCAAGAAGGTTCTCCTCTTCGACAACGCCGCACCCCATCGGGCAAAAGTGACCACGGATAAGCTTGCTCGGCTGAGCTACGTTTACATGCCTCACCCACCGTATTCGCCGGGCATCTCTCCATGTGACTACCACTACTTCTTGAGCCTATAGGACTTCATGGTCGGAAGGGATACAAGAACCCAAGCAGACCTCGACAACCATAACGAGCAGTGGATCAGCACCAAGCCTAAGCAGTTCTGGAAGGATGGGATCAGAAGTTGGCTGAGCGATGGCAGCCAGTCATTGACCTTAATGGCGAACACATTCCTTAGCATCGTTGAGTTGTAATCGAGTTATAGAGAGATGAAGAATTTTCTCAGTTTGTCTCATTACTTCTGCCACCCCCCCCCTAATGCAACCATAATTCCGTAGTGGCACATTCTCCTCGAACACTAAAGCATACACCGCGACTCGACACCTTCCGAGGCTGAAGCAAGTCGGTGCATGGCACGGTGTATTTCCACAGCTTCACTTTCGAGGAATTTGAAAAGTCCTCAAAATATTCTGGCGCTGGGACTTCCAGCATGGACCGAGGTTTGGTGCAAATTTCCACAGCGTGATCTGCAAGCTTAGAAAAATGTAGCGTTTAGTCGGTGAGCCGTTCGCGCACCACGCACAACCACTACGGCGCCTTCTTGACCTACTCAATCAGCAACCGGATCCGATGAACAACGTCGTGCGAGATGGAGGCGAAGCCTCGAGGAGAGTCGCCGCTTCAGCGCGCTCGGCGGAGTGCTCCGACGGAGGAATAGCCCAGAATTGGGCAAGAACTCGTCATCCAAATCTATGTATGCGCTCTGAGGAGGGCTGACCTGTAGAATCCCCGTGAGCTCTGTTCCGCGAGATACACTGATATCCCGGCAGATAGGTCTCTGCTCAAGCATTCTCCTCCTTGAGATGCGGCACTTCACACATCGAAGCATGACAAAAGAAATTTGGCGACAGTAGGGCGGGAATTCCCACCTAGGTGGTGCACTGTCGAATTGACGAGAAATCCAACTCCGCCAATATTCTTTCTGTCCACCTTCGCTCCGATAATGAGAAGCTCGTTGTGGTCGGTCCTTCCTATGGTTTCCGTTCTGCCTTTCGTTTCCTGCAGGGCGATAACGTCGTATTTGATGTTGCGGCTTCTGTAAAGCAGTGTCCGAAGATCCTGCTCAGATGCGATCGTACGACAGTTATAAGCGCAGACGAATTGGCAGTTTCCGTGTCGTGGTGGGAGGAGGTTTCCGGTAGTCCGATTCCAGTGACGTCCTGATAGTATAACTACGAGATTAGATGGCTCCTCGCTGGAGGAGGATGCAACCGACGTCGTAGAAGTCCACCTCCGGCGCGCGGAGAACTGGGGCGCGGGTTCAGTTGTTTGAGCAACGACGGTGGTCTCGTCACTCACATGTCCCTTGCCAAGGAAACATGAGAGCCGCCCATACACGACAAAGCATCGCTTCCTGCATGACCATGTGCCGTCACTAAAGTGGTGTTCACCCCTTCACCGCGATGAGGTGGCACATGAAGGGGAATATAAATATAAATATAAATATAAATAGTATGTTGTGTTATTTATATTTATATTATCAATAATAAATTTTCCTTCAACAAAAAAAAATATTTTAACCATCTTTGAGAGTCTCTAGTGTAATCAGGAAAAGTCCAGCTTTATAAGGAAGATGTTTAGTTTGCCCTTTCTGATTTCAGAAGCGCCAGGCTCAACTAAGGCACTATCTAATTTGGCATGAAAATTTTAGTTTTGAAAACGGCACATTTTCTGCTGATTAGGAGTAACAACTCGGTTGCCAAATATTGCAGGTACAATACGGCTTTAGCGATCAACGGGTGTATCGATTAGTTGGGCTGATCGATAGTATCCCCACCATCGATTTGGTGAGTGATCCACTAGCAGCGAAGTTATTTCTGCATCGATCTATAAAGATCAATACCAGCTCGAACTCGAAGGCAACTCAACGGGCGTTCACCAACTACGCCATGGAGTCATAACGTCGACGTGCGATGCGAAGGTTATACATGATGTGAGAACGGAGTCTTCTGAGATTTCTTGATCCGAAGCAACAATTCATTGATTTTCAGGGCGACCGTCAGTTTTACTGCGAGAATCTTAAGGGATCACCGTTCTCCGTAATAATCGTGAGTAACAGAGACCGCCAGACGCTGACCTACCTGGACAAGTCGCCTGGACTAGACATCTCCAATAACCCGTTCGTCACATACTACCTATCCAGCAGGTAGGACGAAACACAGGAAGAGACATTCGTGCAACATAGATCTCCGACATCCACCACACTGTAACTGGAGAAATGTCACAGTTAGAACCTCTACATCGCCCAACGGCGGAGAAGAAGGTAGAAAAAACAGATTTGTCGAATCCTCCATTTCAGGTCGATCTGTGGCTGGAAGCTGGACCCACTATCTCCTTGGTCACGATTCGGTGCGTTGCCGAACGTCGAATGCGAGGACGATCTGAGACTGCCTTACGCACTCACCGACGCCTTGAAGGGCTGGGCGGACTCCTGGCCTCACTACGGTGAGTGATGCCTGACGGGGTGGCGTTCTCCCTCCTACCGCTGCTCTGAAAGGGCGGATCAAAACGCCTGTGTCCGCAAAACACGCCCACTGGACTCCTGTGCAAGGGTAATCGGTTCGGAATTGGCATGCCGTTAGGCCAAAGAAGATGAGCCCATCCACTGCCCTTTCCTTTTGCCGGTGAAAGAACACTTCACAGAAAATCGAATCAGTTTCTTTAAGCCTCAATTGGCTGGTATCGAGGTTGTAAGCTGTCACAATGATGTTTTGTTGCGATCAAAACTTCTAGCGCCAGGCGGGACTCGAACCCGCACCTCCCTCTGACCGGGCGGGAGTGCTCTACGCCTTTGCACCACCGGCCAACAGGTGTGGATGTTGCGTTCGATCAAACGGCGCCGGTGGTGTAAAGGCGTAGAGCATTCCCGCCCGGTCAGAGGGAGGTGCGGGTTCGAGTCCCGCCTGGCGCTAGAAGTTTTGATCGCAACAAAACATCGTTGTGACAGCTTCACAGAAAATCTAGCTTCATGCCCCTGTAGTAGCTTCCTAAGTTGTTATCGAGCCTTTTTGATCCAACCGAAGTTCTTCTTCACCTTCTTGCTTAAGCAATCCGTTTCAGATCCCACTGCCAACTTTTCGTGCGAAGACCTACCGCTTCCTGCTGGATTCCAGCCACAGTACTTCATCAATGCATTCGTACACACACGGTCGCAAATCCAGGCCTTCTTTCCGACTTGGTTGGTGCCTCTTACCATTAGCTGCTGTCGAGTGTTGTTGCTATTTTGATCTGTGTACCCTGGTGTCCTCAAGAAGCAAGGCACACACATAAAACTAGAACTGCTCTCAGTAAGATTCCAGCTCTTCTCTTCGTAAAACCTCGGCATAGTAAGTTGATGAGTACCACTCTCTTGTGTGCCGAACGGGGTTTTTATGATGGAAGTTTTATTGTGCGGTCTGACGTTTCGATGCGATCGCCGTCTTCAGAGGCATGAAAATGGTGCTGGATATCAATATTGGAGGGGTAGGGTGCAGGATGTAGATATCCTCTATATCCGCCTCAACCGCTCTAGCGGCTCCGACACCGTAGGGTGAAACCCATAAATAGCTCACGCAACGAAGGAAAAATTCGCGATACGCAGTCCACCACTCTGGTATGGTAAGAAGGGCGAATAGGAACTAACGCGGACCATATATCGTGTGCAAAGAGACAACAGTCTGCTGGACCCTTTCCATTTTACAGCTTGCCTTTTTTGCTACAAACGGCAAAAATTCATTTGTAACTGGCGGACGTCCTTGGCGGTCGTTCATTCTTGGATTTCTTGCAAAAATTCACAACGCCTCCAATGCTTTCCTTCCCGGAAAAAACGAAGGTGTGTTGGGTTGGGCTCAATTCCCTACAGTAATCCATGCTGTTGACGGTGCCCACGGTGGAATAACCGGCGGATACACCACCGCCGGGAGGGGTCATCGCCTGCCCCACCGTCTTCCACTCTTCTATTTGAATTTAGCCACGCCCTGATGAACGGATGTGCATATAAGGAGCAGATTCGAGCGACAAGGATCTCACACACGACTCCAGCAGCTCCACTGTTTGCCTCACCATTGATTTTGTGTTCACCATAAACTTGCTATCTAAGTTGTGTTCCTCGTACCGCGGAATAGTCAACGGCCAGTCTCCACTTCGAAGACACTGGGAATACCAGTAGCTAATTGGGCGTCAATTTAACCATTGAACAACCACATGGGGGCCAATCCTACCGAAGTCGGAGCGACTAGCCAAGATAACCGTAGTGTGCGGGCGCCTTCTGCCATGAGCAGAAGGAGCGGCAACATTGCTGCGGAACGAGCACTCAGTCCGGTACAAATGGCAGTGGATAACACCACGGATGCCAGGACAGAAGTCGATATGAGTCAAGGCGATGCTCGATTAGAGGCCGCGTTTGACCATATTGTCTCACGGTTAGATGAGACACTTGACGACCAAATCCGGAACATTTCTGCTCAGAAGAAGCAGAACATTCTGGATGCTGTCCGCGGTACCGTTGACATCGCTAAGAAAAGGGCTAGATTAGTCCAAAACCAAGCTGGAGCAAGCATTTTTGCGGAAATTAATATGACACCGGAAGAATTGCGCACAGTGTTGCCAATTGCGGGTCATAATAGCGCACTAATGGAATGTTTAGCGACAGAACTTGGCTGCGAGACTTCGCAAGTAGCTACGGTTGTAAGAGCACAAGGTCTGGAAGCAGACGCGATTAGGCTGCGATTGCAAGAACAGGGATCAACCTTGGAGACTCTAAGGACCCTAAACAGCGAATTGCAAGACCGAGTGAGTGAGTTCACGAACAGGCTGATGAACAGCGGACAAAAATTAGGAGAACAACGACCGTGCGGATCGCCGGCGAACTGTTCTCGCGGTGCGGAAAAACGCCCAGTTGACTGGTCAGCTCTCGGGAAACACCTCTCAACACTGAAGAAAGTCAAGAACGGGCCAGTTCAGAGCGCTCAGGTTGCGTTCCACGCAACGAACGTTAGGAGGGAGAGGCACCAGAGGTCAATCTCCAGTGAGAGGTTGACACAATCGTCTCGGAGCTCCTCCAGCGGATCGACAGTAGCTGAGTCCGCTGCAGCTATGCAAAGCGCATACGGTAGTGAGGGGAGCTCACAAGCTAGCGCCATTTCCCGTTCTGTCGATGGGATGCTCAGTGTTTTTAAGGAAGTGTTTAAAGCACAGAGCGTGGCGGCTATCGTCAAGTATGATGGAAAGAATTCACTAAGTGATTTCCTTCGTTCAGTAGATGTGAAATATCCGTCTACAGTGTGGTCAGACCGGGATCGGCGCGACATACTGGTGAATCACCTAGTAGGATCGGCACGATCGACGTACAAAGGCCTACCGGACCGCGTTAGGCAAGGCAGTTTCAACAGGGTGGTCTTCGCGCTTAAAGAAGCGCGAAGGAACCCTTGCGAAAAGTTGAAACTGATGAGAGATTGGGACAATCTTGCAATAGGTAACAGCGAATCGGTTAGCGATTTTTGCTGTCGCATGGAGGAAATTTCCAGGCAAATACACCCGAGCGATAGTTGGGATTTCCATCTCGCTTCAAAGTTGTACTCCATCTTGGAAGACTGGAAAGATTGGTATCACATGTTAGCGGCACTCGACGCACATGGTGACAAGGCGTACGGAATGGTCAAAGGCGTTGCACTCCGCCTGGAAAAGACCCACGTAGTGAAGCCTAGGAAATACGAATCCTCGGAAGAACCAAAACTTTTCAAAAAGCGTGTATCCGGCGAAGAGGCGGAAACGTCAAATCATGGGGAAAGGACCCAGCTGTGCTACAAATGTGGGAAGGAAGGCCACTACGCTGCAAACTGCCGTCCCAGGACGCCCCCAAGACATGGCCCCGTTGGCGAAACAGGGCAGAGGTCAAATAGGCGACCCACCAGGGAGCCTTCGACAAGTAGAGCGATGTCAACATTCGTTGAAGAATGGTGTGGTGCAGTGAGCGCCCGAAGTAGAGGCGATGTTCAAGAACTTGGTGCGGTGGGTAAACCGACCCTAGTTAATGCGGTGATCTTCGGAATCGAAGTGGAAGCCCTAATAGATACTGGATCGGTAATCTCGATCCTTCCAGCAGGCCTTCTGAAACTGGCGAAGAGTCGAGGCTTCGACATCGATAAGGAAGTAGAATTGGTTAGCAATGACCAAAAGCGGAAGGTGTTTGACGCATCAGGTACGCAAATGGACTTCTTGGGTATGGTTAAAGCCGATGTAAGGATCCATGGAGCTGGCAAAGCTCGAGTAATCATGCACGTTCAGAAAGGCAGGAGTGCTACCCTTCTATTAGGAACGAATGTTCTAAGTGCATTAGGCATCCAGCTTAATCTTTCTACAACACAGGCCCTTCCGCGGAGTGCGGTAGGCCCGGTGATGGTAGCAAATGCTACTAAAGGAGTGTTCGTTACACCAGAAGTCACGCTAGTCAAGATACCCTGTTGCAATATGGGATCGAGAGATGGAGTTACCCTATCAAATGACCACATGAAGTCGGACTACGACGAACGACTAATAACCGGAAAAGCGGGTGTTTTTATGCCCGGAAACAGGGTTTGCATGAAGCTCCCTGGAGAGGAGGGAAGGCCTCGACATCCCGAGTTGGTAACGGACCGGTCAGATCCTCTCAAAACTGTAGAAGCAAGCGCGAATCCCGCTCTAATCGCTTCAGTCGGTGTTAATGAAGAATATTATAGACTTTCTTCCGACCACTTGGTAAGTGTGCCTCAGGAGATTGATGATATTCCGGTGAAAGGAAATCTATGCGCGGAAGACGCGGAAAGCCCGAGAGGTGTTGGTTCGGCGTGGTGGAAACGCCTATTTCCAGAGGGCCCCCATGTTGGGTTGGGCTCAATTCCCTACAGTAATCCATGCTGTTGACGGTGCCCACGGTGGAATAACCGGCGGATACACCACCGCCGGGAGGGGTCATCGCCTGCCCCACCGTCTTCCACTCTTCTATTTGAATTTAGCCACGCCCTGATGAACGGATGTGCATATAAGGAGCAGATTCGAGCGACAAGGATCTCACACACGACTCCAGCAGCTCCACTGTTTGCCTCACCATTGATTTTGTGTTCACCATAAACTTGCTATCTAAGTTGTGTTCCTCGTACCGCGGAATAGTCAACGGCCAGTCTCCACTTCGAAGACACTGGGAATACCAGTAGCTAATTGGGCGTCAATTTAACCATTGAACAACCACAGGTGTGCCCTGTCGAGGGCAATAGATTTATTAATGAAATGAGCGAATGAGTGGATAATACCTCCTTCCCCTCAACAACAACAAAAAAACTGGGGTTCTACAGCTAAACTCTGGAATATCAGGACAACCTCATGATGCTCTCATTGCTCTCGACACGCTCGATTTTCAGGTGACCGCCGCGTTGAACAGCGCGCACTTTTCCTGCGCGCTGATTATTTGAATTATTTTATTTGTTTTATTTGTTAAATATGAGGAACAGTAACGAATAAAGTCTCCCGAGGACCGTCTTGACCGTAGATGTTAGTGGGCTATTGATTAATATTATACTATTAAATGCTTGATAATTTTCTATGAACTAATTTTGTGATGGTGTCCGACGACATCGTCGGACGTTGACTCACGCGACAAAAAAATGTCCGACGACATCGTCGGACAATGTCGTGAAAACGTTAATGAATCAACTTTATCGGCTGTAGACTCAGAGACTTGGACATTTATTAAGAAAATCTTAATTTTGGAAAACGCATTCAAGTATCCTGTAGCTCAGCCATGTCATGTACACCAGATATCTTCAGGCTTTAGCAACTAGAAAAAAAATCGATTGTCTTAAAGGCAAATAAAATTTATATACGTCATCTTGTTGAGCTTGGCGTATCTTATAGGATATTATATATTGTTGTGTTCTTTCTCTCTCAGACGTTTACCTTATGCATTCATGATAAACATTACATACATTTACGACACAATGCATGTGGGTGCAAATAGGGTCCGGGGGGTCACCTTATAAAAAGTGTCACCAACACCAAGAAAACGAGACAAGGCACACTGATAGTAAAGAAAACAAACAAATAATGCTGTAGCTGTGTTCTGTGTTCTCCTCCGCGTCAGCGGAGGAGAGCACAGATTTAGGCAGGGGAAGGGACTCCAGGGTGTGGCTCAAGTGACGCATCCGTGTTAAAATTGCCTACATCCTGAGTTCCCTCCCTTGTCCAATTAGGAAGCACATAAGACGCGGATCTATAGTCGAAACGAAGAGATAAGACTGTATTTACATTCACTGTATGTAGCTACTCGCCACGCCAGTCCGCCGCGCCATGCTGTGGTGACTCCCCGGACCCTATTTGCGCCTGCACGTGTTGATATCTGCAAGAATAGGTTTAATCCAATTCTTCGTTTTCAGTTCCAAAGCGTTCATGAAGGAAGTGACGACGAAGATGGACGTTGAACGCCTCGGGAAAGAAAACTCCACTGATCTCCTGCAGTTTTCTGTACGAAATGACGTCGTTGTCGCATATCGATCGATAACCGATCAATATGCTAATCGATTGGCAGTGGTTGGTGTACAATGGAGGATGCCGTATGCGAATGCCTTGTTCATGAACTGGACTCGTTCAAGCAAGCGGTGGTCCGACTGCAAGAAGGTGAGCCGTCATGATCGGAAGGACATTCTGCTGACGAGGGAATCCCTTCGAAATGATCCGCAGTTCTACTCAGTCTTGACATACTCAATTATACACTTATATTCTTATTTTCATTACCTCCTCAATGGTTTATCAACTTATACTGGTGCTACTCAGATGGACTGCCTGCTCGTCACCAGAAGCGGCTTCGTTCTCGCCTCGTCGACGTCCCGTAGTCCAGGTCCGCTGGCGCGATTCGATCCTCAGCTTTTCGCCAGTCTTGAGGAGAATGATCTGGTCTCCACGTGAGCTTCCGAACAGCCCTCATGGAGAAACTAAAGTCTTAACGTCTTCAACGTTCAGGCAATCTTGGGTAGACGCTCAAGCGGAGTGCATGGCGAGTCGGTCGGCTCCATGGTCTAGTCCGGCACCGCGTCAAAGTAACATGCTCAGGTCGCTCATCAACGGCATTGCAACCATCATCGGGAAGACATTCTGGTGAGCACTCCGGTGATTCTGTGTCTGGAGTCGTACTCAGCCACACAAAGATCCAATTTTCAGGGTGGATCTCTACTACCTCCTGACATCCTTTGTAGTCGGACAGCCTTCAATGTCTGGCGGACTGTGCCGTTTCCAGCGAATCAAACCAGTTGAAAGGTACAAGTCTGGACGGGACTATTCTGTTTTGTGTCAATTGGTGGCGTACTCTCCTCCCGGTATAACTCCGTTATAACATCTGATCTCTTAACATGCTACAATGGTGGGAATACAGACCAGAAACCTATCTCTCAGTGAATTGCATTATTTTAATGCCTGAGATCATCTAACAAGGGATACCAGCTTGCAGTGACACTTCGAGATGAGATTTACAGGGACGGCAAAATATTTACGAACACCTACCTTGCGGAATTTTTGTATCGTAGCTTTAGAGTCACTGACTCCAAAGGAAACTTGGGTAGTTTTTAGAATCGTCTGAAAATTCTATACAAACATCCAAACGTTGTCTTGGCGTAGCTAAATTCAAAGAGAAATTCGAGAAGAAAAAAAGTGGTCGTGCTGTAATGCATTGGAAACACCTCTTCAAAATCACAATTTATTACAGTAGATCGTAATGATCAAGGCTAAAATCGGTAAATAGCTATATAGTTTCGGATAAATAGCTTGACATGTTAATCGATTAATGTCCTCTTCAACTCCAAGCACCTCTCCTGAAGAGGGCGAAAGGCAAGTGGCTCACCGCAGCCCAGCGGGCTCAAGTTGTGCTTCTTCGAGACCTGAGATCCGAAGGAAGCTCAAGCTGCCGAGATCTACTGTTTTTCAAACGTACAAGGGTGTGCAGGCGAATGGAGGAGAATATGGAAGGAAAAGAAGGCGACGAACGCGTAAGACGACACCTAGGCAGGATCGTAACATTCATCGCCTCTCGTTGAAAAATCGTTTCAAAACGGCTGTTGATGTCCATAGAGAATTGACAGCAAACGGAACTATAAGGCTCTCGTTTTCATCGTAACCTTCACGCCTGTGCCGCCTGCTGCATCGGTGACGTCAAATGTTCGGTGAAACAAGTAGTGATCCAAAGGTTCCTGCTCGACAGCCGTGAACGGCAGGATATCGCTGTGCACCACGCAATCCATTCCGTTAATCGATGTTAACAGCTGTTCACCACGAGTTTTACCGTCCATAAGATAAGAAATCGGGCCTATTGGAAATCCCATATGGCTCCAATCGTTCGACGACAAAGACGTTCAAGACAAAGAATATTCTCTATTTTTTAAGCGTATAAAAGCCGCTTCCTCAATGGCCAATCGAACTATTTATTATGAACGCTGTTGCTTTATTTTTTGTTTTTATATCGTAACATCCAGGTTAAAATAAGGTTCCAATGTCAGCATGGTACAATACTGTGATCAAAATACACTTTACATCGGCGAATTAGGATCGAGCAAGCCCAGCAATGCAGAGACACGCCCTCCGGATCCGAACCCCTGACCCCCTTCCTGCAAGTCCACCCCCGTATCCACCCGACCATCCAGTCGCTGACGCCTCGCTGGTGAGCGGCGCACCTCAATGTTCGGATACTGTATCGCTAACAAGCAAATCGTGAGATCGTTGTAATTCCGCTACTGCTCCAATTCCAAACCTTTTGCTGGATAGATTCTAATCCAAACAGACGTCTGGAACCTGGCAGTTCCAGACGTCTGTTTGGCTTTATCGGCCCGCACTGGAGTCATACGGTTTTTTGCAATTTTTGACCTACCCAGATGTCCGCTGGAAATTTGAAAACCACTACGGTGCTTCTCCTACGTCCCCTACAACCCTCAATAGGTCACTTTTAAAATTGCCACGGGACGCTCATTGACCTCCCTTGTGAGGCCGGCTCCATCAAGGTTAACGGCATCGAGCTTCCACGCACTGCGGTCTTTAAGTACCTGGGATCAGCAGTCACGTCTGACGGCAAACTGATGGTTAAAGTGAATTCAAGCGTGAATGCAGCTTGGTCTAAGTGGTTCTCGTTGACTGGCGTGCTCTGCCATAGGAAGATACCAGAGCACCTGAAGTCGATGATCTACAGAGGAGTCGTCCGGCCAATAGCAATGTACGGCGCTGACTGCTGGGGGAAAATTTTAGCATAACTATTTCTTCGAAGTTCTAATTCATCTACCCAATAAGTGGAGACTTTGTTTGAGACTTTACAAAAATTTTATTCCTATGAAAAAATAATAGTTTAAAGCATGTTTTGAACAACAGAAAGGGGGTCATTTTTGAGTGCTAAAGAAGAGAATGCGCCATGCTCTCTTCCAAGACGTCGCGGTTTTTATTTGATTGATAGCAAAATTTCTGTTTGTACGGAGTTTAACACCTGTTAACGATACAACAAAAACAACTCTAAACAACACCCATATCCTCACTTTGATCGGTTATGTAAGTGGCATTTACGCTATCAATAAATGTTGCGTCAAACCTTTTGAGTGTATGGCCCCATCTGATCTTGTCATGCGCTATATGCTTGCTTCTTTACTGTGCTTAAAGATACATTTTAGCTTATAATTTTTCTCTAAAAATGAAAATAATATAAAATTGTTGCACATATTGGGTCAAGTAGCTAAAAAATCAAAGAAAGTTATACCAAATTTTCCTTGGACGAAAATTTATTCTAACCATCTTATCGAGTCTGTAGTTTAACCTGCTTTGAAAGTCATTTCTATTTAGAAGAGTTGGCTTCGATTTCAGAAGCAAAGGAGCTAGCTTACTTTAGAAGAGTGTCAAATTTGGTTTGAAAAGTGTCCGATTTGATTCGAAAAGTGCCGAATTCGACGTGAAAATATGTATGTAGTATGTATGCCTAGTGTTCACGAAGCCTGTGCATGTTGACAGAGTAGGTCCGATTCTTCTGCATTCGCGGTCAGCGTCTTAAATAACTCCTTAAGACAGGTTGTGGGTGAAATAAGTGATCCCGACCTCACCACTTTACCTCCTCCATACCTACCGTAATGTATCGAAGTCGGCTGACATTTCGAAAGCGAGCGTCGTATTTGTGATCAGTACCTCAAGTATCCCCCTTAGTAGAATCTGAGACTATTTTTTTCGAGCTCTGGATTCGGCAGAATACAGTAGTGCCATTGAATTGGGCTTCCTTCCTGGCGAAGGCTTTCCTTATTTGATCTTTCACATGGAGATCTTCGATGGTCCTTTCGGATTACGAGGTGCAAAACACTGTCGTCGTTGGAGACTCGAGCCACAAACCCTCCTGTCCCACAACTCCACTTCCCTATCCACTGCGCCACCACTGCTCCGATTTCAGCGGTGTCTATTTTAGTGAAGCGTAATCAAAGCAATGTGATAATGGTCCAGTACTTTTGCGGACATGGCACAAATATTCAGAATCAACGTTCGAAGCTATATCCCATGGCAGTCATTTCATCTCGTAGTGCCACGCCAGTTGGTATCTTCAGTTGTGAGGCCTAAGTCGAGAAATGATGAAGCTGCTGCAATTTCAGGTGCTTTTTGCGTCACACCAGCTACCATATGACCATGAACATAAGCAAGCAGATACAGCTGAGCGACATGAAATGCGCCAGGTACGCAGTAGCTGAATATTACTCATCCCTAGGCACAAGCCTTCGGTATAGCGAAGCGACCGACTTACCTTTTCACGGAAGCGTCCGATATTCATTCTAGATTTCAGCCCATGTCTTTGTGTGTAATATTAGCCTGCAACTTTCACTTACTCTAGATATGCTCGTGTTTTCCCAGTGCCCAGGACCACATTAACGGTCATCAGGGTGGATCGCGCTTGTCCAGGCTATCGTGCCAAGAAGAAATACCTGGTGCAGCCGCAGATTTGTGAGTCCTCGTCCGTTTTGGCCAAGTCTTCACGGTATATTGAAAATCTCGCCGGAAATTTTAGTGCAAGGCTGCGAGAAAGTGACGTACTTCGATCGGCGACCACCATCCACCTATAACACGACCGTCGATGAGAACGAGGTACGCCTTTCCGCCTACAGCAGGAGTCGCCCCGTCCCAGCACAATGCTGTCCGAGTTTTCAGGAACCCACCGCGGAATGCCTCATGAGCGACGACGCCGCCGTCGCCTCTTCAGCGGCTCCGACACTTCTGTACCTAGCGCTCCTACTGGTTTCATAGCGACCATGTGGTCTCCCTTCACTTCGGCTGTTTCATTGTCAACTCGCGAACACTTACTCAAATACGTGTAACATTCCGAAGGGACCATTGCCATCGGCCACCTGGCCTTGGTTAGAAGCTTCTCACTTCTAAGCTCAACTGACGTGTACATCGTTCCATTGTTAGTCCTTCAGAGTATATTTGTAGAGATAAACTTGTTTATCGCTCTTTAAATACATGGATGAACAAACTACTCCGAGACAAACACAACACCAAAACAGTACAGTTGCCAACACAGTGGCTGGACTCGCCGTCTACTTGTTCTTTCCTCCTCTCTCCTTGATCTGCAGGATCACAAACGACTGATTCTTCATGTTGTAGTACGCCAGCGAGAAGTTGTCTTTCAAGAAGAAACCCTGCAAAACATCACAATACGCACCGTAGTTCTCTTGAAGTCGTCACGTGCGATTAAGCCTCGGTTTACTATAGTTCGCCCTTAAGAGGCATCACCTTACCGCCATTTGCTTCAAAAGTGCATACATAGGAATAACTTTTCGAGAGTACCACGTTTTTGTAAGCCCTTCACCACGTACCGGCGTTTACGTCGACCTTTTGGAGAAACTTCATCTGACCAGGGATCTGCCTAAATTGTAGTCTGTCCATTGCTGCGATGCTTGTGGACACAAGCCGCCTCCCTCTCACAAGTAACGGAATGCAAGTAGCTCTACTCGAGTACAACACAGAACAGAGCTGCGGCCGGAGACAGCTGCATCATGAAAGCGGTATGGTGCGGTAGGACGTAGCAGGTTCAATACCGGCCTCAGGTCCATTCTTCTCTCGTTCCGGTGTGCCAACCTGGCCAGGTGGATGGTGTAAACGTCTCATGAGCGGTAGCCAAGAGTTTCAGACCTGCGCGGTGGCATCTCTTTTGTCTTTTTGTCAAACTCATTTGCGTGCGAATGCTGCAAGTGGTACCAAAGGAGCAGACATAAAGACCGTTTGCATGCTGCTCACCCTTCAACCTACATTACATACGAAGCCTTAACGATTAACAAAACGGGGTTGTTCCCCGTATAAGCTCTACGTGCGAGACTTGTATGAAGAATAACCTCGTTTTGTTTAAAGGAGATGTTTCACGTTTAATGTAGGCGGAAGGGCGAGCACCATGCAAAGTGTTCCTAGGTCTACTCCATTGTTACATCATTTTCATGCAAACCATGTATTTTACAAAACGCAAAAAGATGCGCCGCACAGGACTCAAACCGTTGACCTACCGCTCATGAGACGCCTACGCGATCCAGAAAGCCAATTGGTTGACAGGGCGATGCAAGAGATATTCCGTTGTGTTTTTACTGGCCGCAACTCTGCTAAATGCTGTTTCCGGATCTAAGGGACTGCATTGTGTAACATCGGCAACGGAGGCAATTCTGCGCATGTACATAGCATCGTTGGTTGAGGCCTACACTTTATAAAGTTCCCTGGTGAGAATAATTCGAAGTCCTTACTTGAAACCAGTGTAGAGCCAGCCTTTTTAGGCATACAGCGAAATGTTCGTCATTTCTAGAGAAGATCCTCGACATTACTATATAGCACCCCTTGCTTAATATGTTTAATTGCAAATCACTCCACGAAGTACAGTGCTTCCTACATTTTCTTATGGTGTAGAACAGGATATTGCAGCAGTCATAGAATCTACCTTTCAGACACTCTCGAATAAGGCGAGAGCCATAGCGGGGGCCGTGTCTTTGAAAATGGAAGTGAAGATTCGGTGAAGGCGATGGTAGGACAACTTACATTCAATCCGGACATGCTCTCTCCAACCAAGGATAAGCATGAAGAACAAACGACGGCGTTACTCAATCCCTTTCTGGATGCGTTACGCATTCTACTTCTACGGGATGTCGTGGAGGCGACATGGGTGCATATTTGGCCTCTACAATGACTTTGCGATGGCCAGCTGATAGAAAAATCAGCGCTTCTTCCCTCCCAGACGAGTCTGGTACCAATGCACAGACCCTACAGGGGTGAAAAACTTGGTTGGCTTGGACGGAAAATCCAAACCAAGAACCTGCACGCGCCGGCCGGCACCTCCTCCGACTGCGCTCAACGCGCCCTACTCTGACACAACTGATGCTCTATTTGTGTGATATGATCTTCACCAAAAATATCAAGACTCGCTAACATCTCCCACGCCAAAGGGCTCACACCGAGATCACATAAGAATCGACCCAACTCACAGATAAAAACTAGTGAAACTGCTTTCCTAGCGATGCACTCATATGAAAAGTCTGTATTCAACGGAAGTGGTGAAAGTTTCTTGAAAACCAAAGACTTATTGATGAATTATTTTGATCCTCATCTACTCAATGTGGTGTCGGTTTTTTTTTGAAGCTGTCAACGAGCAATTATTTCCGGACCAAACGCTCTCTTGAGGTTGAATCAAATGATATGCACAATGATTCAGCCAGCAATATACTCATCAAGGCACTATTTCCAATTATCTGCTATCTTTTCTTCATGCTACTACTAGCACTACGTTCATGACACCACTCTGTCCACTTGCTGGCTATGAACCTGCTACGAACTCAATTTTCAAATTTCGAACTGAAATTTCCACATTTTTCACAAAAGGACGCCATTTCCTTGAATATTTTCATTAGAACTCTCTCTCAGAAAACAAGCTGGCACTTTTTTCGTATGGGTAAGTTAGCTCGCTTGTCATGTCGGTCCTCTCATCCGAGTCATCAAGTTTTGCCAGCAGGAGGAGCCCTTTAAGTTTCAAAGAAAATTTGAAAAGTGTCTTAAAAGCTGATAACAATGCATCCGCTTTACCACCGCCAACATAGAGTGCTCTGTTCCATTTTTCAAAGGGGCATGGTGCCCGCTCATGTTTCACAACTTTTTCGAAGGTACTTGGAAACACACGAGGCAGCTACCATGAAATAACTGCCCAAGTATCCGATTCTATGCCTCGCAGAAGTTGAGCTGGACAATGTTCTACGCTTGGCAAAGCGATTACCCATTAATAGCACCCCGCAGAAGATCAGAGCAGTTTTTTCGAGAGGGAAGACTGTTGATCAAAACTGTCACCAATTTCTCGTTTACCTAGCTTTTAGTTTAGGTGCGCTGCACAGCAGTAGATACAGCACCGAAAATCACGAAACCTCTCGACATTCAGAGTGTCCTGGCCTTACCAATCGTGATGCGCAGATGGCTTGAAATTATTAATAATCAGCTTGCCGCCAGTTTCCCCGTGTGGTCATTTCACAAAGCCAAAATGTAAAAATACTTGTGAAAATACAAGCATTACAATAATTAATACTCACATCAAATATCAGCTTCTGCTTTCCTGTCGGCATGCTAAGCTTATCCTGAAGGTTCTGTTTGAGATCGGCCACCTAAATTCTCACATTGAACAGCGAGTAACTTGAACGCTTGAACACTGAACACTATAGGTCATGAAATGGTCGTACAACAACTGGCTCTACTGGGATTCCAGCGCACAAGGACTAGAATAAAAACTTCAAGCAGTAGATATTTCTTTAAATGTAACAATTTGATAAACGGGGATTAATCGACACAAACTGCTCTGAAAAAAGCAGAAAAAGAAAAGGAAAACGACGCCTTAATGCTCGCGAGCAGCTACACGTGCCATATTTGAAGAAACGGTAGGAGCTCAGTCCAAAAGATGAAGCATAGGACGAGGGGGAGTATTCCCGTTGTAGCCTTTAAAACCGAATGTACCTGTGACGAAACATCAATCTGCAGCCCAATGATCGAACCGTCCATATTAAACTCGGCACTCGTTGGCAACTGGATTCGAAGATCGATGGTGCCGTTCACCTTAAAAGCAGCATATATCAGAAAGGTCAGTCGGACCCAGCGAGATAAGGCGTTCACCTTCGTGAGCCACTCCGCCTCCGGCTCCAAGTCATCTTCGGTCCTTTGACGCTTGGCTGGTGGACCCTCGGGCACCGGCTGAAATCACTGACAGCTTGAGCGCCGTATTTCCTCACTACGATATGAACACTATGCGTACCGGAGCGCTCGGTGGCATCGGAGGCGGCATGCTAGACGGCGGTGGTGGAGCATACCCTGGCGGTATCGGCATCATACCAGTCGTGGCCGGTGGCGGTGGATACAGCGTTCTAGGAGCAACCGGAGTGGCGTTCGCTCCTGAGGCACTTCGGGGAGCCTGCGATGGCAGAGGCTGCGCTCCAATGCGCTCTTTGGACGAGTCAGGCAGGAACCCGTGCTGGCGATGAATTTCGTGGATTTGCTGATCTGTAGTGGGTAAATGTGAACTACTTCAACGCAAGATACTGGCTTGAGAGTGGGAAAAATCTTACCAATCGTGACCTGGCTTTGCACGGCCAGTGTGTGAGCCTCCCGAGTTTCTTCAGATCCGTCCCAAATAAGTTGCTAAAAATAACCTTTCCATCTGAATATTATGGAAAACACATGGTCTGCAATATCCAATGTGAACACCGAAGCAAAACTTCTAGCAAGACATGGGTTTGAAAGCAGAAGCTAAGCTTCGCGCCTTCGAGTATACATTCAACCTTTGAACGCTTGAGCGCGTTCTAACACTTACGAAATACATCACACGAACCCTACCCCACCTTAGTTGGCTGAGGCTCCTCCTCGCCGAGTTTCCTTCCGATGACCGTCTGCTCAGCTCCTGCTGCTCCCACGCCGAAGATATCAGTACGACGCTCGGCAAATCTAAAGTAGCTCATTGGAAACCAAAGGGAGGTTGGGGAAATCTGTTACGTACCTTCCAAGATTCTTACTGATCTCAGCTCCCGGAGCAAGCACTGGCTCCTCATTGCCGCGCTCGCCCATCAGCCTCTCGCGATCTTCCTTGTACTGCGAATCGACGGTGTTGTATCTAAAAATCGAGCAAGACGTACGATTTAGAGTCAATTTCTTCTTCAGTCACAGCAGAAACAGGGGTGGGGATATGACGCGAAATCCCTTTTAACAATGCTCTGCCGTTCATGCCCACCACCCACCTTACGTGCTCCTCCAGCTTGTCCGATGGAATTCTCTCTCCAGTAAGAGGTGAAATGAGCCACTTGTCTGATGGACGTTTCACTCC
Source organism: Heligmosomoides polygyrus bakeri (assembly GCA_947359475.1). Taxonomy (NCBI): domain Eukaryota; kingdom Metazoa; phylum Nematoda; class Chromadorea; order Rhabditida; family Heligmosomidae; genus Heligmosomoides; species Heligmosomoides polygyrus. The sequence goes on from OX375866.1 coordinate 197,721, forward strand.
ATGGACCGCTAAAACATCGACTTTTTCAGAAAGCTGCTGAACTTGGTTAGACGACCTATTCTTCGGAACTGAAGAAGTCTGAGCTAGTTGGGCGACTTACCCTTCTTCGGGTCGTAATCCTTAACGATGAGGTCCTTTTGACGCGTTGGCGGCAGCGGAGTTGCGAATTCTGTCGGAGGTGGTGGTGTTTCCTCTGGCGGAGGTGCTGCTGCTGGCTGTTCAGGTTCCTGAAACGCCCTCCATCAGCTTGATTGTGATTCTTTCCCACTCTCCTGAGCGAAGCTAAGTCAACTTCTCAGCACTTACTTCGTGCTGAATCGGTTGCTCGCCCTCATCCTCGCTGTCGGACTCCTCCATGTCCATCTCCATCGCTTCTGCCGTCTGTTTTTGAGCGTCGTTTCTCGCTTCGAGCAGTATACGAGCCCCAACGTCCTTCGGAGTGCACAAACCAGGCAAGTTTGCTGCAAAGGATTTCAGCCTAATCTTATCGCTGTCATCTGAAGTTTTGGCAATAACGAAGGACGCGTTCAAAGATGCGCGCCGCACCCTACATCATCAAAATTGTGTTAAGACACTTTGAACGCGTAATCGATCTGCGTTGGTTAGGGAAAGCGCAGACTAAGCCTTCTTGCTTCTCACGACACCAATTAGAACAGAGTTGTTCCAGTTCTGGATCAGCGAGTCCAACAATGATTGCGACTGATGCTTCCTATAGTGGGTCCTGCTCTCCATCTATGTCCATTCTCCAGACATTTTAAGCTCATGTAAGATTTCAGCTGATTTTCTCTTTATATAACAAAAGGGATGGACCATAGAGATAGAGACCTATCTTAACTCGCTGCTAGACAACGCTCGAATACTGACTAATCTCAAAATAGCGGCTTGAGGTAATTTTCAAGACATCGAACAATCTACAGATCCATAAAGGAGCTGGTGATAATCTACCCTCAAATTATGTCATGTTCGAACCATTTCTTTCCTCTATCCGCATTATAAATTGATTTAAATAAGCCAAAATTTAAAAAGAAATATTAAAATCTCATAAAACAAATAGAAATAAAGGGAGAGAGAAAACGGGTTGCTTTTGTTCGGCTCTAAGATATCACTCCTTCGAGCTCGTCTGCAACCATCTATCCCACCTTCCTAATGACAAGTTCATTAAACCTTTCTTTTTAAAGAAATAAACCAAAGACCTCGAACGAAAAAACCCTACTTGTGTCGCCCGGCTGAAAGTCGACGGTTTGCACCACAACAAAATCGTGCCAGTCGATAGACGCATACGCTACTCGCTCCTAAACAGTTGTAGTGAAGGTCGACAACGTGTGGTGAAACCAAGAAACCGAAACAAAAAATAAAAGGCATTGAAAAGGCCTCACTGTAGCCTTGATTCACAACTTGCATCAAATGCTGTTAGAGTGTTATGAATCAAGGGAATATCTGAAACTTTTAATGTTCACCTTTTCGGCCTCTTTCTCCTCCTTGTCCCTCAAGTTCTTCTGATGCTTTTCCCACGACACTCTGTAGTTCACATCTTCCATAAGCTTTCTCGTGTTCTCTCTTTCCTTCTTGAGGTCCTCTAGGATTGTGTTCGGTGGGATGATCACCTGGAAGAACGCAGTAAGTCTCCAGCGAGAGAATGATTGTCGCGCTCGTTCAACCAGAGGATTAGGTTTCCCCCAAGTAGCAGGTCAAGTCGTGGACGTTTCCCATATCGGGAACTTCAACTGCCAGGGCTAAACGTACCTTGGTGTACTGCTCTACGAGCTTCGTGAAATACGTAAAATTTGAGTGTTGAGGCTTCAGGAAATCGAACTGGAAATTACGCGCTTCTCTGGTCATCAGCTGAGTGAGAAATTGGCGTCCATTTCGAGCAACAAACAACGCAGTCATACGAATGAGATCACTAAATGAGAAAAGAAGACTTCATGGAAATCAGCGGTTTGCTTGAACGGAAAGGGAAACTCACAGGTCATAGGCGTTGATTGTGGCCGGATCGGCACAGAATTCGAAAGGAGGCGGTGGCTTTGTAGGTACGAAATCGGCCTTTTTGACGGCATCCTTGACAGCCTCGGGTAGTTGCGGCTTGGGGACTGTCGGCGTCGAATCGACTTTGCCTTCTTGGAAGTCGCGGACCTGAGAATAAATTAACAAGCACAGTTTTCCCTACGGTTTGGTTGACTGTCCTCCGTGGAGCTTGATTTTACCTCTCTGCTCTTACATATTAATGACATTTTATTTCCATTATCGGTCACATTAAGGCTCTTCTTCATCTTGATTATGGTAGGAACGCGCACGATAAAATCGGTGAAGTAACTATATAAAATTCCTGGGCTATTCTGATTGAGGGTTAGTACGGAAAAATCGGTAAAAAGCACTCTTACCCTGGGATCTACTTCTAGTTGATCGATTCGACGACCAATTTGAAAAACAAAGTGATTCGAAGTAGCAACACTTCAAAATACAATCCCCTCTCATCATACCGCCTCCGAAAAAGACGCGACTCTCGATATAACGAAGATTTTTTTTCGGGAACCGGCCAGCATACATTACGCCAATAAAAAACAATCCTGGTTAAGAGGCGGCGGAGACGATGCCACTGCGTTATAGCGCCGTCGCCGTTCCGAGAGGAATTCCGCGTTCAAAATGACTCCCGTTACAACGCAACCAGCGCTCAGTTCTAGTCTCACGCAGAAAATGAAGACGAGCAAGACGCTGACTGCGTTTGTGATCTGACATACAATTCTTTTGCCTCGTTCATAGTGAAGAAAAGCACCTGATCGATAATGTGCTTGATGCATATCGACGTTTTTCACTTGTGCGCAGCGCACAAAACTGCTCATAGTAAGCAATACGTCGAGCACATCATTCGAAACAAAACTGTACACATTTGTTTTGAGCTTAGAGAGCATCTGGTATGAAGGTTATGTACTGTTGGAGGTTTTGTTCGATCAGAATTCTCGTGCCATGCGGTACTCGTGCGCGCATTCTCTGCTTCTCGGACAAGGTTACAGCAACAGCGCTGTTTGCACCGCACTCAACATAACCAAACCATAGGAGTATGCTGATATGCCATTTGCAACGAAGACATCGTGGATTTAGCCGGAAATTTACAGTGGTGATAGTATAGTGGGCTGACATTTGGCTCGGAAGACAGGGAGTGCGGGTTCGAGTCTCGCTCGACCCGAAAGTTTAGGACGCAAAGAGAGATCTTGCAACATCGTATTACATGTTTTTGTTGCTGACCACACTGAACCTAAGTCTGCCACTCGTTACTCCTCACACATTTGTTATATTCCTACATGGAGAGAGTATCGCTAAGTGGAGTTTCTCGAGTTTCTCAGGTCCCTTTAAACGCGGCATAGCGAGAAGGGGGCTGTACTGGTAGAAGGAGGACAAAGGTTGAAATTGGCAGCTACCTTCTGCTTGTAGTACGCATTGTATGGGTCCGTAGGGCTGAGGAAGTTGAAGCGTTTGTTGTTCGCCTCCTTTTCGCGAATCTTGTTCTCGAAATCTACGCCATTTCTAGCCACGAAAGCTGCGGTCTTATCCACGATAGCTGAAAGACATATCACTGTGACGTGCAACAAAACATGTTCTCGAAAACTCACTTCTAATATCTGGAGGTGGATATATGAGACCAATGATCGCCTTCCCGCTCATTGACAACTCCGTATTCATCGAATCCTCTTCACGATTCGAGACCATAGTTACGGGTGGCATCTTACCTAAACTACTCATATTCAATAGATTTTTTAAACACAAGCTGAAGCATAATTGATCAATTTGAATCCGTCAATAGAATGCCTCCGAAAAGTAGACCAAGCGAAGAAAAAAACTCGGCAATTTCCTCGGCGATATTCAGGTTCACGATGTGAAACCCAAACGGCGAGAAACGACCACTCTGGTGCTGATAAAGACGAACGATACAAGACATAATAACCACTAGATAGACATCAAAGAGAATAAAAAATGATACGGTACGGTACCGGCACCTTCGGTGTCACGAGGCAGCGCCTCGCGCTCGCTGAGGTCAGCAAGCGCCAGCGCTGAAGAAATAGAGCGGGCCTCGACACGGCTCACATGGCGTCAGCAGTGTGTCTTCAGCAAGTAGACAACAATGGAGGCAGCGGACGGTTGACATTGGGCCTACAGTAATCCTCACGCGCAATATGTGCTTGTGGTACAGTCACGGAGGACGTCCGAGATGGCGCCGAGCTGACGCCTGTATTGTATTCTGTTCGCCTTGTGGCAGTAAACGCGTGATGAAATGATGAAATAGTTTTGTCGAAGCGCATATGTGCCGGTGTACGGTGTACCTCAGCATTGTCGAGACAGTCTCCTTGACACAGAAGGGAAGCAATGAGATGACAAGCCTTAGAACAGAAGGGGCTTCGCTGCAGTGAGCTTCTGAAGTCACGACTGGTCTGATGATCGTCCCAATCAGTTCGTAAAGCAAGACCGCACTCTCATCTGACACTGATTTCTATGCAATAAAATTACAACCGCATGAAAAACCTGGCGCTATGGTAGTTGGGGGGATCATAGCATGCCGCGGCCGGCAGGGGCGGCAAGTGGCTACATACAGCGAATGTAAATGCAGTCTTGTCTCCTCGGTTCGATTACAGATCCGTGATCTTATTTGGTTCCGTTTTGGGCAGGGAAGGAAACTCCAGGATGTAGGCAATTTTAACACGGGTGCATCACTTGAGCCACACCCTGGAGCCCCTTCCCTGCCCAACTGACTAGGAAATGACTCTCGATGTTCTCTAACATACTCATGGTGGTGACACGGCAGTTCAACCTCGTACACACACTTTAGAAAAGTATCCTTGTTTAGCAGGAGGTTGAAGCCATCTGTATTGTGTATCACACATCTCAGACACGCAGTTTTATTGATGACGACGTCGCGTGTTAGCTCTGTGAAGACGTTGCGTGCGCTTCACTTTCAAACTAAAAACCACTTATCAAGACCAATCCTGGAGACAAGTGATGTGTGATGTTTCGTTCCAACTCATCTAGGTTCGCTTCCAAACTAAAAACCACTGAGGAAGTCGAATCCTGGAGACAAGTGATGTGTGATGCTTCATTTCCACTTATCTAGGTTCACTTCCTAACTAAAAACCACTGAGGAAGTCGAATTCTGGGCGATGCTCCGTTTCGACTCATCCAGGGTCACTTCCTTCAGGGGCTGTATGCTCGTGCTCCCCCATTGGGGAGACCTTCCAGAGTTAATGTATCACCTTGTGACGCCTCAGTACGCGCAGCTTCCAAGGATTTCACGATTTCACGTATGTATGTAAACGTACAACATACTTTACATGGAACGACGTGCCTGTATCTGGCATACCATATGTATGCATGTAAACGTATAACATGCATAACGAGAACGGCGAAAGTTTGTGCTATGTGCAGAAGCTTCAAAGCGAAAGTTTCGCCGGAGAATATTGGAGGCGAAAGCCGAGCGCTTTCTCGACCGAGGCTATAATTTCGCTTGCGCAAGCGAAATTATAGCCGTCAGAAAGGGTGCGGCGTGGGTGCCACACTATTCAGACGCTACAGTAAGCCCATTCTTTCGAAATCTCCTCGGCTAGGGAGGGCACTTGTTTTCGCCGCCGATATACTCCGGTGAAACTTTTGCTTTCAAGCTTCTACACATAGAACGGGGGAGGGGGAGAGAAGGCTTTATCTCTCGTCGTGGTGCATATGTACGTCCTCGTTGAGTTACTCTTCGTTTATGCATGTTATACGTTTGCATACATGTATGCCGTATTTTATTTTATTTATAAGGAGATGTTAGATACAGAAGCGTCGTCTCACGTAAAGGATGTTGTACGCTTACACACATACATGTGAAGTGCTTGGAACCTACGAGTATTCAGGCGTAACAAGGTGTATTAACTCTGAACGTAACATCGCTCGGGTCGAATGGATTATACATGCAAGGGACGACAAGATCAAATGTGCAACATCTAATAATAACATAAACGCCATAATGCACTCGTGATCGTCGGCGGGAAGCTGGGAAGGCTGTGGTGTCGGCGACCATGGCCGTCAAGATGCTACCGGCACTGTGGAGAAATGGAGATACGAGCTGACCGCATCCTAAAGGTAGAACTAAATTCCCCGAGGGACTGGCCAGTTGAGACTACGGTCACCCTAATATGCCAATTGGAACAGTTCTATGTAGCATCTAAATGTCTCAAAGGACCTACAACGACCAGCCAGCATGATTTTTCCAGTCCTTACTGCGTGGGTAGCTGCCGCCCCATCCCTAAATAACCCGAGCAGCGAAATCTCTACTCAGCTTGCCTCCGTTGCGCCAACTGAATAGAAATAACTGGCAGCAGAGGGCTTCCAACTCTACAGAATCGCTGCCGTAATAAAATCTGGCTCAGGCCTGATTTAATCGCGCGTTAGTACCTGCTGTAGCCTAATCGGTCTTGGACCTAGCGATCAAAATCCACCATACGCCCTCACCTTTATAAGAAAATTGTTGGAACTGAAGCGCGCAAAGCTGGCTAATCCTTGGCAGCCCCAGGAAAGCGATGAGGACCATGGTAGCTCCTTCAGCAGCTTGGTCCGAGCTTTCGTCAACGGTTGTTTTAACTATTATACATATGTATATGGCGGGTCTTAAAGGCTCGGAATAATGCTTAGCAGGTCGGGTACACTTATTGGGATCCTAAGCAGCGCTTTCAGAACGTCGGACGTCTGCACCGCCCGAAGGCAGCGGACTAAAGAAATGTGTGAGGGCGCTGATGTGGTATCCTAGGGATCTTATCTTGCCTAGATGGATTAGATGAGACACAAAAACGTTCTTCAAATCAAGAAGACCTGATATGTGACCCGAAACTTGGAAATAAAACCCCAAGAACTGGGTTTTCACTCGCCGGGAGCCGTGTCGGAGGCTACCCTATGGCTTAGGCCGCGGATTACAACTGTAAATCAGATTTTATTTGCTTTCAGCTTTTTCCAACTTAAATAGGAGGGCGGGTGGGATCGCTAGACGAGAAAAAGCCGGAATGGTTTTAGCCAGGGCCTTCTCTCTTTCGTCAGCGCTAGCGCTTGCTGACCGCAGCGAGCGTGAGGCGCTGCCTCGTGACACTGCAGGTACTGGTACCGTACCGCTGGTACCGGTATCGCTGCATTCGGGGCCGAATGCATCGACCGCTGTATATGAGACATGTGGAAATTCAAATCATCATGCTTGTTGTAGCTGTGCAGTTCTGTTCTGCAGCGTTCTCTTACTGTTGACGAAGAGCTAAAGCCTGTCTGCCTAGATAGACAACCTCTCAGCAAGTGGGTGGAGGATTCTGTCCGTAGATGCTCAGTTGCCGCACTCTGTCTCGGATATGTTCGCCGTCGCAGTTTCCTAGCGGAATTTGCCATCTAGGCAGAGCTGGCTTGCTTAGAATCTCCACAAGCAGTTTGCTTCATGAAAGGTTTGTGCTTGATTGTATTCGTTGTGTTTTCTGATAGCATAGGGAAGTGACAAAGGGAACGAAATCCACTTATGAACAATAGAAACGAAAGTGTTTGATAAATGCACAACCGAGAAAAAAAACGTCTGAGTTGTCCAACGTAGTTTCGGAGTGAAATTCAGGGAAATCGTTACGGCACCACGCAGTTGCCTATCCCCTTCTAATCAGTCGCTGCAGCTAGTGGTATTGGCGGGCTTGTCCGGCGCAAATAGTGTGGGGGGGGGGGCTTTTGATGTGCAGAAAATCCCATACAGCGTCGTTAATGTCCCTTATAACTGGCTCCAACGTAGAGAGCTGTTGTAAGGGCGCCCCAATGGCATAATAAATCGTGATAATCATAATTTGAATCGCGCGCTGTGGACGTTGCGCATCGAGCAACTCGACACCTTTGGCAATTTGGTCGCGAGTTGGTGCTGGTACGACCTTCATTGGCTTGAGTGTGCAAGAACGCTTTGAAAAGTTCAAGTGCTTCTCTTTGGGTCTTATAACATTGAACGAACGTTGAAGTTTTAGCAAGAAATCCGATGCGGATTTGGAGAAGGAGCTGGAAAGGCTGAATGAAGTGCTGAAGAAGGATTTCGACGCGACTGTAAAGCAGAATGAGGAGCAGATCGACAAGAACTTCATGAATTTCAAGGCGAGATCAGAGGTTGGCTCACGTTCAGCTGTCGACGGCCTTGATCTCCTCTTTAACTCTTCCTCGGTCACGAAGTTCAGAGTTTAGCGCGATGCCTACCAACGGAGCGCCTCGATGTTCAGCTGGAAGGTCGCCGCTGCCACCCTAGGTATAGGTGGATCCTGCTTGCTGGCACTGTTCTACATTCGGAAAATTGTAAGTCTTTTTCTTAGGTGACTAAGCACACTTCAAACTAAGACTTTCAGACTATAGGCGTCGAGGGTTAGATGGGTTAGACGCTTTGCGTATGGGGAGGTGAGGACGTGGTGCTTCTCACACATCCACAACTCTGGGCCAAATTTGAATCTCACGTGGAACAACCAAATTGTCAATCCTTTACGGAGAAGAAGTTGGTGGCAGGTCTTCCATATAGCGGCAGACAGCGAGTTTCCTTTTCCTCGGGTTTATTATTTTGACTTCGAGAAAGCATTCGATAGAGTTTGTCATAACAATTTGCTACTGAAACTGATACACATGGGAATCCACCCTAGAATTGTCAGTTGGATACAAGCTTTCCTGTGTGGGCGCACATTTCAAGATCGCGTCAACGGTTTCTACTTTTCCAATCGCGCTGCGCCCAGTGGGGTGCCTCAAGGATGTGTGCTTTCGCCGGTCTTATTCAATATCTTCTCTTATGAAATCGGTTCTCTGCTAGCGCAATGCTCTGTTGGCTGCAAAGTTTTTGCGGATGACATTAACATTTATTCGGGCCTAGGCGCTAACTCTCACGGTGACTTACAATCTGCAATTGATCTCTTGGTCAACTGGTCTAAGGATTGGGACCTACCTATCTCGGTCTCCAAGTCCATGGTGTTGCGTTTAGGACGGAGCAGTCCTAGGCATGTCTACTCCATTGACGGGGTTCCCTTACAAGCAATTACTAAGATTAAAGACCTCGGTTTTACACTCGACTATACCCTTTCTTTTGGGGATCACTGTAATATTATAGCCACCAAGGCTGATCGCACGCTGTTTCTCCTTTTTAAAACCTTGGGCACACAAGATCCCAAACTGCTTGTTAAGGCCTATAAAGTCTTTGTGAGGTCAATTCTAGAATATGGAACAAGTGTTTACAGTCCATACAAACAGAAGTCGATCTTAAGGTTAGAGAGAGTACAAAACAGCTTCACTAGGAAGCTGTTCTTACGATCGACGGGATTCAATTATGACAGCATTCGCAGGAGCTCGTTAAGAAATGAACAGCTAGGTCTTAAATCTCTCAAATGGAGAAGGACGCGGAACGACCTGATCCTAATCTATAAAATCATTCACGGGAGAGCTGAGGTTAACTCTGATGGTCTGTTCAAAATGAACCCCTCATCCACAAGGGGTAACGTGCGTAGCAAATTCACGAAAATCATTAGTGATTACTTGCCCGAGTAAACAAGATGCGTGGTCTGCTAGCTGGCTTTTTTACTGTTCCGACTGCATCTTTCTAGCTTTTTTTGCTGTTCTCTAGCTTTTTTCTAGCTTTTATTGCTGTTCTAACTTATCTTCCTAATATTCTTTTTTCTTCTTTCACATTGCATGTTGCGTTCATTTTCTTCATTGAATTTCTACATTTGCGTACCGTTGCGTTGTTTTGTAAACATGCTCTGGCATGTAATAAATTTGAAATTTGAAATTTACGGCGAAGAAGTTGGTGGCAGGTTTTCCATATAGCGGCAGACAGCCAGTGTCCTTTTCCTCGGGTTTATTATGCCAAGTCAGTGAGGTCACTGTGAGGAGTCCTTAACGACCCTAACCCATTGATCAAATGTAATTTTGAAACTTCGCTCTAATTCATTTCGTCTTGGACTAGCATAGTGCACATTATATTTCATCAAAATCGAAAGAAAGAAGAACAAAATTAGCGATAATTGACTCTAGGTCATGTATTCTCTTTCTATATGGCTTTATCCAAGGCACGTTGAATGCGACTTTGGGCTGCACTTCAATCTCCTATACAAACAATACAATACAATATTTATTGAGCCAAAAGTATTACAAAATCCGTTTATCACAAAAGAACACAGCAAAAATTGGCTCTCAAAAGACCAGCAAAAGTGGAGGAAAATTATTGTTTCGAAAGTGATGTGAAAACAGTTGAGCACTAAAAAAATTGCAAGGAAGGTTGCTTTTTGGAGATCTGCGAAAAATGGTTTCTTCGATGAATTGAATCGAGACGCGAAAAGTGCTTTTATTCAAGCAGTTCACTCACTGAAAAAGGTACTTGTACTGTATCAAAATATTGAGTTTTTTAAGTGTCTTATTGAATTAGGTAGTGGCAACTATTTTTTACAAGTATTGATATCCAATAGCCGAAACGTGCACAATAGTTTATCAAAAAAAGTTAAGCGCAGTCTCATGTAAGTAAAAAGTTATTTTTAAGGGAAATCTTCATTCTACCGGTCTATCTCCAAGATATAGAGACTGATTTGCTATCTGAGATTTACGGAAAAGAAACATCAGAAAAATCCGCTTTGTTTGAGGTGTGCTTCAAGTTTGTGATTGAAGTTAGCAGGGGTTGACGAAGAAACTATTGCGTTAGGCAGGCTATTCCATGTTCTTACAGCTCGTACCAGAAAAGATCCAAAGAACTGTTGGGAGCGAACTCGACCTATGAATATGCGAAACGGATGACCTCTAGTTCTATCAGTAAAATCTAAGAAATTAAATATTTCTCTTTTATCAATATCTAAACAGCCAGAGAAAATCTTGAATACGAGATTTTGATCATACAAAATTCTTCGTAGCTTAAGTGAGTTTTCACCAAATGTTGCAAGTCTTTCTTTATAGCTTACATGATACAAACCGTTTCTTGAGAAAATTGCGTTCGTGAATCTTTTCTGCACTTTTTCGATTTTTTCTTTGTGGACGATCTTAACAGGTGACCACAGTGGTGTACAGTATTCTAAAAGCGGCCTTACATACGTGGAAAAAAGTTTGAATAGGGTAGACATACTGTGAGTTTGAAATGCTCGCAAGTTGAAAATGTCGCCGAAATTCGGCCCCTGAGGAGTGACATTAACGATTTGCCTTGACGGGTGATAGAAACCTGTTGTTGCGCTCATATCAATGGTACCCTCCAGCAAACAATGCCCCGTGAACGGTTTATGTCACCTTTTTAGGCGTCAACGTAGCCAGTTTTGTGTGCTCAGGTGCAACTCCGTTTCATTGCATCGCTTTCATATTTTAGAGGCTGGAAGAGCGAGAAAAACACATGAAGTACGTGGCGGGCAAAGCTAGGATCGGCGGCGATTGGGAACTGGTAAACACACAAGGTGCTCAGTTATCCATTTTTCATTCAGTCTATCTCTGAAGTATAATTTTGTTAATTTTCTCGATTTTTAAGGAAAATTGGAAGGCTCCGAGCAACTAAAAGGAAGCTGGTTGTTGTTATACTTCGGATTCACGCATTGCCCTGACATCTGTCCGGATGAGATTGAAAAGATGGTCAAGGTTAGTTTAGCGCAGTTTCTTCCTTTCTGTATGCGTTTTTAATGTTATCTCAAAACATCGTCGTCTCAGAGGTTCCAAATTTGCTCTTTTTTGACGGATATCTCTAGCAGGTCCATGAGCCTGGCATCGGATTTATGGGGTGAGACGCCGTGTCCTAAAAGATGGACACGGAATTTCCGAAGTCACATCACTCATGCCAGAAGTCGAGTACTGTCTGAGCCAGCGCTACATGAATTATTACGTCGTTGCATATGAAATGGCCGATTTTGACTGAAATTTTTGACAGATCATAACTTTACGCTACAGCTACAATAGCTTAGGCATTCCATCTTTGTAAAAATCCGAACTACGAGAAGAATAAAACATAAGAAGTCATTTTCGACATCATCTTGGTTCCTGAATTTTTCATCCTTCACATGACGATCTAAATGCTTGAAAAAGATAGTCGGTAGGAAACAGATCTGGTGAATATGCTGGATGTGGCAGAGTTTCGTATCCCAATTCATCCAGTTTCCGGACAACAAGTTTTGAAACGTGCGGACGCGCCTTGTCATGCCGCAGGATTGGGCCTCTTCGATTGACCAAAGCCGGCTGTTAATTCTGTCAAAGACATTGCTTCGATTTGGATGGGCATAAGGCCTATATTACGACGTGCGGTGACCAGTCGATGAACAGTGAACAATGCTTTATCGTTCAAAGATAGGTTCAGTTCCAATTCGCCGTCTCCGGAGGATGACAGGTTTGGTTGGCCTGGGTGGAACCGATAACCTGGCATCGCGTGCACGCGACATAGGCTCGTCCCTCGATTGCGTTCCATGCGCCCATGTTATGCTTATTTTTTGTCTATTTAATATTGTGCCATTTTAGCTGAATTGGTATTTGTATTTATACTGAACAGCAAACTGAAACTTTGCCAAGACAAAATGGTTTTTTCGACATTTGCTTCAGATTTTTCAGTGAACAGTGATTCAGAAAGACGATAATTTTCCATTTCAAGCTGGATTCAAGTTAGAAACATGTACTGAGGACTCCAAAAAGTAATCCTAGAGTAAAGAATTCCTAGTGAAGCGATTTTCTCAAGAGTATCCAATTTATGCCACAATCTTAGTTCCAGGTTCTTTTTTCATCACGTCTTGGCCAATAAATATTCTTTTTCTTCCTCTTTTTCAAAGTTCGTAGCTGTTCAGGTGGTCGATATCCTGGATGCGAAGGAGGACAAGGAAAAAATACCGATCAAACCAATTTTCATATCTGTTGATCCTGAACGCGACACGGTCGAGAGGGTCAGGGAGTACTGCGCCGAGTTCTCTCCAAAGCTCCAGGGTTATACAGGAACCCCCGAGCAGGTAAGGTTAACTGGATCCGCGTTGTTTTCAGAAGAAATCTGTATGTCCTGTCTCCAGGTGAATAAAGTGGCGAAGACGTTCCGCGTCTATCACAGTCAAGGACCGCGCACCGGCAAGAACAAGGACGACTACATCGTCGACCACACCGTCATCACCTACCTGATCGACCCGGACGGTCACTTCCACGACTACTACGGCCAGACGCGGACCGCCGAGGAGATCGCGAACGTCATCGAGATGAAGGTGCTCAAGTACCGCGCTCAACACCGCAAAAATCTTCTCGGCTTCTGAATGGCTCGCCCGTCTTTATCCGTTGGTTTTGTTTCATGTTTATGTGTGCCATTGCGTCTCAGAGATTTGTTCGTCACCAGTCCTGCCCGATCTTCTCCGAGAAACTCTTTCCTGCCCATGATTCTCCTTCAATGTCAATCACTGGCCGGTTAACCCAATTAGATAGGTTCTGTTTTGATTGTTCTGCAAAGCGTTTCTGTTCCGACTGCAAAAGTGTACTCATCGTTGTGTGATATTAGTACGGGAAGTTCGTCAGATGACTCGTCATGACATAGGTCTAGCGTTGTTTAGGTTCTAAATCGCCTATGTTCTTCCAGTTCTGTAGTTGTGGTTATCTACATGTGCTGTTGATGTCTAGCTATGTCATTTTGTCTACATTGTTTTCGTTGATAGTGCACAAATTTGAAGTGTTTGTGGCGATGAAAATTCAAACTAAGGGCGTAAAGGGTTCTGTTGAGCGTGCCGTTTTGTCGGTTTACCTGCAGATTTCCTCTAAATCACCGTTTTTAAGCGCAATGTTGATGCTATAGATGGCTGCACAGCAACAGCAGCAGATGCTGATCAAAGTGCCCAGGTGTGCAGTTTCTTTTTCTTCTCGAGTCGTATTTCTTTTGGCATTCGCGGGTATACTGTTAAGTGGAGAATGCTCGACGTTCCTCGTGGGTATCTCCGCGTACCCAACAAATTTTTTTTCGTCGTGCCCCCGAGATTGATGAATCCGGCCCCAGTATAACTTCTCCAATGTGTGCAATTTCTCACGCAAAGCTGTTCAGTCAGATTTGAATCGCGTCCTTGGATTCGATTCAAATCTAACTGGACAGCCTTCAAGCCAAATTGGACGCTTTTTAAATCAGCCCTGCATACTCTTCCAAACAAGCCTCGCGCTTTCGAGATCATAATGAACATCGTTCAAATTAAATCGAGCTCCTTCCACATTGCACCGTGGCTGTCTGAGAGAGCGTTTAGTGTGAACGCGATGCGCGACGCGATGTTGTGATAGACCCCCATACCGATCAGGCGATGTGAAGAGTCGATATGGGAGCTTATCATCACATCGCGTCGCGTGCACACTAAAGGATCCATGGTATGGTTAGAATAATTTTCTATGCAAGGATTACGTGCCCCAATAAATGAACAAACTTTTGAATTTCTTGCCTTTTTTTATTGGGGAAATTATGATTTAAAGGCTCACCTAGGCTACATGAAGGCTGCATTTTTAGCATGTTAGAGGAAAATGTCGTGGCATGCTCTCATCTAGCTCTTTTTGTGGTTTTAATTTGATTGGTAGTAAAACCTTTTACCTGAAACAGCGAAGTGAAAATATGTGTTTTCCACGTTTTTGACTCAACGTTGACAAATCTGCAATTTCATGCAAGCAAAATTTTTGCTGTAGATCAGATGAAAATCGCGACATCGTTGGGAAGCGCATAGTGAAGCCTTTTTTGATACGCTAAAAATGGCTATTTTTTTGCATTTTGAAACAACCATCTAGGCATTACTTTTCAAAAACTTCATAAAATTTCAAATTGTTTGTGTGTTGATTCATTGGTGGGGAGGTGAATTCTAAAATTTGAAAAAGTCGTGCTAAATTTTCTTTGGATGAAATGCTACTCTGTCCAGGTGAGTCTAGTGTAATGTCGAAGAAGCTCGTTTTAATTTGGAAGATGTTCAGTGTGATTTTCATCGAGCTTGCTCGCAATCAGAAGAGTGTGCAATTTGACCTGAAAATTGTATAATTAGCGGTTGTGGTAGGTGGACAACAAATCTGGCAGGTTTCAACGTTCGTCGTCTATTTGGGCAGTATAAGTTCATTAGGGACGGCCTTACTTAATTTGAGCTGGAATGGGTTGTTTCTCCTTTCATGGACGCCATCCCTCGTTCATAGGGTCACGTTATTGTTCCGTTTTATTTCTCGTTGATTTTCAGGAGAAGTGAGCATAAACGGTATTCTGTCCTGAAATTCAGTAGGCATGACCGCATCGATTCTTCAAAATGGACCGTGGATAGCATGGTTCATATGGAGCGTGAGGATAATAAGAACGTTACGCTGAGTTCACAGACTGTACAGGTGGGTCTTTTTCAACGAAAAGGCGAAGTTCGCTTCAAGTGATGATGAGTGCTACAAGTACTGTCTAACACAGGGGCTGACTCTTCACTGAGATTTGAGCACAATTTATAATTTTTGTGGATGCGTTGAACGGTGACTTGAGAAGCAGCGGTGTCGATGAGGCAACGTAGATGTTGGACATCACTGCGGCGCGTGAAAAATGTGGCAAAACTTGGCAACATAAAGTAGTTTCCTAGTGACCACTCTCACATCTGCAGTAGTGGCTGTTATTCTCAGATATTTATAGGGTGTGTTAGCGCAGTGTTTGACTATGTATGATTTCCAGGAGTACGGTGAAGGTTCTGAGTATGGTAAAGCTGCGCGAGAAGAAGCTCGTCGAAAGAAGTATGGTCGACAGGCGAGGTCGTACAAGCTCGACAGTCAACCATGGCATCTGTCGTTTCTTGAGCCAGGTATGGGAAACAACCTCTCCCCATGAATGACAGCCAGTCCTTTTGATAACTATTCAGCTTCTAGTTTTTTAAGTTTTGGTTATGATGTGATTTTAGCGTGTGTTTTTTTGTGGTTATATAGTAGTCTTGCGGCAACGGCTCTATTCTGATACGTGGCAAGAGAGCTGGTCTCCTTGAGCTCTTTTCAGTTTGGGTTAGTTTCTTTAGCCAATGCGAGGGAACATTATATTCGTGGGACTGAGGATGCTGTTCCACTCTTTAGTACTGTCCAGCAACTGAAATACAGTGTTTCTCAAAAAATGTATACACCGTTTGAAAGGTGATAACTTTGCCACAGTAAAGTCACTGGAGAGATTAAGGGCTCGTATGAAGGCTTGAGAAAATGAAAATTCATTGACATATAAGCGGTATGGATTGCGCCATGCACTCGTCTGAATGCATTTCACACTCGAATGATTGCTTACGCTTGAATACCTGTTACAATTTCTCCAAAAAGTAGCCGTATCGATTGATTTGTGCTTATTTTAAGGTTTAAAACTTAAAAACGCACTATCACCCTGGCTTGCGAAAAATGCACGGTATCCTAAAAATGCAGGTATCTGGAGGGCTCTAACATTGCTGCTAGTGAAACTTTTGATGTTTGAGACTCTTATGAAGGCAACGAGGCAACAAGGGATATTCCTGCGACGTGCGAATACTGAAGATTGCGCTCAGGCTCGATTGATTGTCAAATTTGTCACGTACCCACGTTATTGTGACGCGATTGGGTGGTGGTTTGGGGAAGTAGTCGCTGAATCGCATATGCACTTCGACGATCTTTTCGAACCTTCAGTAGCACTTCAGGATAAACTTCTTCTCCTCGAAGGAAAGCCCAAAACGGGCATGACTTTTGTTATGGACTAAGATATCTAGAGAGTGTTATTAGGGCAATAGTGAGAGTGATAAATTGTGCAGTCAATAAACCCACATTTCACGTGCCTTTCGCACAATTGTGAAGTTCTAAACGTAAAAGAAGCACATCACAGGTTAATGTGGCCAAATAGTAGCAAAGTTGTAACAAGCATTCAGCCCATGCACAATCAGTTGGGTCTCAAATGCGAGGTTTCAGGCGGGACATGGCGCAATCTTGACTATTTGCACGCCATAGAAATTTCGTTATCCAGCGCTTTCAAATGAGTCTCAAACATCTTCAAAAGCTTCACTTTCACATAGTGCCTGCATCCTTTAGGAAATCATGCATTTTTCACAAGCCGTCGTGTTTTTAGTTATAGACCTTTAGAGAAGCACAAATCAATCAATACTGCCACTTTGTGGAGAAACTATAAAAAGCATTCGAGCGAAAAATAATCAGTCGAGTGTAAAATGCAAGAATTTTGATGAATTCATGGCGCAATCCATACCGCTCAGATCTCATAAAATTTTCATTTTCTCAAGCTTTCTTGTGAGCCGTATCCTTTTTAGTTCCTTTACTCTAAGCAAAGTTATGACCTTTTCAAACAGTGTATACGTTTTGAGACACCTTGTTTAGTACCTTTCTGGGAAGCGTTGGATTTCCTGGAGATCCTCATGAGAATTTCTGCTACCTAAAAACACGTCCAAAGTGGACTTCTGATGCTGCACACAAGCAGGATCACTCACAAATCTTACGCGGGTTTTAGTATCTCTTCGGTCTACCTATTTCTTTCGTTGGAGGTGTCTTCCTGCTATTATTTTGAAAAAATGCAAAAGTGGTGGGAAGTTGGTAGTAAACAAACGGGTAAACACGCTTAGCTGCAATCATATTCGCCTGACTCAGTTATGTAAAGCAAAATCAATAAAATCAGTCTATAAAGACGGAAGACCAATATTGTCTGTTTCTTGGGAGACTTGTCCATCGGCTGATATTCGGGTCGTCGGCATCTCTTGCAATGAGTCCGTGCGCAAATAAGTGATACCGTTCGAGAATTGTGAAGCTCTTCGAGCGTCCATCAATAATACGCGGATTCACAACGGATGGACGGATAGAGGCCGATTAGTTCTTTCATGTGTGCTATGCTGACAATGAGTTGAGTATCGTCGGACATGTATTAGTCTTTCGAATTCCTCATCTGGCCTTCGAAGTTTATCTTCTTATGGTCAACGTCATTTTTTGAACATTCTCCTTCTATCTATATTTGCATGGAATTCTCTTAAAAGTCGACCGCTTATTGATCTGGTTTCCGCTGTGAACGTCGTCCACAGCTTCCTTGATCTTTTATAAAACGCCTCTAATTATGCACGTTTTTCGAAAATCGTCGTTGTAGATGGACGGACTCGCAAAATGAAGAGTATACGAGAAGGCGGTGCAGGTGAGCACGCCGATTACTGGGTATTTCTTAAACAAGGAGAGGAATTTCTAGCTTATAAGGTGAGCAGAGATGAAGATTCTCCTTCAAACTTCCCCTCTGTTAATTGCACAATTGCACCATTGAAGGTAGATGACTGGCATAAATTCTTGCCGGCGATTACGCACAAAACGCTCGATATCGACCAAGCGGAAGAGAAGTTCCTTGAGTAGGTTTCATTTTGCTCCAATTTTTGGTAAGAGTTGTCTAGGTGAACTGATCCTATCCATCCCTCTACTCAGACGAATGCTTCGTTCTCAGGCGTAACAAGGTTATGAATCAGTTCGCGCTGAAAGCACAGATTCTCAGTCAGCTGAAGACGGGCGAAGAGGACGGCGAACAGATGGAGAAACCGACACGATCGTTGGTTCGTTGCTTTCGGTTGCCATGTTTCAGTGCACGGGAGACTCAGCAAGGTAGTGGTTGCAGAAAATCAAGGACGGCTACAGTTCGTCAGACTCTGACGGGGAGGAGGATGATCGGAATGACGAGGAGGGAGCGCCGAAGAAGAAGGATGCCACGTCGAAGAAGAAGAAAGCTCACGAAAAGCCGAAGAAGGACAAGCGACAGAGGGTTGAGAACGGAGACGAAGTAGCTAGTGAGTTTTCGTTCCTGCTCGCTCGTTCGACTCGAGGCGTCCTTGGGCGACGGTGATGAAGCGCATTTTCATAGCATGACGAATATCTATTCCTACCGAAGGCTCATGAAAGAGCTGACATTTCCAGAGTACGAGTCATCCGATGGTGAAGACGAGGGCAGAGAGTACGACTACATGTCCGACAGTGGATCAGATTCTGAGTGAGTTCTTTCTCGAAGTACTTTCTTGCTACTGTAGCCGCATTCGTCTCTTACTCCGAAGATGATCGCGCTGAGCATTCCGAGGAGCGGTGCCGTGCGCGGCGATCCTTGTTGGGCGGTTTCCATAACTCACGTCGCTGCGGTAGGAACTATAAACGGGGCCTGAAGCATAGTAGGGACACCGATCTGTGAGACAGTTTACGATCGAGCGAAGTCGATGAGTTTGCGCATGCGATGGGCATCACAACGGCAAATGGACGCGAAATCAACGCGACCATAAACTCGACAAAGGCTCATCTAATTAGCGTCGAGGGTGCAATGCGCGTTATGGGGAGGGGAGCACTATACATTGGATCCGAATGAATCATTTTCGGATATCCGATTCGGATAACCCTATCCGAACCATCCAGAAATCCGAAGTCTGCGAAATTGCCCGTATCCGAATCATTCAAAAATCCGGGGTTCCCGAAATCGTCGTTATCTGAATCTTCCAAAAATCCGGAGTCCGCCAAAATAGCGTTATCCGAATCATCCAATCATCCGAAGATTCGGTCGATTTCAATGTATAGGGAGCACTACGGGTAAAAAGAACTTGATTATATTTTAATGCAAGCACAAACAACAACAGAATAATCGGAGAAAAATCATTTATAGATAGCGCGTAAGATGGAGTGGAACAGAATGACTAACATTATTAGTTACGGAAATGAGTATCAAAACGGGAAGTTAAGCATATGCAGCACTGAATTTAGCAGTGTAAATTGTCACCGTCACATAAAAGGTAATGCACAAATCCTACACGGAAGGATCAGCCATGCTGCTTCGTTCTGCACACGGAACTAGGTAAGGGAAGGCAAGCTTCAGGATGTGACTTAATTAACTCACTCCTACTAGGACTGATTACATCCATGAGCCCCTCCTCTGCTGATCCTCCCAATTAGGATTTCATCACGGAACAATTTAGACAAGAAATAACACGATAGAAAGAAAACTGCAAAATTTCAATTATTGGCCACACACAGCACGCAGACACACATATGTCTCCATAACACGTGGTGGCGCTCGGTCCGCGGCGTGCCGTGGTATATCCGAGGGAATTTCTCCCAGGTCTCTTTGGAATTTTTATGTTTTTTGTTTTATGAATCAATTTTGTTTCTAACGTGTTCATCACTCTGTATTTTCTATGTTATGCTGTCCTGGTTTTTCTTTTTCTTTTTTCTCTCTCGCTTGTTTTTTTTAATAAGGTTATATGCTGCCCCCTCCCCCTCCCCTAGGCCTCTTGCATACTTCTCGTTGCCGCGATGGAATCGTGGCGATGAGTTTTGCAGAGCGACGCGAAAGGAGGTGGAGTTCGCCGTGCTCGTCGCATCGCTCAGCAAGGGAGCGCGACGGCGATCCTCCCAGGACCAACGCTAAACACCGCGCGCCGCGCGAAAAAGTGTGCCATGCACGCGCTGGGCGCGGGAAGCCATCGCGCATGCCGGCCGCCACTGTTGCGGCGGCCGCGGTAAAGGTTCCTTTGACTATTCGGCCGCGCGCGGCGAAAGGGTTATTAACTGAGCGCCGCGATGGCATCGCGGCGATGGAAGTATGCCCTCGGTCTTACGCGTATTACGCCGCGTCGGGTATGCTCCATGCCATTTTGCTCCAATTTTCCTCGCTTATCGAATGGATGGATGATCAACAGTGATATCATCTACAAGACGTTGCGAAAGCCTCCGCTAAGCAATTCCACTTCACCTGATAATATTCCCTACATTTTTTCTTAATAAAGCAGCATTGGGCCTCACCCCAATGCTCAGTCTTTTATTCAACTGGTTTCTCCTCCACGGTGAAGTGCCCTCAATTTGGCGAACCAGTATCGTTAAGTCTGTTTTTAAAAAAGGGAGCAAAACGAGTGTAGAAAATTACAGGCCTGTATGCCTTACGTGCTCAACTAGCAAAGTTTTGGAACGAATAATTTGCAAGCAAATTTACAACTGCTTATTATCTGAACAGTTAATCACAAGATTTCAACATGGGTTTCTTCACGGAAAATCCACTCTTACGGTTCTTATAAACACAATTTCAAAATGGCAGAAAGCACTTGATTCATACGGATATGTTAGTGTGTGTTACATCGATTACACTAAGCATTTGACTCAATTCCTCTGGGTCTTTTGTGTAAAAGACTTGGAGCGTAAGGAATACATGGCTGCCTTCTAAAAATTTTGCAATTTTTTTTTGTACAAGCGAACCCAAAAGGTCATAGTTGATGGTGCTTTTTCGGAAGGCTACGAAACACCTAGTGGTGTTCCACAAGGAACCTGCCTTGGTCCATTAATGTTCCTGATATACATTAACGATATACCAAACAGCTTACCTCATGCTGTCCACTGCAGTATTTATACAGATGATTCTAAACTGTACTCTATAAACGATCACAATATTCTTCAACAAGGGCTAGATTCTGTAACGGCATGGTCTACAAAATGACTACTAGACATTTCCCTAGAGAAAACAACTGCATGCTCATTGGGCGCCATCATCTCAAAAACTGCTTCTTCTACCTAGCAGGATGCAAGCTGCACACTTCAAATTCTATTCGCGACTTGGGAGTTGTGTACTCCAACCAACTAACTATTGAAAAAAAAAACTGTCACTGCAGCTCATGCCAAAGTCCAACTGTATATTACGAGCATTTCAAACTCACAATATGGCAACATTATTCAGACTTTTTTCTACTTATGTAAGACCTCTTTTGGAGTACTGTACACTTGTATGGTCCCCATTAAAGCAGAACTATATCAGTCTGATAGAAAACGTGCAAAAAAGATTTACAAAACGTTTATTTGGAATGGTTTGTTTGACGTTTCTTACCCTGAAAGACTGGCCCGACTCGGTACTAATTCGTTGTCACTAAGACGAATTATTTATGATCAAAACCTTGTTTTTAGGATTGTTAATCATCAACCGTTAATGGTGGTGATGTCCGTTCCTCCACGTGGTGCCACTGGAAACTGCCCGCTCTGCGAGCTAAGCCGAACACGGACATTCGATTGCAGGCGACAGGCCGGCCTACGAACACCCATGTCACATCATATGGTTCATGACATTGCAAGTTTTTCGAGATAGTGCTACGGCGTTCGCGGGAGCCGACGCGCAGCACTCGCAAAGCCCGGCGAGTGTGAGAAGTATGCAAGCGTCCCTGGTGCGAGGACGGCATCGGGGGGCAACTGAGCTAGTCCGAAAGTCCCAACGTAAGCAGGACCCGTGGCAACGGTGAATGTGGGTACGTTGACGGGCTACTCGTGCGAGTTGGTTGAAGCACTGAAGTGTAGAAGAGTTGATCTCTGTGCGGTGCAGGAAACGAGGTGGTCCTGCCGCAAGTCAAGGGACAAAGAACGCGGCTTCAAGGCGGTTCCCATGTGGAAGTCCTAGGACCACCAGTGGTGTCGGAGTAATCGTCTCCGAACGATTTCGTGACTCGATTGTAAGCGTCGAGCGCTTTGACGATCGACTGATGAAGATCGTTGTCGCTGCGAAAGAGCGACTCTATCACTTCTTCTCTGCGTATGCTCCGCAGACTGGCTGCTCCGATCAAGCCAAGGATGAATTTTGGAACCTGCTTGATGAGAAGACAGCAGAGGTACCGTCAAAAGATATCATCATAGTCGCTAGTGACCTTAATGGGCACGTAGGTGCCACGAAAGATGGGTACAGCTATCATGGTTTCGGATACGGGTCTCGTAACGCCGATGGTGAGCGTATTCTTGAGTATGCGGAATCGCATAGCCTTACCATTGTGAACACCGTTTTCCGAAAACGCGACTGGCACCTTATCTCATACTACAGTGGGAATACAAGACTCAGGACAGACGACGTGAAAGCAAAAGTGCGAGAGAAGAAGGCGCTTTATCACGTGTTCTCAGCGAAAAAACCGAGGTACCAAGAAGCGAAGAAGGCTGCAAAGAAGGCCGTGGCTGTTGCGAAAGCATCTCATTATGGAGATGTCAACGAGAAGCTTGAGTCACGCGATGGTGAGCGGTATCTGTACCGACTTGCAAAGTTTCGCCATCGGCAGACCGAGAATATTGAAACGTTTTTCTGCATCAGTGATGAGAATGGCCGTCTTCTTATGGACCGCAAGAAGGTATTGAAGCGATGGCGCGACTACTTTGAGAAAATCTCTACGGTAGGATTTCCTCATCCAGCCATCCCTTCTATGGCTCCAACCCACGGCCCGTTCAATAGATCACCGTGGAGGAGATTGAAGCGGCTTTGAAGAAGATGAGGCCAGGCAAAGCGACTGGGCCCGATGACGTGGCAGCTGATTTATGGAAGTCCAAGTACTGGTACCCTACTGAGTGGTTGGCGAAGTTCTTTAATCAGGTTGTGGCGGAGAAGAAAGTGTCTGAGTGCTGGCGCCAAAGTACAACGATTCCGATTTGGAAGAAGAAGGGCAGTCCTGCAGACTGCTCCAATTACCGTCCGATTCGCTTGCTTTCGCACAGCATGAAGATCTTTGAGCGAATTGTCGATGGACGAATTCGGGACATCGTCCAGCTTTCCAGCAATCAGTGCGGCTTGGTAGCTGGCTGTGGCACCATAGATGCCATACACGCCGCCCGCCTCCTGTCAGAGAAGCACCGCGAGAAACAGAAGCCACTGCATATCGTCTTTCTCGACTTGGAGAAGGCCTTTGATCGCGTACCGCGTGAAGTGATATGGTACGCCTTGCGACAACATGGAGTTCCTAAGAGCTCATAGAGTGGGTGCGAATTCTCTACTCTTGTCTAAAGAGTCGAGTTCAAGCTGCAGCTGGAACCTCGATGGAGTTTCCCATCTCTGTTGGGGTACACCGGGGTTCTGCGCTTTCCCCACTCCTCTTTGTTGTCGTCATGGATGCCATCACACGAGATCTTCAGAAGCTGGTCCTCTGGACGTTGCTTCATGCCGATCACGTGACGCTCGCTTGCGAAGATAAAGGTGAACTCGAGAGAGAGCTGCAAGCTTGGTGTGATCGTTTGGAGCGGTATGGACTCAAATTGAACGTGAAGAAGGCCGAATATCTATCGACGGACGTTACCTAGTCCAGCTCCATTAAGTTTAATGGCATCGAGCTTCCACGCACTGCGGTCTTTAAGTACCTGGGTCTTTAAGTACCTCAGCAGTCGCGTCTGACGGCAAACTGATGGTCGAAGTGAATTCACGCGTGAGTGCAGCTTGGTCCAAGTAGCGCTCGTTGACTGGCGTGCTCTGCGACAAGAAGATACCAGAGCGTTTTAAGTCGAAGATCTACAGAGCAGTCATCCGGTCAGTAGCGATGTACGGCGCTGAGTGTTGGCCTGCCACTAAGGAAGTTGAAACGCGCCTCAGGTCATGGAGACGAAGATGCTGCGCTGGACAGCTGGAGTCACGCGCATGGACCGAATCCGAAACGATGTCATTCGGCAGAAGTTCGGTGTCGCACCGATAGCTGACAAGATGCGCGAAGCTCGCTTGCGATGGGCCACGCTCTGCGTGGAAAGGAAGACAGCGTCCGCAAAATAGGCCTTAACTTCGAGGTAATAGAAAAGCGGTCTAGAGGGCGTCCGAAGCAGCGCTGGGCTAATACGTTACATATGGACTTGAAAGTAGCTGGTGTCCACCCTGATCTAGCGCTGGATTGGGAAAGGTGGCGTCATGACAACAGAATAGCGGACCCCGCCACGAAGCGGGACAAACGCTGAAGAAGAAGAAGAAGACGACGACGAAGAAGAAGAAGAATGATTACATGGATATTGATAAAAATGGCTTCATTTTTCCTCATTCAACGGGATTACAAGAAGGCACAATCTTAGAATTCAACCGCAAAAACCGCACTCAAAAAAAATTGAAGAATCTTTTTCGGCTCGTGTTGTGAAAATCTGGAACAAGCTTCCTGCATCAATCCTACACTCTTCGCCAAAAACATTAAACTATAAATTAGAAAATTTTCTGAAACAGAAAGGATACTTGTGAATTTAACTACAAAACAATTTTTTGCAAAAGCAGACAATATTTTGTTTGAATATACAGTAACCTTTTTAGTGAATGAAACATTAAATCGATCTGTGAAATGAGCGCTTTCCACAAATTGCAAATTTTCGAAGAGATCACTTTTGCGAATATTCAAAAGGCCAATTTTTGCTGTAAACTTTTGTGTAAACTCTTTTTGTATCACTTTCGGCTGAATAAATGTTCTATGTGCTATGGAGGTCCTCAGGCGTTCAGATGAAGAGCCTGCTTGATTTTTGTTCAGTTATTTAGGTTTTCAGGCACCTTGAACTAATAATATAAGGATTCCCTCGATCTCAGTCTCAAACTTATTAAGGTACATGATCCTCTGAATAGTACATTATATGAAATCATCTTTATTTTCATGTATGGGTTTAAACGTGTCTTAAAGAGGTGGTTCTGAGGAATGAGCTTTGGTTCAGGTAGTCGAATCGGGATCTATTTATGCTCGAATGCACATCGCAGTATTGTGTGGACTTCATAATCTAGTACTACGAGTATTATGCCTATCTGTCACTTGTTTTCCATAAGATATTCCAGGATGTGAGGGCGCTCTGAGTTCGACTTCTTAGGTGTTTGAACTTCCCGTAGGTTGGCTTTATCGGACAAGTGCGCTTTATTGCCGTAGTACACGCACTGGTAGCCACCCGCGTTGCCGACGATCTTTCCTGAAACGAGTGTGTGTTGATCATTTCGCGAGGTGGTTCAATACGCTGCTTTGGCAGCACTCACCTATGGTACACTGCCCGACGTAGTACCAAGACCCGCATAGCGCTAAATGACAAGCCGCTATTGGACTACCGTGAGAGACGAATAGTATGTTACCTGAAAAGTCTCGTTTTTCTCTCGGGATTTTGGGGTTCCAGTGCTTTGCATCCTCTTGCTGAGGGCTATGGCCTCACAAAGTGTTGTGAGAACCTTTTAGTTATTATTACATTTTGTGCAAAGATGAACAATATTGTCCTCAATATGGGCCTGCAAGCTACTTTCCTAAAACAATGCGTCACAGAGCTTACTACTTGATCTTTACCGATGGACGCGAGTAGTGGCTGCTGGCCGGGAACAGACCAAGACAAACTGGTCGAGCAGTCATTGTTGTAGGAACTATTATCGATTTTTGTTCGCTTTTCATCATATGGCGTGGGAATAACGCGAAAATGTCAGCAAGCTTCACAGAAGGTAAACCACATGCATCGAGCAACCATCATTGATTGAAACTCTTCGATCAATGATCCTTAATCGGACATCATCATTTTTGACATGGAAGCGAGGAAGCTGGTGAGAGCCCTTTGAAGAGTTTCAAGCTCTTACCCGTAGGAAACCTCGTTAAAATGCTCCGCAATGCGTTTGCTACCCGTGGTATGCAGCCGGCGTCACCGCCGTACTCTGGTGGTAAGCTGGTGTAGACTGGAGTGTAGCTGTCGTCGACGTACGGGTTGATTTCCCTGAAAATGCCCATCATCCCCTCTGCCATTACGGATGATGCTTCGGCTCGCGCTGCGGCACTCACCTGATCCTCTCCATGGTTGGCCGGCCAGGCGGCGTCATGCAGACGTTCAGCGACTCGCTGAATCCCGGCTCGATCCACACATGCGGTGGCGCTTTCCACTGCCCGAGGATCTCGGTGGCCGTCTCGACGCATCTGGTGAACGGCGAGCAGATCACGTAGTCGATGGACTCGTTTGCCAGCGCTGCGCCGACCTCTCGAGCCTGCTGGTGCCCTCGCGAGCTGGAATGGACAAGCGCTTCTTCTGGACGGCAGTCTCGATCTCTTCGTCTCGCCCTACCTAAGCGGCGGATCGTCCCATCGTTCGGCTGTCTTCTTCCATGTCTTGTTGATGTTGTCGACCCGTTCCCCATGTCGTACGAACCACAGGGTTCGACTGGGGGTTTTCATCGCTGGAATTATTTGATCAGCTTCGAATTACCTCAACGAAAAAGAAGTACGCTAAGAAGCAGCTTAGAGGCATCAGGAGAATAAGGGCTTCGCAACAACATGACTAGCGAGAAAGAACGTAGCCGTCTTGGGTGCAAAGTACGGGTACCAAGGTCGTGGACGGATTGCTTGTTATGCAGGTTGGACCATTACGGCGCAGAGAGAGGAGTCAAGACGAGTTTCTTGGTCCGCAACGGAATCCACGCAGGTGGGGAAACGGGTTCACTGGAACGACCAGGTCAGCTCCTTCGAGGTGCACTACATATTCAGCTTCGGAGTGGCTCGTTGAGGGGCTTCAAGCGCTTCGAGATTGGTACATGCCGTCCAGAGGGGATGTGTTATGCTGCCGAACGAAGCACGGTTCGTTCTCATGCGCACTCTGAATCGCTTCATTGTTAGGGACCCTCCCAATGTAATTGAGCCTATCTCTCAATCTGCGGTCGGTGAACTGGTAGTGGACTTGAACGGGGAGGGTAGGACACTGGTTTATCCATCGGAGCGACCACTGCATTCGAGAGTGTAAGCTAAATACGCATTCAAAACTGGTTCCACAACATCAAGCAGAGGTATAGCACACGCTCCAGCTCTCAAGGGCACTGACTGGTACCGACGGCTCTAACCAACACCAACGGGGAGCCAATTGGTTGACCTCTGATACAGTAGGTTTCGCAGCGGCGCGGAATCCGCCATGACCGATAAGTTGCTTGCGTTGCCGCTGCGACAGTTGACCATTATCGCCAGCGTATGTACTTGATAAGTAAGATTATCGTGACCAGTCATAAACCGTTTAGAGTCGGGTCTTTTTTTTTGTTGAACAAAATTGATTTAAAGCATGGGATATAGTCGAGCCGGCGCGGGAGCGCCATGGCGAAAATTCCAAATATCGATTGGGACGCAAGTTTGCTCGATATCGATGGCGCCTTGC
The DNA here is from genome assembly GCA_947359475.1 of Heligmosomoides polygyrus bakeri. NCBI lineage: Eukaryota > Metazoa > Nematoda > Chromadorea > Rhabditida > Heligmosomidae > Heligmosomoides > Heligmosomoides polygyrus. The sequence continues at coordinate 225,516 of OX375866.1, forward strand.
GGCGGGAAGTTGGAGATTTTTTTCGATCGATAATGACATGGTGCCATTAAGAGGAGAATCGGGTGTGATATGGTCACGCTCAGTCAAGAAGTCATGCTCAAAGGGTCAAGAACTCTTTGTGAAGATTCACAGTTTTCAGTGGAAAATGTGCCAGCCGAAGAATTTGCACGCGATTCTTTCACGAACGTCTCTACAGTGCCTCAACAAGTGCCATGCAGTGGTTCTCCCAGAGGACTTCTCAACATCGTCTATCCGTTACACTCTTAAAAATAGCGCTCGCACTCAGGCGCGGATCCACAGATGGAATAGCTCAGCTCTACGTCCCAATTTAAATGGTCAGTCAAGGGAAAAATCGATATTAATGAACTAAAGTGGCCTCCTGCGCCTACATACACTCGGTCGCAAGGACAGATTGGCTCAGTCATAGTAAAAAAAGAGCTGGTAAAATTTTGGAAGTCCGGAAATCTTCCTCTATGCGGTAAGGACGAAATACAATACGTGATAGAATTTCTGCCGGACGAGGACTTTGGCATGAGAGGCTTCGATCAGCTGCTGGTAGTCCGTTTTTGACGAGAAAGATGGCGTCGTTCGAAGATGTTGCTAGGCGAAGTGCAGGACGCCGCAGACGATAACACAGCATACATGGTGTGACTGATTGGAGCAAGGGAGCAGTTCGGAAGTTGAAAAGGCCCGCTATCAGGAAGGTGAAGTGAACTGAGGTGGGACCGACGGGTGTTGAGTGGTCGGATGCTTTCAGAATGTGAAACTCGTTTGGCGAGTTTCGTTAACCACCGCCTGTCTGGACAGAACGAAGGCTCGTTCTTTGTTTATGGGCTTGCGGTTAGAGTAGTGCGAGGCGGAAATCAGGACGATCTTCGACCAGGATATTGCTTCCCTGGGGTAATTTTTGAGTGAACATTCAAAAATTTTCGAGGAAGTCGAGAAGAAGGAGCCTGAGCAGGTCGAGACTAAAAAACGAGGCGCTGTGGTACTCCGTTCGAGACAGACACACAGCAAACGCTCATTGTGACGGCGGCTGTCCGTGCGACGAAAACACATGGCGGAGTGACGTCAGGCCATGTTGTTTCACAGAACGGCTCGCCCCGAGGGCAGGCGGTCACTGGTGCCCATAGGGCAGAACGTGAGGCCCAGGAAAACAAGGCGAGATCGATCGGACAGGCGATGAAGCGACAGACGGAAGCTGTCTGGCGGCTCCTGCAAACAAGTAGCACAGCAGAGAACAGCGATCACCGTGCTCTCATGCGGGGCTGTTGACTTTCCGAGGAGAAGACTGATGTCAAGAAGCACGGAAAGCGAGGCGAGCAGTGGCGAGAGAAAGGCTGAGCCAGGGCGGCGGCTTCCGAGCGGAATCGAACGAACTCTGAAGAATGCTGATTGTCGACGACAGCAAGTGCAACGTGCCGCGCCCCGTGGGAAGTCTGTGTTATCGCACGTAGAAACGAGGAGCGGAGGAGCTGTCGACGACATTGATCGACATGGATCAGAGAGGGTTCAGAAGTCGATGATGCGGCTGGCTGACCTGATGGGTCAAGGCTACAGGGGCCCTTTATCATTGGGCAGATCTTAGGGTGATTGCTAACGATAGTGAAATTTTTGGGCCTATACCGAACTGCCCGAGTATTGAGTTAAGAGGTGCCGGTGACTCAGTGGCCGGCGTCCTAGATCGGGAGAAACTGGCCGTCCTGGTTCGAATCTCGCTTGATGCTGGGATTTTTGCTTACATGGCGACTTTCTGTCGAGAAAATTTTCATCCTGTTTGAGTCCAAAGATTGTAACTTCAGTGCGTTATTGCACCAAGGATGTTAGGTTGCTACCAAAATCCGTGGGTCAGGATAGCCTCGCGTTAGTTGTAACAGAAATTATGCCCCTGATTTCGTAACTACTTCTGTGCCAGCGATTTTGGTAGTGAAGTATAAACCGTACCTATAATGTAGTTGTTCTCGAATGACCTATTCGAATAGATATTCGAATGGTTTTCACTCGAATTTGAATACTCGAGTTCGAATATTCAAAGAATCTCGTTTTTCGACTGTATTTGAATTCGAATATTCAGAGAAACTGATTTTTCGAATACATACGAATTCGAAAATTGAAAGAAACGCGTTTTGCGAAATTATTCGATTACGAATATTCAGAAAATCCGATTTTTTCAAACATACTGGAATTCGAATATTCGAAATTTTTAGGCATTCGAAGCCATTCGAATATTCGAAAAAATTTCGAGAGCACAACTGTAGTGCCTAACCAAAAGGCTTGAATTTGCCTTGGCGTATTCGCTCATTTCCTGTGCGAGAGATTTACTTCTGGGTTGAACATTTCTGAGAGGATCTATTCGGTGATAGAAGCCACAGCCGCTAGCGATGTATGTTTCAGTCGAGAAATGGTGCCTGGAGACGAGAAGATCGAGAAGCAGCTTGTCGGCGTCGGTGATGAAGTTGGTTTGAAGAAGATGATGGAGTCGGACGACGACACAGACAGCGACGAAGAGGATCTCAGTATGTGACGTTGTATTGGGGATTTCCAATTACTTGAGGAATTATCTCGGCAGTGTTCAAGCTGGTTAAGCTGTTTGTTCTCAAAAATTCACTATCAGCTTAGACTCGTTAAAAAGCTGCATTATAGTGAGTGATCCTTTCTTTGGGATAACTAATCGACATTTATGTTTCTTATGTAGCACCATCACATGGCGAATAGAGTATAAACATCCTCAAGCTGTCTAAGGTTGAGGACAGCTATGGACAGGGTTTATACTTACGCTGCCGTTCTAGGCTCCACGATGAGCACAGCCGATATCCATTAAACAGCGCAAGCGTTCGACATCGGTGGCTTTCGTACAGCTGCGTTACATATGAGAAGAAGTATAAACCTTGTCTTACGGGAGCTCAGGTCAACGGTCGATTTCGGTCGTTCCAGGACGAGATTATTCAGTTTTCTATTTCAGCGAAAAAACTGCTGAGCAACGAAAGTGAAAGGAAGAAGGAGCACTTGGATATTGAAGAGCGAGGTGAATCCGTTTGCTTCGAGTGTCCACCGAGATTTTTGTATTTTGTTCAAGAGTGTAATAACGTTCAGATTCCTCCGGATCGGATACAGACGATCCGGACAAGGAGAAAATCGACTCGGTGGTGTTCATGCCGGTGGGTTAAGTAGAGTGCGTGGGTGCTTCCTATGATTCCCAAACGTTTATGGTAGTACCCACTCCTTCGTCGACACGCGCGTTGGCGGGCAGTCGTCTCGCTATACAGCAATACCTGTTAATATTGCTATTCTGCAGGACGACTGCCCAGGCTGACCTGTCGTATCTCACCGCTGCTTCAGTGGGACGCAAAACACGTTTTCTTCTAATATTTACACTTCTGTTTGAACTATCGGTACTACGCTCTAAGCTCTTGTGAGCTATGCTAGAGCTCGATAAGTTTAAGACCGCTTTTATATATTCTTATGGGTAACTTTTTTGTCGGCTCCTAATCTTCTACTTTACATCACATTACACTACATTACTTAGTATAGGCACACTGCCACGGGAGGAACCGCAACGTCAGGGAAGCGAGGTGGTAACTATAAAAGGAGATAGGGGATTCTGATGTGAATGTGATTGAGCATTCATTCTACTGTTGCTTATAGCGGTTATTTTGCTTGTTTGACGATTTTGGTGACGTTGTAGTGCACCCTTTATTTATTTATTTATTTATTTATTCACTACATGGATAACCATGCAAAAGAAAAACAAGGTAAAACTAAACATAAGTTAAAGTAATTCTAAACAGGAAAAAACAGAACAGGCAACAAGAATCAACATAATACAGTTGAAAACTACTAAACTGCATCCTGAAGATATCGGTCAAGAAGTTTTTTATACTTCCTTAAGGAATTAGGTATAATGTGTTTTTTAGATAACCTCAAAAAATCAGAGCCAGCACGGCAAGTGAAAAATTGAGACCTTACACTGCTTTTTGCTCCAGGAAACTGGATCTTCCACTGACCACCCCTTGTGTTCGATTTAGAAAATGTATAGAACTCCTGAAGGGGAATACGAGTAAGACCGTTTATCATCTTATATATCGCAATTAAATCATTTCTTCTCCTACGATGTTCAAGGGTATGTAGATTGAAGAATCTGTTTCGTGAAGCTGGTGAGGGGATGGTGTTGTAATCATACCCATGTACTCGTATCCATAGTTTTCTTGTGAAGCTGTTTTGTACAGATTCCAGCCTGGCAATTTCACGCTTATATTTGGGACTAAAAATTGTGGTGCCATATTCTAGAATTGGTCTAACATACGACTTATAGGCAATTAATAAGTGTTGTATTGAATTTGTTCGCAAACATTTGAAGAGGCTGTGCACAATTCGTTCAGCTTTTTTCGATATTATTTCAATATGTTCTTTGAACGAAAGTTGGGTGTCCAAAATAAAGCCCAAATCACGCGGGGAAGTTGTACTACTAATATGCATCTTGTCAAGGTAGTAAGGATATCTACCTACCTGCTGCCCTAGATAAAGTACTTGTGACTTTTGCGGAGATAATGGAAGTTCCCATTTTGATGACCAATCCGCAATTGCATTTATTGCTGATTGAAGAGAAAGATGGTCTTCTCGAAGAGCAATATTCTTATAAATTTTTATATCGTCAGCGAACATTTTACAAGAAACACCAAGCTGATTAACTAGGGACGGAATTTCAGAGGTATATATAGAAAAGAGGATTGGGGACAAAACACCACCCTGAGGAACACCACTTTTAATAGAAAGACGTTCAGAGAATGCGTCATTTACCCTAACTTGAAAAGATCTACCAGATATAAAGTTTTTTATCCACAGAGTAATTCTATGATGGACACCTATATCCGTGAGCTTGACAATTAGTTTATCCAAAGGGACCTTGTCGAAAGCCTTCATAAAATCAAAATAAATTACATCCACATCAATTTTTTGTTCAAGAGATTTCGTCCAATCATTAAGCGTAGATAACATCAGTGTTTCAGTAGATTTACCTGAACGGAAGCCATGTTGATCATTAGGGATAAGATTATTGGACTCGAGATATAATACAAGCGCTGTCTTGAGTTTTCTCTCGAAGACCCTAGCAAAAACTGATGTGATGCTAATTGGGCGAAAGTTTGATACAAGTTGGTGGGGAGGCTTTTTTGGAATAGGTGTAACAAACGCATGTTTCCAACGGGATGGTACTTCGCCAGTCATATAACTGGCATTAAATATGTGCTCAAGAGGGTAAGCAATCGCGATGGCAATTTTCCTGATAAAGTAGGACGGTACTTCATCCGGAGTAGCAGCATAACTAGGTGGTAGCTTACAAAGTTCATTATAAATCTCCTCCTTATAGAACCAAACCGAACTTTCCATGCTGGAATTATTATTATTAACAGCAAAGGAGTCGATGTTGAAAGGACGTTCTGCAAAGGTCTTTTGAAAATATTTAGCTAGCATGGTAGCCTTTGTTGAGTCAGTTAATGCTACGACGTCGGTTTCGTCCTTCAGTGTGTGGATTCGCTCGGTACGTTTCAGTACAGAATTTAACAGTTTATAGAGAGATGATTTGTTGGGAGTATCGAGAATTTTTCTCTCAACATACTTGTGGAATTTGTTTAAAAGTCGGTCGAATCTATTATTGATTTTTTGAAAACGGTGAAGGTTTTCAGAACTTGGGCAATGTTGATATGTCGACCATAGTTTTTCTTTCTGTTCAAAAAGTCTGACTAGGTTGGGAGGAAGTTTATTAAAGTGTACTGGTAACTTTTCGGTAGGTACTAGTTGGTCAATGCATTTATGGAGAATTGAGATAAAGAACTCGTACTTGTCATTCACAGTAACTTGTTCCTCAAGGAGTGTTCTCCAATCTATTGAAAGCAAATACTGACAGATAATGTCGTAGTTTGCTTTATGAAATGCTTTTTGAATTCGATACCTTGGTTTACTCAGTGAATAATCAGTTCTAAATGAAATGCTAGAATGATCGCTGGAACCTATTGGTGGCCCAATAATGATGTCTTTGACAAGTCCCAAACTGCTGCTGAGAACAATATCAAGCAGATGGTTATGTCGAGTGGGCGTCACAATGTTCTGATGAAGATTGCAAGATTGGCACATATCAACAAAACATTTTGATGCCATAGAAACTGAAGACGGATAATTTTTAGACCAATCAATATCTGGAAAATTGAAATCGCCGAGAACAAGGCATTGGGTTTTAGAGGAGCAGAGATCACTTAATACCTTGACAAGCATGATTGTGCTGTTTAGAGATGCAGAAGGAACCCTATAAACAGCAACAAGTCTCAAAGTTGTATCAGCTAAACTCAAATCGCAGCATAGTATTTCAAAGCTGTCAGCTACCGATTCGCACCATACAGTCTCAGAGTGGATGCCAGACCTAACGAGAATGAGTACACCACCACCTCTCTTGAGAGTCCTGTCGCATCTTATGTGGCAAAACTGGCCACACAAATCATTGAGAATTATGGCTGAATTTATGGAATCTTGTAGCCACGTTTCTGTGATGACAATAATGTCTGAGTTTAATTTCCTGATGGTGAACTTTAACGGTAGTATGTTTTTCTGAATAGATCGTATGTTGCAATAAAGGAAACTTAGGTCTTTGACCAATATCCGAGGAGAGTTTAGCAGTTTCCCGTTGAAATATCCTGCTGAGTAGGCTGGTTGTTAGTGACGGTCACACCCAGAGATGCTCTTCGGGCTAACCTAGCTTCCCGATTGCGCTCCCTTTCTTCTTTTGTTAAGGAGGGACGTATATAGACACCCCTACAGGAAAAAGAGCGCAACCAGGAAGCTCTCCTAAGCACCAAAGATTGGTAGAATGTGTTAGGAAGTACAACCTTTAAAAGACGTGGACGGCCTTCTTGAGGCTTTCCAAGTCGATATGTTAGTTGCGGAACACATTCTACATTTAGATGATCAAGAACATTTCTAACAGAATTAAAATCGTGGATGGCTCGTTCTGTAGATCTAGAATCAATAGACTCAGTGATGCCAGATATGACGACGGAACGGAGTCTTTCTTTTTCATCGACGGCCGACAAATTGCTAGCAGCAAAAGAATCATGTGGGGGGAACTGAGCCGCACTGCTCACTCTTCCAGCTTCAGCTAAGGCGGCCTTTAGAGCACCATTCTCTTCACGCAGATTAGCCACCTGTTTCTGCAGCTCTTGATTTTTGGTTAATACCAGATTGAGCTGCTGCTGAACAGTAAGCATATGGTTGAAGAGAATTTTAACAAAGGCAGGAGTCTTCTTATCTGCTTGGAGTTGTTCAAGCGCGAGCGCCACTTCATCTGCTCCATGTACAGCAACCGGATCTTCACCAGTCATCGCAATTTTGCTCGTTTTCTGCGATTGAGAGGACTTCGACGGCGACATGGTTGAACAAGAATGTTGCGAAATGGCAATCGATTAGAGAGTCGTTGAGCGCAACAAACAGACAGACAGAAGACACAGGATATACCTGACTAGGTGGCTTTAGCAGTAGATTTCACCCTTGAGTGCCAATAAATAAGTAATTGTTTTGCACCAAAAAATATCGAGCCGAGTCGACATCAATCGACGGCAATCGCTCGACGCCAGCCAACTGCGTGGTTTCCAGAAAAAGGATGTGGCGAACGGAGGAGAAGCGAGTGGAAGTGGTACGGGAAAGAAGAGGCCGGCTGAAGCTGAGACCTCCGGGGACGCAGCGGCCAACGAAGCGAAAAGAACCAAGGTTGAAGCGCCAATGTAAGTGGTGGCTGAGAGAAAGCGAGTCAGAGCTTCAGCTCTAATGCTCTCGAACTCCAGAGTGCCAGAGGGTCTGAACGAGGAAACGGTACGCAAGTACCTCCGCCGTAAACCGCACACCACCAAGGAATTACTGGCGAAGATCAAGCAGAGGTGCGGCGACATGACGAAAGCGGAGATTGTGACCAAATTGGCGGCGATTCTGAAGGTAAGTCGTCGACGGGATCCGCTTGAAGACGTCACAAGAGCGTCCCATTTCAGGCCATCGAACCGCATCAGTTCAAGCAGAAGCAGGGCAAGAAGGACGTGCTATTCTTCTCGCTGACCAATACGCTAGCTTAGTGACTCGAGTGATCCTTAGCAGGACTAAGGATCTCTTACAGGTCACGATCTTAATGTCCTACAGCGAAAAAATCTCCAGGACCCAATGGTCCCGTGTTCGCCTTCTTGTTGTAGAAAATGTAATGATGTCTGGTTGTAAAGAGGCGTCGTTGGATGGTTTGAGATTGAAATAAATTTTTTATCATTTCGATCTCGTCGTTATGAACCTGAAAGGAAAGCCTTTGACTCTTTTAAGAAGTTTATAGTCTCAACTGCAAGCTGCTTTGTCCATGGCATAGAAGAACACTGACCCAGATAAAAGACTTGCTGATCACCGCCTGCTTCATCTGATGTCACATTGGCTGGATTGTTCCTTAGACTGGCGCCAACATTTCCTTTCGTCTGCGTTCCATGCCAGAGTGGATCAGCACAATTCTGTAGATTTGGAGCAGCGCCACTAGCGCCTGACGTCTCAATCGCTCGCAGTTTTCGTCGTTCTACGAGTATTATTCAAGTGTTTATTTATACGCTATGAAGAGTGCGCCTCAAGACCATTCAAATATGATAGACTCTAATGCAAGCAGAGAGGGAAATAATTAGAAAATAAGGAAAGAAAACAGTAGTGACCAGATTCAGCCATGAAAATCCCTCAAGCCCAGCAATATAGAGCAAACGGAGTGAAGATTAAAGCACGAGTAGTTGCAGAAATGCAGCCAGCCATTGAAAAAGACTAATCCGCAGAAGTTGGCCATGGTGCCCTCACACCTTTGGTGCAAAAGGTCATTGCCGGAATTTCGGGATACGGGTGTGCCAACCACCCTCGTGGGCACGGCAAATAGAGTACCAGAGGAAACTACAGTAGGCTAGCGTACATTATTAGTACAGGGTGCGCCAAAATTATGGCGACAGCACATGCGCAAACAATTTGACCTTTTACTCGGAGCGTCCGCTTTTTTTCGTGCTCTTATTGTTTTTATTGAGTCAAGTAGTTTATGCTTACCTCAGTCAAACATAACAATAAGTCGTTTTTTAAGATAGTGAAGCGTTCGTGCCACCGTTCTTAAATCATTGAGCTTTACCGTCAAGGCTTCTCGGCACGCTACATTCACCACCGTCTTAGAGTTCATCAGAGTAACATGAATAGGTCCACCAGACGCTAAGAAGACCTGGGAACCGAGGATGATAGATCCGGACGGGAAGGACACTTATCTGTTACAACCGCGGACAACATTAGGAGGGTACGTGAACGAATTCGCAGGAAGCCGGCGCGCTCGGTCCGCCGGTTGTCGGGAAAATAAACATCATGGAGAGGTCGTTGAGAAGAATCTTCCGTAAACTGGGACTTAAGGCCTACAAGAAGACCGACGTGCGCCCTCCTGGACCTTCAAACAGGTAGGAGTTCCAGCTCACAGAGCAAGAATGCTGCAAGACTGGTGCAAAGGCAACTTTCCGCTATTCATCAGCTTCCACGAGTGGCCAGTCAACTCTCCGGATTTGAATCCGATGAATTACACGGTCTGGCTAGCTCTGGAAGCCAAAGCCTGCGGGAAACCTCATCGCCCCGTGGATCCTTTGAAGAAAGGCGGTGGATGAGCTGTCGCGCCCTACTTGCGTGCCGCCGTCGATTCCTTCCTGAAGCGTCTCAAAGTCTATATCGATGCCGATGGAGATATCATCGAATCTCAATGTTGCGTATAGTTTACAACAGACTGATAAACATTATCTCATCGTTGGTTTCTCGAAAGTACCGCATTTTCTCTCTTGGCGATTTGAAAACCTTGTCGCCATAATTTTGGCGCACCCTGTACAACCAGTGAGTATTTAGCATCATTCGTGATAGTTAAAGAACTGTAAGGCTGAGGACTTTCGTCTAACACTAACTGTGTGGTCATACAAAGTATGACATGCAAGAAAGAAAATGTCGTGAAGAAGATGGCAAGAGGTAGCGAAGCCATCGAGTAGGAGCTGCAGTGATGGCTAAAAACAAACGATTTGGAAAGACGTCAAGTCAACCCACTAGAAAGAAGAAACCGAATGTCTAAAAAACCGAAAGGGGAAGTGCCGTTGCAGAATGTCTGACGGTAAGATTTCCAACCGTCGTGCAACTCCGAAGAACAAGCAGTTAAGCAATTTGTTATTGCTGCTGCTCCGCAGGCGTGTGTAGTGCAAATTGAAATCTCCACTACGAGCATTACATGGTCTGAAAACCCAGTATTTGCTTGGTGATAATTTAATTTCCTTATGTAGTATGTGAAAGCAAAATACGAGGTCTGCTACTGCTCTTCTGCACTGTAAACTTTTGAGCCCCAGTAGTTTTAAGCGGCAGTGGTACTAAGGAATGTGGACACTGTCAGAATTTCTATGGATTCAATAGAAAACCAATTTAGTGAAAGTTTTCCGAATTTTTTCCAAGTTGCGGCATGTGTTTCCTTCTGGAAGGGTTCCACGTTTGAGAGCAATTCTCAAGATGGGTCAAGACATGAGTTCTGTGTAAAAATGTGAATTTAAAGGAATCAGTGGTATTTTCCATCGCCATCTACCTTAACGACTTAGCGGAATAGTTAATGGATTGATTCGATTTTTTAAATCCAGATCACAGGGTGAGGTGACTTAGTATGCTAGTGGCCGACCGGTTTGTCATCTGAGAAATGGCCTCGAGTTCGAGAAATCCCCCCGAGAAAGAGTCGCTGATTTCTCGAGGTCAAAACTCTATATCGATTTGATCTATCGGTCCGTGTCAGCGATCGCGCGCCGGTCCGATGCCTTCTGCATCGAGCCGTCGAGATGACCGCTGCTCTGCGGCCACCCGGCGGGTCGAGGCACTGCGCTCAGGCTTCAGGCAGTCCGACAGGTCGGTCAACTCTCGTTGTCGCCCTTCTTCTGGGGCCGTATGCTCGTCTACCCCGAGTCTCCCCCAATGGGGGATTGGGGCGTGATATAATATGTTGATATTGATTGATTCTCCCCCCCCCCCAACGGGGGAACACGAGCATACGGCCCCTGGACGTTGAATTTTGACCGGAAATCGGAAATTAGGCGCAATACGGGTTGGGGTGGGGTGTGGACTGGTTGATGGGACCGAGGGTTCCTGCTGTGGCCTGGGATCTTGTTTTGTCATTGTTTTCTGTTTCTTTAGCGATGCTTCTTAAACAAAGGGGAGGGGAGAAAGGGAGGTGAAGAAGGGTGGGAGGATGAGAGAAGACTGGTTGATAGGACCTAGAGGAGACCTTTGAGTCTCACGACTTTTTTGTGCTTCCATAAAGGCTACGCTGATCGATTTCAATTTTATTAATTCGCATGCATTTCCTCGGTGGATAGGTTGGTGTTCTTGGATTACACGTGTACGACACCACCTATGCGTTTTTCGATGAAATTCCACACCTCCCATACCCGTACTGCGCTCATTTCCGGTAAACCTGTCAAGCCAAGCTTCCCTCAGCTGCAGCTGTAGTTTGGCGTCGTCAGTGTGATAAAAAGCAAGTTTTCTTCTTTGTCAACAAATCTTCATCTTCGATACGACTGTATTTTCATCTTCACAGCAAAAGACCACCTCCAGCTAGAATCAGTATCGAAGATCGATATCATTCAATACTCTTGAGGCAAACCAGGCATAAAGACTGCTAAGCCTAGCGTGAATTGAATGCAAATTAAAAAGTATGCTGGACACTCAACTGTTTACTTCATTTTCGCTGTTGTTGATTTGATACCACTTTTGTGATTATGCCTGGAAATATTGTTGTATTTTGGAGCCCTCTCCTCCCTCGACTAGGATAGATCCGGGCGCCATACGACTTAGAGAGTAGACTTCCCTATAAGCGTTGATATTTCCGACGGATTGACCCAGAATAGTGAACTTCAAAAAGAGGACGGTGTTTGTCGTTAATGTGGCCTGCATGGGGTGGAGTGGGAGGCGCGCCAGGCAATCACAACCAATCAGAGCACCGATTGCACAGCCCTTCTAGGGCTCACGGCCATTCCACGTGGTTTGCTTAGTCTTGCGCGTTCCCTGTAGGCTACATTTGCGACTAGTGCAAAAAAAAACAAGGAATCATTTTTATAGGAGTGGCCCTTAATCTGTGTTTTCGTCCAATGTCGTAACCAAATGTCTCCGTGCGGGCGTGGCCGGTTGCCGGATGAAGGTGTGATTGGCTGGTGCACCCCTAGTGCACCTACGCCCAGGCAGAATTCCCAGTAGTATCAAATGCCTGCACTTCTTGAGGAAAGAAATGCTCGTGTCGTTTTTGGAGGCTGCTTAAGCCTTTCTAGTGTCGTCAAATCATTTAGCATGTGATAATCGCAGATTCGTCCGATTACGCAAAACGGCTCTTCAATGGATAGATAATAAACAACGACGTGCTGCTTCTGAAGTCGAGGAAATAGGTAGGAATTCGGCGATTGTTTTGATACAGCTTCAATGTTTTACGCCTCCTGTAATCAGAGCTACGGTTAAGGCTAAGTGGCCAACTGTAGAAGTGCCAGCATAGTGTATTTGGTGTATAGCTGTAGTGATGACGGCAAAAGTTGTAGGATATTTGTCACGAAAACCCACCGGGGTGCGGGAACGCACTGTTGCTCCGACAGTAGCTGCGGCGACCGATCAGACACCGACTCAGCCGCACTGACGGAGCACTTGATTGGCTGTTGCGATCAAGGTAGGAGCAACGGGGCGTTCCTGCACCATCGCGGTGCGTCTATGTGACATGTATCCGTTGTAGCTTAAAAACTCGGTGGGGATTGAAACATATTCCAATTGTTTAGCCGTTCTTCATTTAATAGATGGGCGACTGCGTCCTTGTTCAGTGATTTCTTTTCAAACACTGCCAACCGAAGTTGTTTCAAAACCTCGAAATTTTAATATTTTCAGTCGATGTTCGTCCGTGTGCTTCAAGCCGATGTGGTGGACTCGCGGGAGCAGATGGCTCGTTTGATCAACGCATTTGCCAGCTTCACCAAAGGAAGGGAATATCTGCGCGGTAATGCTTTCTTTTTGATGTGTTCTGGAAGGCAGTATTGCTGAGCGTCTGGGAACGTCATCGAGCAGCTTGGCGGGTAAACTCCTCTCTGGTATGGAGTGGTTGTTGCACAACACTACTACCGCACTCGTCGCCAAAGACTTGGCTTTTTGATATACATTGTGGAACCAAATATAAGAGAGGTATTGCCGAAGAGTGCTTCTAATCCGGCGACGAACACTAAAACAACGTAAATAAATCATGTTAATGGCAAAAATACTCGAAGGAAACCGCTGACCTAGGCCTATGTTGTACTACGACGACTCGTCGCCGAGAGCTCCGCAGGGATTGTTATACTTCCGTCGCCGACGTCGCCAGAGACGGGTCGACGTCACCAACGTCATCCAAGAGTGGCAAAAAATGGGCTCCTATGGAGTGTTTTGACTATGGGTTGGTTCTTCGTTCTCGGTACTGCCGTGATCCCCACCGGACTTCAAATTGCGAAATCGAGAAGTGCAATAGACGACCGTCTTGCGTACACCAAAAGTGGCATTCGCTAGAACACTGAGTGTTTGTGGAGGGAGTGGGAGCCTAAACCTTACCTTCCCTTCACCTGGTCATCTTTATTCGCTTTTCTGTCCTTCTCACCAGTTGTATTCGCGTTTTCTAGGCCTTTTCGCTTTATTGCAGAGCAAAGAACACAAAATAAAACTGTGAAGAAAATAAGTAGTGTTTCCTCGCTATCTGAAATGATACTGCAAACCTCTACGAAGAGCTTTTCGAAATACAATTCATACTAATTAAGGCTTAAATTTTCCTATGAATTTCGAAAATTGCGCTTAAATTTAATTTCAATGCGATTTACCGAAAAAGGCCTTCGCTAAACTCCAATAAAGAAACTTAACGAAAATGCTGGTAAAATCGTTAAATCGGTAAATCAATAGTCGTTAAATGCTCGACACTGCCTCGTACTTCTATTATTGTTATATTTTAACGCATACTACCGGTCTTCTATTATTATTATATTTTAACGCATTTTTAACACATAGTGAGGAGAATTCAGAAAATCTTGTGGCATTTCCCTCACCTCAGCGTAGTAGCTAGTCTATGCATCGTTGACACGGATGCTCTATGGGTGTGCATGTGCGACATACGGTGCGCGATCTTGAATGAACCTCAGAAAACTCTGCCGGTGTCAACCTCGTGTAATCGTGGAACTGAGCCTCCTTCAGTCCTACCAAGTAGACGTCGAATGGTTTGAACCTCAACTCCACACTAGCTGCGTGAGTGGGCCTTACGTAGCTGCTCCCAACTCTTCGTCGTTTATCGTTCAAAACCAGCGCCACACAAAAGATAACAACTTTGGAGCAGTACTTGCGCCTCGAAACCATGTGGCTTTAGGTTAACTCTGAATGGAGAGGAGAAGAAATATAAAAGGAGAGGCTCTGCCCCTCTCATCCGACATCTCACGCATCTCTCTCCCAAGACCGTTTTGAAAAACTGCTTCAGATCACACTTATCCATCTTCTAAAGGCTCTAAATGTGCTTAGTAAGAGAAAATGCGCTAGATTAGCAATGGTCGAGCAGGCACCGTTCATAGAAAACAAAAATCATCATCAAGTCTCGAAACAAAACACAATGTAAGCAAATTCGAGGCAGATGTGGTCACCTAGCGTTTCTATCCGAAGTCTGGTTACCAAATGATGACATTGAAAACGCGCTCCGATGCTCTCCTATCGGCGACCTCGCCGACGTCCGGCCACACAATCTGTCTACGACATCGGCGACGTCTCTGGCGACGTTGGCGTCGCCGACGTCGCTGACGGGCTGTCGGTGACGGGTCGCAGCGTCGGCGACGCGTCGCTGAAGTATAACAAAGGCCTTAGATGGGCCCCTCGCTCGCAATGGGAACACTTAACACGATATGGGAAATTCACGGGAAAGAACTGCACAGTTTTATACCAACCTTCCATGGGAGCTATAGTATTTTTTAAATGTTGACATTCTTATGTGGGAAGCGACTAAGACCGGTAGCTAAAAGTAGCTGTACGTAAGTTAGCTAATTCTACTATGTTTTAAACATTAACTATAGTTTTGTATAAATGTGTAAGAAGCCGTGGGTTGTTCGAATGGTCACTGCGGAAAAGCGAGAAAAGAGTGGCATACGCCTTGCATACCACATGACTAATATGATTAGAAAATGACAGCCTCCTAGTGTCAGCAATCACGCCAAGATCTTTAGCCGTTAGCAGAGCGTGATCTCCAAGGATCTGAACACATTCCTGGAAGGTTTTCGAAGCGGACTCACACCGAAACATCGACCCCTCCCCTACCGCCTCTTCGGCGTTTCTTTGTACCTCTCCAGCCGCTCCCAATGGGAGCGTTGGCGAGAATTTATTTGTCGGCCGGCTCCTTCGCGAATACCATAATTTCTCGATTTTGGGCCAACTAATCGTTGATGTACGACCTGTCGCGACGGCGACGGGCCGCACTGCGACGTCGCGCGCATCTCGCCATCGTCGCCACTATTCGAACCGATTCCTTTCGGCAACTAGGGTGAAGGTTCTTGTCCTCAGTGATCTAGGCGCCGCACCAGAGGCGAACTCTCCTCCCTGAAACGCCAGTGCTCCAGAACCTGATGGCCGAAGCAACTTGTTTATCTTACGCAAACAGTGGCAAATCTGCAGTCGTATATAGAGCAATGCGAAGGCAAATTGCAAAAGAGAACATCGCTAGATCAACCGCTCATAGTCCTCAAGCCATCAGTGCCGAAACCCTGTTCGTGCTGCTCAATAGCGTCTGTAGCAGTGGCGTAGGCTTGGCGACGTCATTTCGTGTCTTCACGCTGGCAGTTGCCTGCGTCCTCTAATCCTCGGTGAAAATGGTAGCGGTAGATTTACTACTTCAGGACTATGTCGAGTGAAGTCCTTTCAAATTGAAGTCCTGCAGTAGTTAACCTACCCCCTGCGATATAATACATACATTAATAAATATAAATACACACACAAACACACATACGCACTCCCTAGTCGGATAGTCAGTGATGTCTGTGGCATCTCTTCTCAGTCCGGATGGGCGAAATGTTGAAAACCTCAGAAAACGACATCGAGTTTGTCAGAAAACGGGCCAAAAACGACGGAAAACAAAAATTTTCGAAATTATCACTTCAGCGGTCTATTGTATTTAGATACGCATTTTTACCAATAACCAACACACTTATAGCATGTCACGTCAAACCGGACAATTATCGACGCAACCTGAATAGTTTTGCAATCAAAATTAACACTTTCCGAATAAAAGCGAAGGCGTTTGTGACTAAAGCGGATCCTCTCTTTTTTGAAAATTTATAATCACTTACAATAGATCCTATTATACAATATTCTTTTGTTTTGAAGCAGATTTTGCAATACATTTGGCTCAATAAATATTGTATTGTAAACAAAAAAAAAACTGCTGAATGAACACTGCTTGAATAAAAGCACTTTTCGCATCACGTAATTCTTCGAAGAAACCATTTTTCGCAGATCTCTAAAAAAGCATCCTTTCCTTGCATTTTTTTGTGACCAACTCTTTTCGCATCACTTTTGAAACAGTACTTTTCATCCACCTTTGCTGGTCTTTTGAGAGCCAATTTTCGCTGTTCCTTTGTGATAAGCAGATTTTGTAATAATTTTGGCTCAATAAATATTGTATTATTATCCAGTGTAGTGCTAGGAATTTTATGAAATTTTGATTTTTGTAGTTAAAACAGTGAATCAAACTCAGGACTTTTTGATCAATTCTAATATAACAAGGGATGTCCATGTGGGACTGAATTAGGTGGCTCGAACGTGCGAAACATGGATTTTGTAGGACATGTTATTAGCGCTGTTTTATGTTAGCTTTAATCGATAAGCGGCAAGTTCGGTTGGCTGAACTCGTCCTCCGACGCCGCAGACATCGGAAAAGCGATTCGGCCAGAGATTTGTTCTGGACCGTACGACCTTTCGTAAACGACTGAATTTCTGGTCTGTGGCAGGGGAGTGGAGAAAATCGCAGCATGTGGCTTCTGGCTCAGTAATTTACGAAAATCCCTGCAAGCCTGAAGCAAGACTAAATTCAGGAGGACTGTATTCCAACTCCTTCAGCAAAACGAATCCCTCCCTCCCCAAGGCACCAAAGCGGATCGTCGCTGGTTCGCAGGAGGTGAGTCACGTCGCGACTCAGTCCTCCCGGTCGTTCCCTCTTTTCCTCGTTGCCCCTCCGTCCGACGCCGTGCTACCCGTTTACGAGCGCTCGTAAAACGCTCGCGTTCAGATAACGATTATACATACAGCGTGACAGAAAGAGCACTCGATAAATATTCCTCTCGAAGAGAGCACAGAGCCATTCGCCCGCACACTCGCACACAGTCACTCTTTCTTTCGTCCTCCCGTCGGACTCGGGCGGTACGGGAGCTATTCTGCGGCTCCGTCTTCGGCCGGGAGCAGCTTGCGGGTGAAAGCAGGACTTTGTCCGAAGGCTGAATCGGAACGCGCTGAAGTCGATACGAGCGTTGAGCCGATCGTTATCCTTCCCGTCCTCCAGTGCACTGCGAGTGAGTCCAGGATGAACGACCCTTGCCGATGACCTCGTTGTGTAGGCATGACCCTTCTAGAAGGGCAGTAATTTTTTAACAGCAGTAATTTTTAGCTTATTAGAAGGAGATCGATTGCAATCGATTAGACCGCCGCTATTTTTATTTGATTGATACGATAAATGTTGCTTACTTGAAACAGGACAATGAGGAGGACATTTTTTGCAACTGATCTTGTTGTAGTGTTTAGTATACATTGGATCCGATCTATAATCTTTTTGGCTGATTGGGCTGATTGGATCCTTCGTACAATACCGCTCGCGCCGCACGGTCAAAAGTGGGCGAAAAAACGCCAACATAGCGTCGCAAAGCGTCGCACGCTCATAACTCCTTCAGTTTTAGGTTTCTTGAATAAAGGTTGGTACCATTCGATTCGCCTCTTCGAGATCTACACAAGCATGTGTTAAACTTTACCGGACCACCCGTATTTTCGCCGTGGGTGGTCCAAAATTGGCTGGACGGGCGATTAGAGCAGCTTATTTCCCAGGATATGCGTGCTTTCGGAGTATCTCAAAGATGGTGTACGTCGCTAGTGCTCTGTCATGCCAGGAATGCCCCGAGAGTGCGCCGTGCACAATGCACACAGAACCTAACCTATCAATCGAGTGGGCGAGCGCATGTCCCCTGCGCTTCTATCTTCTCTCACTGGGAACTGCGACGTTTTCAAGACTATTTCGAGCCGTTTGGAGAATGTTATCAGAGACTCCTCGCCACCCCACTCAGGATTAGCTCCAATCTGTCCCAGCGAAACTTTGGTGTGCGCCGTGAACAATGCATACAGAATCGAACCTTTCAATCAAGGGGGGGGACAGCTTGTAGGCTGAGCGTTTGGGGAGTTTTATCAGAAATTTGCAGCCGCCCTAGTCAGGAGTTGCTCTAAGGCTGTCTAGCAAGCCTTTGAAGTGCGCCGTGAACAATACATACGGATTCGAACCTTTCAATCGAAGGGGCGACCGCTCGCAAATTGCACGAATGGGCGTGTTCGTAGCGCAATAGCTCTGTCAAGTTGTAACCTTTCATGCTGCAGCTTGTAGGTTTTGTAGGCAGTCGAACGTTCTGTACGTACACCAAAGTAGAATGGTTTAGCTTAGGAAGGGGCAATGTTATAGGGGTGCGAAAATGCAGGTGAAGATTGTGTGAAGCATTTTTTTCCGATTTCCGTGGACCACTGCGAGAAGATGCGGCAAGCTGACGGCTTTAAAATACGTACGTGAACAGAGTGCCTAAGGTACTTTACGACGATATGCTTATAGCTCCTCAGTTGCCTAAACTGCCTTAGCCTCGGCTGGCGTTTTAGAGCGGCAAAAGCTAGCGGTTAGAGTTTCTTGCGCTCCTACTCGCCCAGATTTGAGTCCTCGACACTCGGAATGGCACAATTCCGTTCAGCATGAAAAGCGCTATCGAACGGTATCAATTTAGATCGATTTTGGAATCATCAATTTTCTGACTGTTTAGCATCGAGGACGAGGCCACGGCGGAAGGACGATGACGTCATCGAAAAATCGATGTCTTCGAGTTGGGCTATGTTTGATACCATGCGATAGAGCTTTTCATGCTGAATTGAATGGTGTCATTTAGAGTGGGAAAAACTGGAATCTGGGCGAGAAACAGCGCTGAGAGCGTCTGCCGTTGTTGCGCTAAATTGCACGCGCGGGCGTGTTCGGAGCACAATAACTCTGTCGAGTTCGAATCATTTCGGCTGCAACTTGTGTGTTGTAGGCAGTAGAACGATATATAAGTATACTAAACTAGAATGGCTTAGCTTAGGAGGGGGCAATGTTACAGCAGTGCGAAAATGCAGGTGAAGATTGTGTGAAGCATTTTTTCCGATTTCGGTGGACCACTGCGAGAAGACACCGCGAGCTGACGGCATCAGAATCCGTATGCGAACAGAACACTTAAGGTACTTTACGGTGACGGGATCGGAACTTCTTACCTGCCTAAACTGCCTTAGCCCCATCTGCCGTTTTAGGGCAGCGGACTTAGCGGTTGAAGTTTCCTGCCCTCTCACTCGCCCATATTTGGGTTTTCGACATTCCCAATAACACATTTCTGTTCTGCTTGAACATCTCTATCGAATGCTATCAATTTCGACCGATTTTGGCAATATCGATTTTTTTGATAATCGAGTACGTGGGCGCGCTAGGCCGAGCTGCGCAGATGATGACGTCATCGAAAACCGATATTTTCGAAACTGTCCAAATTTCCTCGTGCAAACTGCGTCCAAAATCGTCTAGGAGTTATTTGGGGCGCTGATTACGAACCCGGCGTCCGTTTTTGAAAATTCCGTCGACTTCGGTAGGTCTTGGATTTTTTCTGGATAACTGATGGTGGTCGGGTCAGGATCATTGATTTTGCTCGAAATTTGTATAGGGTCGGGGACTTATTCGGGGCGCCGAACACGATGCTGAAGTACATTTGGACGATTACGGGAGGGGACCGCTCATACCGATAACTGAGGGTGATCGGTGATCCTGACCCGACCACCTTCAAACGGGAAGTAACCTGCTCAAGTCCGCGGAATTTTCAAAAACGAACGTCGGATTCGTAATCAGCGCCCCAAAAAACCGCCTAGATGACTTTGGACGAAGTTTGCACGAGGAAATTTGGCCAATTTCGAAAATACCGGTTTTCGATGACGTCACCGTCCCCGCAGCTCGGCCTAAAGCACCCACGTCCTCGATATTGTCGAAAAATCAATTTCTTTGAAATTGGTCGAGAGTGACACCATTCGATAGAGCTTTTCGTTATGAATAAAACGGTACCGGGAGTGTCGGAAACCCAAATACGGGCGAGTAAGAGGGCAGGAAACTTCAACCGCTAATTCCGCTCCCCTAAAACGGCAGATTGGGCTAAAGCAGTTTAGCCAGCTGAAAAGTTCTGAGCTCGCCACCGTAAAGTACCTTAAGTGCTCTGTTCGCGTATGTGTTTGTCGTTTGTCGTTAGCTCGCCGCGTCTTCTCGCAGTGGTCCACCGAAATCGGAAAAAATGCTTCACACAAGCCTCACCTGCATTTTCGCACCGCTGTAACATTGCCCCCTCCTAAGCTAGGCCATTCTATCTTAGTGTTACAATAGACCGTTCGACTGCCTACAAGACTTACAAGTTGCAACCTGAAAGGTTCCGACTTGAAAGAGCTATTGTGCTCCGAAGACGCCCACGCGTGCAATTTAGCGCAACAACGGTTGATGTTCTCCGCGCTATTACTCGCCCAGATTACCGTTTTTCCCACTCCAATTGAAACCATTCAATTCAGCATGAGAAGCTCTATCGAATGGTCTCAAGCATGGTCCAACTCGAAGACATCGATTTTTCGATGACGTCATCGGCCTTCCGCCGCAGCCTCGTCCTCGATGCGAAACAGTCAAAAAATTGATGTTTCCAAAATCGGTCGAAATTGATACCGCTCGATAGTGCTTTCCATGCTGAACGGAACGGTGCCATTGCGAGTTTCGAAGACTCAAGTCTGGGCGAATAGGAGCGCAAGAAGCTCTAATCGCTTGGTTTCGCCGCTCTAAAACGGCAGCTGAGGCTAGGCAGTTTGGGCAGCTGAGGAGCTACGAGCACGTCGTCGTAAAGTACCTTAAGCGCTCTGTGCGCGTACGCATTTTAAGGCCGTTAGCTTGTGGCGTCTTCTCGCAGTGGTCCACGGAAATCGGAAAAAATGCTTCACACAAGCCTCACCTGCATTTTCGCACCCCTATAACATTGCCCCCTCCAATGCTAAACCATTCTGCTTTGACGCGCAAGCAGATCGTTCGACTGCCTACGAGACCTACAAGCTGCAACCTGAAAGGTTCCAACTTGACAGAGCTATTGTGCTCCGAAGACGCCCGCGCGTGCAATTTGCGAGCGGTCGCCCCCCCCCCCCTCGATTGAAAGGTTCGATTCTCTATGCATGTTCATGGCGCACTCCAAAGGCTCGCTGGACAGCCTTGGAGCAATTCCTGAGTAGGGCGGCAAGAAATTTCTGATAAAACTGCCTAAACGATCAGTCTACAAGCCGTCGATTGAAAGGTTCGATTCTGTATGCATTGTTCACGGCGCACACCAAAGTTTCGCTGGGACAGATTGGAGCTAATCCTGAGTGGGGTGGCGAGGAGTCTCTGATAACATTCTCCAAACGGCTCGAAATAGTCTTGAAAACGTCGCAGTTCCCAGTGAGAGAAGATAGAAGCGCAGGGGACATGCGCTCGCCCACTCGATTGATAGGTTAGGTTCTGTGTGCATTGTGCACGGCGCACTCTCGGGGCATTCCTGGCATGACAGAGCACTAGCGACGTACACCATCTTTGAGATACTCCGAAAGCACGCATATCCTGGGAAATAAGCTGCTCTAATCGCCCGTCCAGCCAATTTTGGACCACCCACGGCGAAAATACGGGTGGTCCGGTAAAGTTTAACACATGCTTGTGTAGATCTCGAAGAGGCGAATCGAATGGTACCAACCTTTATTCAAGAAACCTAAAACTGAAGGAGTTATGAGCGTGCGACGCTTTGCGACGCTATGTTGGCGTTTTTTCGCCCACTTTTGACCGTGCGGCGCGAGCGGTATTGTATAACGCTAGTTTCATGACTCCATATTTTTGAACGATTCGGATAGGGACAATTCCACCTGCCTCAGATTTTTGAATAATTTGGATTGCGATATTCGAATCGGATGTCCGAAAATAATTCATTCGGACCCAATATATGCTGATAAGATCTGCCTTACTGCACGAAAACAGAATTCTTGCTATAAATCGAAAAAAATTGCAACGATCTAGTCGACTGCATGGCGCGATCTCCTCGTTTAATAAACTAAATGATTGCAGCTTTCCTGCCGCTTAAAACAGTCATTATTTTTTTCTTAAAAATACGTCTTCATTAAATTTCAAGTAGTGTGTTCACTTTGGTAGCCGGATATGACAGCGATTTTACCGACTCCAAGCCCTTCCGCAATCTAACGGATTGTTTGCGATGGATTAGCCTCCACGAAGTTCTTCAAATAGTCGTCCAGGACTGCTGTAGGTCTACCGCTTCGGGGTACATCTCCAAGGTTGAAGTCTCGAGTACGAAATTTCACGAACCACCCGATCCTTCCTCCAACACTACTGGGCCTCCACACGATTGATTTCCCAAGCTGCTTCGACTGCGGACTGGTCCAGTTTGAGATTGAAATGAAATATCGCTCGGAATTGCTCTTTCGGCGTACTTCAATAAGTCTTCGAAGAAACACAACTACTAAGCATAGGTAAAACACAAATTATTCGGTCAATAAAGCGAAGAATTCGGTGTTAGACGTTGTATAAAAAGGCAGAGGAGGTTGAATATTGATTCAGTAACAAACAAGCGAAAAGCGACTGCACAAAACCGCCAGAACTTTCCCGGCGAAGCTAATAGCTCGATTCTGGACGAGAAAATAGCGTGGGATACCAGTTTTCGGATTCACCTCGAAGGTCTAGTTGTTGTTGTTCAGCGTTTCACAAGCTGTCCAAAATTCCTGGTCATGTCTACTCAAACAAACGTCGCCACACAATGGACAAGTGCGCATGCTCGTGGCCTTATCGCCTCATCCGATGCACTGGGATTTTTGCATTCCTACTTTGTGAAACGCCTTCAGTTTCGAAGTGTGCAAAGAGTAGAAGACGTGGTTCTGAACAGTGAACATAATACTTTACCGTGCTGAGGAGGTAAATAGTCGGTTTCTGTTTGAGTGGTTTTTGAAGAGCTCCTTGTACACCAACTCCTCAGGCGAACATTGTGTTTCTGCGTGTCGCCTCGCTTGAAATGCCGCCTTCAGAAACCTAAACGTGATGCAGTGCACTTGAAATGCAACGTCTCCTACTAAGCAGGCATCTACAACGTGAAGTACCGTATCCTTTGTCCAGAACGGAAGGAAGATTTCGGAGTATGGTCAATCCGGCTCCTTAGTTCTGTGTCCGGCAGCCTCACAGAAATCACCAACGTGGTGGGGGCCGCTGTTTGCCGACAAAGGTCGTAAAAGTAGGAGTGTGACCTGACCTCTCCGCCTAACGCTTTTATGGCGGTCGTGCTATTTGAAGGGCGACGAAACTTAATGACAACATTGTCGCCGTCGTTGGGCGATTGAGACGGCTCTTTTTAATGCGGCCGCTCTCGTATTATCAGAGGCCGGAAATCAGATCTTCAACGTGTTCTATGAAGTGTACGATCCGTCTTCTCGAGGGTCGTCGATAGTAAAAGATCATAGAGCTGTTTACTCGATTCATTCTGATCGTGAGTAGGATCATCACAACGCCTAACGAAGAACAGCCATGTGAACAAGCAGGATTTCGGAGAGGATTCAGCGATCCACATACGGATTCAGCCACATACGCCTAAACTCATCGAAGTATCGCGAGAGTACAAGCTGCCGATGTCGAGACTTGTACAGTGGATTTACGACCAGGATCTCACCATTCTTCAACGACGTCTGCGTCAACATGAAGAGGGGGTTCGGCAAGGGGTTAGCATATCCCGAAGCTCTTCATCGTCACTTCAAAACGTCATGCGCGATTTAGAATGGGAAGACATGGGAGTCGACGGGCGGGGCTGCACCGTCTTCGCTTCGCTGACGACATCGTGCTCATAACACCGAGCATCAGTCAGACGGAGCGAATGCTGGCCGACTTCGATCGTGTATGTAGGAACGTTGGACTGCAGCTGAATCTTACGAATATGATGTTCATGAGAAACAGGTGAGTTTCTGATGCCCCATTCTCGCTCAGCGGAACGAACATCTCCGAATGCTCCAGCTGTGTGTATCTGGGTCGCGAAGCCATTTTGGTCAACGACCTAGCGAAGGAGGAGGGTACGAGAAAACGAGCGGCTTGGGGAGCCGTCAAGAGCATCGAAGAAGTCGTGAAGAAGACGAAGAATGTTCATTCCTTGCCCACCTATTCGACACAGCGTCGCGCAGCGGTGAGTCAAGAGCACGATGCTTGGAATGCCGCGATTCGTGCAAGTGAGAGGAAGTTTCCGGAATTCCGAGGTTCCTCTACGTTCGAAGATCAGAGATGCTGTCGTATGGGCTAAGTCGAAAATTAGGTGGGCCAGCCATTCGCAGACACCTGGACGAGAGCCGTCACCGACTGGATTCCGCGGGATGTCAAGAGTCCCCTTGCGGGTCCTCCTTACTGCCCCCCCCCCCCTTATTGGTATCTCCATAGTGGTGCCTCCTCATTGCCTAAACTCTTCTTGGTACACATCCTGGCCATTGTTCCCCCTATCGACCCCCCCCCCCCCCCCACCTATTCCAATGCCTCCTCCAGGTCGCTCCTTCCTGATCGCCGTCGAAGTCCCCATCTACTCTTACACCTTTAGTGGTCTTTCGATGCTCATAGCACGAAATCGGCGGCGCGGCTTTTGAATCTGGACACTCAGAAACGCACGTAGCTGCTGTTGTGTTAAGCTGTAAAAGGATGCGCTTTCCCTGCTGTAGCAACATCTCACGTTCAACAACAAATTTTGCCCGCGCTGTGGATGATGCGGCGTATCTCACTTAGATTAGATCACTCGACGGACAAACTTTTATATATAGGTGGAGATAGCCATTATAGGAAGGCACATTGGGAGGCTCCAGTCTTTACAAAAGAAACTGCTCTAGTACTAGATTCCTTAAAGTATACAGAGCCACGCCTTGGCGCAAGAGACACTAACCTTGTATGGAACTTGCAGGATTCCAATTGGTTCTGCAGACGAGTGGAGAAACTCGACGCACGGCGCACTCCAAACACCACTTGTGCTAAAAATGATATTTTTGCCATCACATGATGATAATGACTCGCTCAACGTGCTGTATCCAAAGACAAGAATAAATGTAGCCGCTAACCAATCTCTTTGTGGGATGGGCCACAGATTCTACGTCTGCGGGATATCATGAAGGCAATTTTGGATGGACATTTGGCTATGGACGCGTGTTAGCGCAGTTGGAGGAAGGACCGGCTGTCGCGTGCGTTCCAATTCAAGGTTACTGATTCAGATATCCCGCCCAGGCCTACCAAAGCTTCCACGATTCCGGGGTAATTGGTGCCAGGCATGTCTGATTCAGTTAAAACCCTGACTTCCCCACCGTCATTACCGCAAGTCATTGTGAAGGCCGAACGTGCAAATTGCCTCCACCATATCCTGTAAAGTTATAATGCATGGCGCATCCCGCAAAAGTGTTGGCTTCCGCCGGCCTTTATCCTTTATTTGGCCTATTCAACGACTTTCGGGACCCAGCCGACGAAAAACTCCGTCTCTTATCCTTCACAGGCATGTTTGGCACCAACTCACCAACGCCGAGGACGGTTGTTCTGTACGGGAACCCTACCACAAATGAATTTGGAGTGCACGGCGCACCTTGTTTCCCGTGCCATCTGAATCCATCCTATTTCATAAAGATTCCAAGAGCATTATCGTTGGTGAATAACATCCTTAGAACATAATTAGTTGCTTTGGCAGTCATGAAGGCTGCTGAGCTCACCTGGTGACTTCCAATGCACCATAGAGAAACCACGATGAGAGGAGGTCGATAGCGATCAGTTACTCCACCTCATGCACCTTGTATCCGAAAGTGTATGCACAAATCAGACACTATTCGGTACTACAGGGTATACGAAGCACGGAGTGGGAGGGGTGGATGAGAGGAGTATTCGGAGAATGACTGGAGTTGGGACGAGAGCAGTGGAGAGGAAGAAGTGCCATTTCCTCAGCCAGCCAGCGGGCGTTCGGCGGCGTTTTGCGAATCGCTGTGTTGCAGCTGTGCGGGTACGGACTGGAGTCCAAGAGGAAAAACGGGCCCACGGTGAAGATCGTCATCGTCCTGCTCCTGCTCCTTAATCAGAATCTGCCGCAGATGAATTAGCAGACGAGAAAGCAACACTAAATCAGATAGCTTGAACAACTTACCCGTCTTTCACTACTCTGCACTGCTACTGCATGCTTTATTTTCTCGTTTTTTACTAACATTCCGCTCTTTACGATACCGCGAAATCAGGATTTTTTAAATGAAATCCTAGCTTAAAGATCCTATAGAACTTGAGAAAGATCATTGAGTGTGCATCATGCTAAGACTGTGCCATACACTCGCCCTACACATCACGAGCTTTACTGGATCTTCGCCATGAATGCAATTTGCGCAGCAAAAAGTGCACGATATTCTGCATCCGAGTGAGAAACCTCACTATGAGTTTGGTTCTTCTGCAATTTTGGTAGCCTGTGATCAATGGTGAGACATTGGGCGAGAAGTGATGCTTCGAGATGAAGTTAAGAACTAGGTTACCACGCCGTTTCTCCATCACGGCGGAGTTTCTGTAATAACTCAAGCACTCTTCAAACTATGTGACGATGGACAGTAACCAACTCACTCGATAATTGTCCAGTCGTTCGCACGTTCGCATCGTTTTTGTAGAAATATCTGTAGCCAGAGAGAAACAAAATAGGAAGAAAGGCGTTCGCCACTTCTCCTCGAATACCTGTGTGATTTAATTTCTAAAAAGCATTCATATCGTCAGTATTGGATAAAGCATCCCAGTTTTGCTCACAGTTAGTAGACTTGGTAAGAGTCACGAGAAAGCGCTCTCCATAGAAATCCGAAGGGCGATCAGCACGTCTTGGTGATGGACCAAAGTAATAGCTGTCGATCAAGTTCGCAGTGAGGCCGCTACGAGACAGACTTTCAAAAACTGTTCGAAAACATTACATAGTGATCACACATGGATAGCAGCTTCCCCTACAAAAGTGACATAGTTTAATGGCTGGCGGCGTGTCTCTAATCGACGAAAGCTAGCTTGGTTCACATCTTGCAAGAGGTTAACGACGAATTAGAAAAGCAAACACGGTACCCTGCTGGGACTAAAATGCGCCCTACATTAAAAATGCAAAAAGCGCCGCTAGCATTGCTAAAGCCCAATCCCGGAATCGATCCCTTGATCACTCTCCTGCAAGCCCACCGCGGTATCCACTCGGCCATCCGATTGGTGCTGCTTTCCTGGTGGATACCTCCTCTGAATGCGACTTCTTGAAGGGTATTCCAAGTGGGAGTTTTGAGTTATCAGACCGCACTGAAGCGCTACAGTTTTTTTGCGCAATTTTTGACTTATTCAGAGGTCCGCAGGAAATTTCTCAAGCACTATGGTGCTTTTCGTGCTTTCCAAACAGCACCCTACAACCCTACATAGGTCGCCTTGAGAATCTGCACGGTCATCTCATTGACTGTATTCGATGAAGAAATGGCGTAGAACTCCTGAATAGTAGTACGAGTTTATCATCTCATATATCGCAATTGGATCAGATCTTCTCCTACGACGAATCTGTTACGTGAAATTGGTGAGAGGATGGTGTTGAAGTCATACCCATGTACTCGTATCCAGGGTTTTCTTGAGAAGCTTCTTTGCACAGATTCCAGCCCTCTTATATACCATTTTCACGTCGAATTGGACACTTTTATATCAATTGGACACTTTTCACATCGATTTGTAGACTCTTCTAAGATAGCCTAAGACTTTTGAAATCAAAGCGAACTCTTCCAAATCGAAATGAGTTCCTTCTACATTAAACTAGAGACTCTCCGAAAAGGTTGGAATATTTTTTTGTTCAAATAAAATTCTAGTATAACTTTCTTTGAAGTTTTAATTCACTTCCCATTAAGAGATCATATAATTTGAAATTTTATAAAATTTTGATTTTTTGAGGAGAATAGTGACTTTAAGCTTGTTTTAAAGAGCAGGAAGGTGACCATTTTTATTGTTAAAACATAAATTGCGACATGCCCTCGTCCGAAACGTCGCGATTTTTATTTGACTGATAGCAAAATTTCTATTTGCATGGAGTTTCAGACCTGGAAACGGTGCAACATAGGCCTTGTACAAATCATCACACGTACTTAAAGACATATATTTTGATGCAGCATGTAAGCATTATTTACACTGTCAATCAAATAAGCACAGCGACTTGCTTTTCGAGTGCACGGCGCGATCCAGTTTTTTATTGCACTACATTACTGCAGCCTAGTTGCGCTTCAAAACAGAATTTAATCTATTATTTTTTCTCAGGAAATAACATTTTTATAAAATTATGACACGTGTTGCGGCAGGTAAAATGAAAAATTTCAAATGAAATTGTACCAAAAAATAAAATTATTCTAAAGATGCTATTGAGTCTGTAGTTTAACCTGCCTGAAGGTCATTTCGCTTTGGAAGAGTTCGCTTTGATTTGAAAAGTCTTAGGCTAAGTTAGAAGAGTGTCCAATTTGGTTTGAATAGTGTCTAACTCGACGTGAAAATTCTATATTTCGGACTGAAAATGGTGGTGCCATATTCGAGAATTTGTCTTACATACGACTTATAAGCCATCGATAGGCGCAGTATTGAATTTGATCGCGAACATTTGAAGAGGCTGTGCGCAATTCGACCAGCTTTTTTCGAGATACTATTTCAATGTGTTCCTTGAACGACCAAGTTGAGTGTTCAAAATAAATCGCAAATTGATCGAAAAAAGATTGTGCTTGAGTCAGTTCAATAACGTAGCTAGGTAGAGTGCTGTCATGCAAACGCTAGCGGGATAGGTTTGCACGAAGGTATATCTCATTTTCGCGTCGAATTGGACAAAATTCAAATCAAACTGGACACTCTTCTAATCTAGCTTTAAGATTTTTGAAATCAACTCGAACTCTTCAGAATCGAAATGACTTTTAGGCAGCTTAAACTACAAGCTCAATAAAAGGTTAAGAGAATTTTTTATTCAAGCAAGATTTCGTATAGTTCACCTGCCCTTCCCTTTTTGGCACTAGAAAATGGAAGCCTTCCTGCTCTTTAAAATAAGTTTCAAACCATTATTTTTCCTCAAAGATAATATTTTTTCAAAATTTGAAACAATGTGTTCACATTTTGGGTAGATAAATCAAAACTTCAACGAGAGTTATACTAAAGTTTTCCTCGAACAAACAAATATTCTAATCTTTTTGGAGAGCTTCTAGTTTAATGTAGAAGAAGCTGATTTCAATTTGGAAGAGTTCGCTTTGATTTCAAAAGTCCTAGACCAGCTTGGAAGAGTTACCGAATTGATTCGAAAATGGTATAGTGGGAGCGTGCGAAGGGACACCATGTCAAGTCGATGAATACGGCATAGTTTCATCCTGAAACGAAACACGACAGTATCGTGTGTCCGTAACTTACGTCGTCGATAGCTGCCACTATAGTGCATTCGATAAAATCAGGAATCCAGGAAACCAATAGCGCCCAGATTAGGAGCCACCAGCGAGTGCGCACATGTCTCCTGGCGATTACATGCCGATAGCTCACCTGAAGCCCTGGAACGATCGATGAATCAACGGACGCGGTTCGAAGACGAAGGGACGACGCTGTGATTCCGCAAGATGCTGCAGCCAGTGCAGCCAGGCGGCCATTAGTGACATTTTAATGGGAGCAGTGACGAGACGGAGGCGGCTGCAGCGTGGGAGAAGCGGATGCCGACGCCTTCCGAAGGCGTCCAACGAGTGCGGATAGTCATTACCCGGTCGGATCGCGCAGCTGCCAGATCGAATTACACCTTCGGAACGACGTCGGCCATCGCACGACGGCGTCGTTGAGGTGATGCGAATTAATGGGAAGGGCGCCAAGTGCGTCCTGAAAATTGTAGCCATCCCCTTTTCCGCTGCCAATCTCCACGTCCACCTAAAATTACAGACTCGGTGCGATGCAAAACGAGCGACTTCGCGGACGGAAAGGCCTGACAGACCTCAATTGCGGATAGAAAAATGGGATGAACGAAAGCGCGCCGAATACCCAACAGAACAATGGCGCTATGCCGGTTGGAGGGAACACACCCTGCTTAGGAGTGGGTTTCTCCAATGTGCAGCTCACGGTAGGACACCATGTTGCGTTTTCCTTGGTCCACCTCAGCTCTAGGATTCCGCTGCAAGAAGAAACTATCACCTATACAACCTGTTGTCCCGCTGATCAAGGGGCTCGAGCGGGCGTCAGCAGCGTCCTCCAATGGATCCTCCTCGATCGAGGGACACGAAGCTCGTCGTATCGATCGCTCATAGCCTTCACGAAGAAGTCTGACCAACGCGTTGGTGGGCGTCCAGGTGTTCTCTTGACATCCCGCGGAATTCAGATCGGCTCTCGTCCAGCGGGTGTCTACGAAGCGCATTACGTGGCCGGCCCACCTAATTTTCGAAACTTGGCCTATGAGACAACATCTCTGATCTTCGATTTCTTCGAATTCCGGAAGCTAACTCTCACTTGCACGAATCCTGTCATCCCAAGCATCGTCCTCTTGACTCCCCGCTGCGCGGCGCTGATCGCCGATTGCTTTGGTATGGACCTCTCTGAGGCGTACGGTAGCGCAGGAAGGGCACTGGAGTCGAATAGGTTCTTCGTATTCTTCACGACTTCTTCGGCGGTCTTGAAAACTTTTTAACCCACTCGTTCCCTTCGGAAAAAAAAGGAAAAAGAGAAAAGAAAAAACGCAACTATAGTAAGAAAATGAGAAAGAAACTCGACTGTAATTCCGTAACTAATAAAAACTATAACTATAACACCGCAAATAATAACTGCGTTCTATTCAGCACGAGAAGCTCTATCGAATGGTATCAAACTCGGCCAAATCGAAAATATCGATCTCCGATGACGTCATTCTCCGTCTGCCGAGGCCTTGAGCGGCCTCGTCCTCGATACGAAATTTTCAAAAAATCGATATTCCGAGAACTGGTCGAAGTTGACACCGTTCGATAGAGCTTCTCGAGTGGAACAAATTGGTGCCACTGCCAGTGTCGAAAACTCAAATATGGACGAGTAAGGAAAACTAAGAAACTTCACCGCTGCCGTCCGCCGCTCTAAAATAGCAGACGGGGCTAACCAGGATACTATCTCAACGGTAGGTCGGAACGGCGAAAGTGTTGTATATGGGCAGAACCGCCTCTCCCTGGGAAGTAACAAACTGCAGGTATCTCGACCCCAATACAACTCTGCGCAAAGTTAAGGGCGACGGAAGTCGCCTGTTGGCGCCCTGTTGATTCACGTGCTCCACAGCTGACGGGCGCGCGCGGGATGAGGGCTGGTATCGAGGATCGGCGCAGTGCACAGGTGACGTAGTAGGGAAGAGCTCGGGCTCGTGAGCGAGGGGTCGTGGATTTAGGTCCCGTGGACTGCGTTCGTTTTGCACTTTTGTAAAATCCATGTTTATCATATAGGTAATCCATCTAGGGGTATTATAGTGTGTTATAGAGCATGTTTACATATAACATAAAACCCATACCGTTAACAATGGTGGTCCAGGAAGGGTCACCGATTTCGCCGAAACCTCGTTTAGGGGGGGGGGGGTTATTTGGGGTGTTGATCACGAATCTGATATCCGTTCTTCACGATTCGGCTGGATAATATAAATACAGGAAGGCACAGGATTACATTCCTAAAGTTTCTGCCGGTGACGGCAGGTAGAGACAGAATCGTGAAAAACGGATGTCAGCTTCGTGATCAGCACCCCAAATATCCACCCTTAGACGAAGTTTCAGCGAAATCGGGGACCCGGCCTGGACCACCCTTGTTAACGGTATGGATGGCCTCCGACCGAATCGTGAAGAACGGATGTCAGATTCGTGATCAGCACCCCAAATAACCCCCCTGGACGAAGTTTCAGCAAAAAAAATTTGACCGAAGTCTTGTTGGTGGAGTCGGAACTTTTAACTAGTTCCACAAAATATCTATCGTTACATAACTACAGCTTCACACAAAATAGGCTTAAAATAAGTGACATACAGAAGTGAACATTTTAGCTAATCTGTAGTTTGAAGCACATGTTATATGTAAACATGCTATAACACACTGTAATACCCCTAGCTGGATTACCTATATGATAAACATGGATTTTGCAAAAGTGCAAAAGAAACGCAGTCTGCGGGATCCAAACCCCCGCCCCCCCCCCCCTCCGCTCACGAGCCCGAGCTCTTCCCTACTACGCCACCTGTGCACTGCGCTGATCCTCGATACCAGCCCTCATCCCGCGCGCGCCCGTCAGCTGTGGAGCACGTGAATCAACAGGGCGCCAACAGGCGACTTCCATCGCCCCTAACTCTGCGCAGAGTTGTATTGGGGTCGAGATACCTGCAGTTATACAACACTTGCGCCGTTCAGACCTACCGTTGAGATAGTATCCTGGTAAGACAGTTTATGCAGCTGGAGAGTTTGAGCATGTCATCATAAAGTGTCTTCAGTGTCCTGCTCGCCCACGTATCTGCATGCCGTTAAATCGCTTCTTCGTCCCGTAGTGATCGACCGAAATCGGAAAGAAGTTGGATCGCACAAGCCTTACCCGCATTTTCGCACCGCTGTTACTTACCATTAGTATCTTCATGAGCTACACCGTTGTGCTTAGCCTGCTTCAAGAACCTTGGGCCACCTACAAGGTCCTCGGCTTGCAGCCGGAATGATTCGAACTTGACAGAGTTATCGCGCTCGTAACGTGCCTGCTCATGCAATTTGCGAGCGGTCGCCCCACTCAATTGGTAGGTTTCATTCTACATGCATTGTTCATGGCGCACTGCAAAGTCTCGCCGGGACGGAGTACAGCAATTCCTGAGTAGGGCGGCTGGAAATTTCTGATAAAATTCTCCAAACGATTCGAAATCGTTTCGAAGGCTTTACATTTTCCAGTGAGGGAAGATAGAAGCGGAGTGAACATGCTTTCGCGCACTCGATTGATATGTTCGGTCCTACATGCATTGTGGACGGCTCACTCTCGGAGCGTTTCAGCCATGGCAGACCACTGGCAACGTACGCCATGGTTGAGATACTCCGAAAGTACGCATGATCTGGGAAACTAGCTGCTTCAATCGCAAAAACCTCCAGTCATTTTTTTTTGGGGCCACCCACGGCGAAAATACGGTGTTCTGGCAAAGTTGTATACTTGATTTTTCCGCCTCAAACCGCCGTTTTGACTGCGCGAAGTGAGCGGTATTGTACGTAGGAGCTTATGCAAAAAATATTGTCGTAAACAAACACAGCCTACCTTGGTCTTAAAGCGTGATCGTGATCAGTTCCGATACGAAATACTTCCAAGCTGATGTCTAGGATGGCTTCCGGTTTGCTTTCGATGAAGCACGACCTCATTTGAAAGGTTTCCAGTTCGGTTTGAAAAGTTTCTGCCATATAGCGAAATTAGGACGTATCAGTAGGTAGGCTAAAAATAAGATTTACAAACAAAAGAGAAAAAGAAGAGATTAGAAAGGCAGCGTCGTAGAGATTGCGCTTCAATGTTCGTAGATAAGTATTTTACGGTTTTATATTAGACGGATTTCTCTAACAGCCTTGTTGTGGTCACGGAGTGAAGTGGCCGTTCAGAAAAGCTGTTATCTATTGTCTAGGCGACTGTCCTAGATCGAGCTACAAGAAGATTTTTAGTGTATCGTCTTCCTAGCGGTGAGGTCAAGGTTAATCCAAATGGAAGACTATTCACCACCAACGTGGAGCTCAACTGAATATTCATAAAACCGGTTTCCATTTCTGCTTTGGCAGCCGTGAATCTCATCCGATTAGAGGAGTTCGATGTCTGCAACCAAGCAGTGATGCATTATGATAAAAGCTGTGACGAAAAAGGACTAACATTTTCTGCATAAAACATTGGTTAAAGGACGGCATTATTCAGTTTCTTTTGGAAAACTCCACGCGTTCTGGTTTTACGGGATGTCATGAAGGCATTTTGAATGCGTGTTCGGCCTACACAGTGACCTAGCCAGCCGATAAACAATTCAGTGCTTATCCTTCCACACAAGTCTGGTACCAGTTCACCGACCTCAGAGGATGGAAGGCTTGGTTGCCCTAAACAGGAGAGCCGCACTGATAACCTGGAATCAGGTGCACGCGACGACAGCCAACGCCTTCACCGACTGCTCCCCACTGGATAAAATAAATCGCCGAAAAGGATGAGAATAAGGCCTAATATCTACTGAAAGGGCAAGTGGCAGCGCAGTGGGACTAGGCGACCCTGTCGAGGTACTTGTTTCGAGTCTGACGAAACCAACCAATCCTTCCATTCCTCCGAGTTAGCGAACTAGTACTATACTGAATGGGAGAAATGAAATACTGCCCTTTCTGTCGTCTGGCTAGCGGAAATCACTGCAAATAATAATAGAAAATTACCCAAGGAGCTGGTTAGGACCTCTTGAAAATGTCCAGAAAATATGTGCTACCAAACTCTATCTCCCAACTTAAAAAGCTCATTGATAGGCACTTCAAAGGGTGATTCATTGGAGTGATGTTGTCTGTATTCGTCTATCACGCAAACATATGTTTATGTTCTTCTCGTCATCTCGTTTTGCCTTTTTTGAACAGCTGATTGCAAATAGTTCTGCGTGGCCATCCACGTACAATGTGAAAGCCGCCTCATTCTATGCACTGAACAAGTTCGCCCTGAGGGTATTCGGCCACAAGTCCTTCCACTGTGTATGGACAACGAGCCCAAACGTGACCTTCAAAGTGGCTATATGCATACGTTCGTATGTGAGCTTGCCTCAAAGCGATGGGAACGTCTTAGCAAGGACTTCCTCCACAATACGTTTGAGGCCGAAACAACCGACAGACGGGGCTCTACTGCCCCAGGGGAACCCTTAACACTTTCAGTAACTCGCGTTCTCCCACTTTTCTTCCAACGTTTAAGTGGTAAAGACAGAGTATAATCAAGCGTCATGGCACAACTTTAGGCGGAGAACCTCGAAAAATCCCATCAAAATGTTCGTATACTTGTTACGGTATATGCTCGCTCAAAATCATTCAGCTCTGAAAACGACAGAGGGAAAACCATATCAATAGAACCGTATTGGTGTCTCTCTTATCGTTAGATCCATTCCCAACAGTTATTGCACAAATTGAATTCCGCCCTTTGAAAATCAGCAATTCATGGTTTGATGATTCACGCGGTGAGTCACCAGACTTGCTTTCTAAAACCTCTAAGATCGGCGATAGAGATCGAAACGAGTTACCAAGAAGAAGTTCAGAAACAACCACAGGAAAAACCTGGAGGCAATAGAACAGAGCTGCCGACGCCGGCAATAACGTAGCACATTTCAGAAGAACTTGTTCCCACAAGGTCAGTGCGAATGAGACGCATTAATGTTGGGCATAGGCACCATCCAAATTGAAAAGATCGAGACTGAGGGGAACGAGGTGCGCGAGCACGACGCGATAGACACTCGAAGATGGCGGAAATGCAGCTTTGAAAAGGTGATGAGAGCGACTTGGGACTGCGTGGGCTAGCAGTTGCCCTTCTGAAGCCGAAGTACACCAGAGTTCCCATCCACCAAAGGCTGTGGACCAACCTCACTGTTGAGCGCAGTGAACTGCTGCGCCACCGTCCTCGTCGGAGGCTCCGCCCTTGCTACACCGCGCCCCTCGCAGTGCAGCAACGACGCAGACACGGGCACTTCTGGAGCGGCGAATCGCTCGCTCGCGATAAATCTTGGCGAACGCTCTATTGCCGTCGTACATGGCGCACGTAACGACCGCATAGGGGCAAGATCGGGTATTCTGGTCCAATATCGGGGAAGGAGAGGTGAAAAGCCTCCGCTGGCAGTTGCTCGTTCAATCGTGAATTGGATGAGAGACGAAGCGAAGAGGTTTTGAAGCCCAACTAGTAGGCTCTTCCGTTGATCCATTTGGTAGCATTAGAAGGATTTAGCATTTGGCCCAGATGTAAGCCATTGCTCATACTGCCTACTCAGGAGTCCAGTCTTGGAACGCAGACATTTGTGTTCTCTCCTTCGGCGCTCTGGGACAAAGAACGCCACTCCGCCGTTCATACTTAAATCGATGCGCAGCACGCCACTTTGATTTAATAGCATTATTGATTAGACGACGCTTAGAATCGATATCAGTAGGTGGCTGGCTAGAAAATAGATGGTGTAAACCAAGCAAGTTACGTTGAGTACTTGGTATGCTCTTTTTGCGATCGAAATAAAACAGTGAAATGAAAAAACTCAAAGGATGCCAAGAATGGGAGTAGGCAGCGGCGAAAGCGATCCTTACCGTGTTGACCTCTGATGACAGAAAGTCGGATACCTAGCGTCCGGTCTCTTACCCATGGAAAATGCGCAATAACAGATGATGGTAGTGGGGTAGGTATGCGTCTGTTCGATAGCGCCAGAGGTTGTTACCACACTAACCCATACTTATTTGCTAGGTTTGACAACGTTATTCGTCACTACGCGACAAATACATAGAAAAGGACCCTGGAAGTTCGGAAACTGTTGAAGTCCAGAATTTTACGACTACATTATAAAAACGGGGTCCATTAATGGCTTAGAGGTAGCCCGCTTAGGTTTGGAGGCAAATTTCTCTTGTTACCTATAGGAGTTAAAGGACGCCATAAAAAGAAATCTGTTTATAATACTTGATCGGGGCTCACACAAAGCAGAGCCACACGTTTAAGACTTTCGCTAATACTCGGCGCGCCGTCAATGTCCTTGTGCGTGAGGGGTGGAAGCAGACGACGTTCAGCGACACCAGACGACGAAAGGTGACTTCGAAGACACGCAGCCGAAACGTATGGTGTAGCTGTCGACTCACCTCATCAGTGTTTCAATCAGGAACGTGGAAGCAGGCCGTGGCAGACAAGAAACGGGTTAGTCTGGTGGACTGGTCTAGAGCATCTGTGGAGAACATATGTACATCCTATATGCAAGTCACAGAACATCCGTAGCGACTATAGACGGCGTCAGACGATGCGAAGCGACTCACAGGGAAGGTTTCGACAGGAACAATAGTGAGCGCCGCAAAAAGACGCCAGACCGCTCCAGTCCATGATGTGAGCGAACGCAGGAGGCTGTCGAAGTATAGCTTCTGTGGCTTTAGTATCACTCTTTATCCGCCTCGAGGGAGTTTCATGACCGGCATGCCTATGAGGGGTCCCTATGCTCAGAAGAGTCGCCGTGTCTGAACAACTACTCCTTGAGGAAAAGCTGTTGTTTTTCACAGCTGAAGCTTCTCTGAAACTTCGCACGGGTTGGCTCGCCTCTGCGCGTTCTGTATTCCACCCCTACACAGTTTCACCAGCGTCCGGCAGCGATCGAGTCGAGCCGCTGTGAGCGTTGAAACGGCGCGCAGACTTTTCGTGGTGTCGGCCGATGTTTTGTCATGCAAATTTCGGACGTCGCGCGATGCCACCTCGCTCGCGTTCCCATCGTAAAAACCGCGCGACACGACGCGCCGGCGGCAAAAACCGCCGAGCGACAATCGCAGGCGCGCACACGCGTGCGCCGAGTGGCGCTTGAAGGAGACTGAAGGACGGACGGTGAGGCGGATCCGACGCGAGGATGGCTTCTTTCGGGAGGTGCTTTGGGCTTGGAATAGGCTTGAAACTCGATAAAACAGTAAGTGGTCGCCGCGATCCCTTCAGATGAACTGATGTTTGAATCCGGATCCACTATCTGACCGGCTAGAGGTCAGTTCCGTGGGCACGAAATCTATCGCCTACAGTGTTTGCTTTCGAATGCGTCAGCTACTGAACACCAAGCCAGAGCTGGTGTGCAAATGTGACGAGAGCTGTTCTTCCGAACGATATTGCTGCTCTTGCGAGAAGCGAAATAGTCAAGCCAAAGAGCGTAGCAACTTCACGTTGTGTTCAGCAAGCGGCTGGCTTCCACCAGAGATCGGAACCGTGTTCCAGATATTGGATCCGACGCCGATTCGGATAATTTGGATCCGCTATTTTTTCAAACTTAAATGGATTGCGTTAACAATGGAATTTCTGAAAGCCCAGGTCTTAGAGTGATTGAGACATATGACTTACACTAGATCAAACTTTCGGATAATTTAGATAACTGATTTTGATCAGAAATCTGATGCCCTATCCGATTTGGTTATCCGATGTGAGATCCAAAGATAAATCAGTCATTTGAATCAGAAGGAAATCTTTCTTGCTAAAGCTACTCATATCTGGAAATGCAGGGTTTTTCAAAGGTGCGATTCCTTTCAACTGGGTTTGAAAAGAGGGCGGATTCTGCTCAAAAGATTGTTCCCACCGTAATTTTCCCACAAGCAAACCCCACCTTCTGGATTGATCACGACCTAGTTGAACGGCATTCAAATCTAATGCTCCGAATTTAAGAAATTTCTATGGCCACATGTAAGTGTAGTAAGGAACAGCTACGAATGAATACCAGTTTTACAAAGAGTGGGCGACTTGGTTCCAGAACTGACTGGAGCCTCATACACATAGTTGTCATTTGAAGGGACCGCAAGTGAGCGGCTGATTCTACTTTTTAAGGAGCACCTTCCCCTCAGGACGTGAGTTGCGTCAGCGCATTTTAAGTTAGCACCAATGTCATCAAATGTGACCTTTTGGGTTGAAAAGGGAGTGTTACTGCTGGTCATACATTATGCTCAATCGCCAGGGCTAAGTGGGCTTTGAGCCATGTTCCAGTACTGGAAATCAACTAAAGTCTCCAGGCTGGACGATTCTTTGGTGCAAATTCCACAAATCGATCACGAAGAGTCCAAGAGCCGTCTACCTAAGCCAACTATACGGTGTATCCTAAACGCGTGCCACAGCGACAGCCGCGACCAGCCGTTGCACACCCCGTGTCGTGTGCCGGAGGTGCAGGCGATTAATTCACCGTCGTGTCTGTAATGTTTCGTCGACCACCATGTGCGGAACATGTGGAATGACGGTGGAATCAGTGGCGGCCGCCTTTCGATTCGTCGCCGCCGCCGCCGACTAACATATGGAGCAGGAGGTGGCTGTCGAAAAACCCGATGTACTCGGTACGGTCGCCTTAGCTCGGGTACGAGGGCTCTACAGTAGCCCGCAGTGGACGTCAAGCCGCGGCCGACAGGAATCGGGGCAACTCCACTCTCAGGAAAGCAATCTGTGGCGTATTCATGAACGTACCCGGGAACGTTCCTAGCTTCCTACCGGAAGCGACCTCGTCAGGAGCTGAAAATAGCTATTCATGAAACGAATATGAACATGGAAACCAACCGCGTTCCGGGATGCCGGGAAGGGAATGGAGGATAGCGGGAAGACTCTATCTTCCCGCTCCCGTCGCTTCATGAATCTGGCCCCTGATGTGTGGGCGCGAGCCTTTATCCTCAGGTAGTGGCCGATATGAATCTCATATAGTAGATCGGGTTGAGTGTAGAATGCCCAGATGCTCGAGGGTACGAGTCCATGAAGGGTCGCTACGTTGACGCCTAAATGTGCGGTTATTTCAACTACAAGCAAGGATTTTCTGATTTTTCCATAAAGCGCGCAATAATTTTGGCTGGAGCAACAGAAAACCAAATTAGACGGCAAAGACTCTCAATCCGCCGCTCACTCCTACATATGTATGTCTTGTCCGCGCTGGAAATTATCTCAATTATCGAGTCATCACTTGTGAAGAGAAGTGCGTTCTATACGGTAGCCGAATCAAGACAGTGAGTTGATGTCGACGAACCTTCCCCCCAAGCACTGGTGGTCGGCGGGTGGCGTGATTGACTATAACCTTCTGGAACAAGGCCGCACCAAAGCCCTGCAGTGAGGAAATCGACGAGATGCACCTAAAATCGTGAGCTGCAGCCGGCTCTGGTCAACAGAAGAGGTCCCATTCTTCTGCACGACAACGCTCCTTCCCCCACCTCCACACGTTTCGCAAATCGCCATGCGAAAATTGAACAAACTAGGAGTTGAAGTTGTTCCCCACCCGCCATACTCACCAGACCCTGCGCCAACCGACTGCCTCCTGTTTAACTCACTTTCAGAGCTACCTGGACGGTAGAACCTTCACAAATCAGGATCACTCAAAAACAGCGTTTCTAGAATTTGCAGCATCTCGACCACCCAGTTTTTTAGCTGATTGAATTCTTCAGCTAGTGATGCCTTATTTTGACTGAATCCGGTGAGCGGGGTGTGCGTAATTACGATTTACGATTTTGGCTATTTTTGCCGCATTTTTTACGATTTACGATTAACGACGTTTTGGGTCGTAAATCGTAAATTTTCGTACATGTGCTCCTCGATCGACAACCAACCGGCGCCCAAATTTCTACCTACCGGGTTATCAAGATGTGCCCACTCGAATGGTCTCGTCTTAGCGCATTCCCACTTCCCCTCAGAGTGTTTTTTTTCATGTGCTATTGTGTTACTATGGAAGAAGGCACCGTGTTGTGCACAGGCTTTTCGAGCACGACTTAATCCTTCGCTTAACTAACGTTTCGATTTCTCTAGCATTGTAGGTGCTGTCGTCTGGAGTCGAACCAGACGGCAGCACTTACAGAGGAGAGAGAAGTGCAATGCATCACAAAAAAATTTAGGGGACTGAATTCCTCCGTTTGCGACCGAAGCTAGCAAAGCACATCGCATTCCTACTGTTAAAGGTCGTTCCATTCCAACCCTTGTAGACAATTTCGGCGCAATGCTACTATGAGGGGGCCAGCCCACAGTTGAACGAGTTTTTACCCGTCTGAACTAGGCCCCTCTCGCTGCAACTTGCGTTACACGTACGTGCGTGTCGGTGTGCGTACAATGTGTGAGATTCCATATCCGACTGCTACGCTTAAGTCGGTCGAAGCCCATGGGCTGTCCCCCCTCCCCCTGCGCCGCAATTTCTTAGTCCTGCTTGGTAACAACGCCTAGTCAACTGGTTTGTGCTAGATTCATGCTTACCCTAGCGAATAGAATTGACGCGAATCCACGATCGAGTATCATTCACGATTGGAAGCGGGGTCTATGTAGACAGTTGCTACACTCCTGTGGAAAGGGTAAGCCACTGATGTTTCTTTGTCTCTGCTTTCTTTCTGTTTCGGTTTACATCGCACTTCACAGAGGGCGAAGCAAATTGACATACAAAGTGCGGTCAAAACGAAAATTTCAAGAAATGATCGAACTGCGTCTGGCACTTTTGTTGTCCTTTTTCAATGGGTGATTGAGATTACTGCATTTACCCTGTCCAATTCGTTTAGGACGGTGCAGACTCGGAGAGCAAACGTTCGTTAAAGAACTGGCGGAGGGTAGCCCGAGCTTGTGGAGAGAATTTTTAAATAATAGTACCATATTTTAAATGTTTCCAATGTCAGACAAGTGTGGGCAGACTTGCGTAGGAAACCGGCGCTCTAGGTAGGTTTAGGAGACAGCAATGGCTGATGTCATAGATCGATGGTTGAGATCTTGAGAACAGTTTTAAGGTTAAGAAAGGTCTTTTTGCAATCTCTCCACAATTAACAGAGCTTCTGAATTCGAGTATCGCGCTGTGGTTACTGCTTAGTACCCTCTCGTTAAGCAATGGATGTGGATCTGCCTTCCTGCGGTGGTCTATATACCCCTTCACTTGCTGCTTCTAAAATCGACTTCTGCAAATTAAAACTGAACCAGTTCCAAATTAAACCGCGTTCTTCCCAGTAACTCAAACTGGATCACTTTCAAACCAAACTAGACACTTTCTTAATCAAAAGTGTCCCGTCTAGAATCAAACTGAAGGTGCCTCAAGAAAGCTATACGTTAACTTTTCCATTTTAAAGCTACTACGAGCGATATTCAGGAAGTGTGGCCATAGTGTTTCGGCGGCCAAAAGTTTTTTATCCGT
This sequence comes from Heligmosomoides polygyrus bakeri, assembly GCA_947359475.1. Classification (NCBI taxonomy): domain Eukaryota; kingdom Metazoa; phylum Nematoda; class Chromadorea; order Rhabditida; family Heligmosomidae; genus Heligmosomoides; species Heligmosomoides polygyrus. Next base: position 267,708 of record OX375866.1, read on the forward strand.
CAACTATGGGAATGTTAGGTGACTTATTTCAAATTATAGAAAAGCGAAGATCTTTCACTGCGACACACGATGGGATTGCTCCATGCATTCACTCGGCGCAATCCCATCGCATGACTCAGAATTGTCAGTATGTTTGTTAGATCATTACATGCGCAGTTGCTGTTTTCGCCCCGTTGGTCAGTAGTGAAATAATCTTTTGACTTCAAGTTTTAAGTTTTGAGTTTTCGCTGTTGTTTCTGATAAACCTTAGGTTAACACGCAAGCTAAAAATTGATAGTAAGTTAGGAATTTCATGAATATTCAAACGATGCAGGCTTTTTGCTGGAATACCATGTAGGCTACTAGACTTTGAATCAATTGTTTTCTCGACTTTCTTGAAACTTGCAAGGCTTGATTTGAAAGGTGTCTTAATAGCAGAGACGTAAAAAAGGAAAATAGTTTGGTAGGAAACTGTTCAGCTTGAGCTGAAAACAATACGACAAATAAATAAATATTGAACCACATCTGATTAGCAGAAGTAGAAAAAACCTCTGGAAATTTAGTTATACTGCGCTGCACTTCAGGTGACTCCTACAATTTACGACGGTTTCTCGTTATTACGATTCAAGATTTACGAAATTATTCATTTTCGCACACCCCTGCCGGTGAGTATGAAGAAAGTTATGATCATTTGAAGAGGACCAGTTAAAACTGTCAGAAGTTTCCGGCCAACTTAATACCTACCATCAGCACTACTCTAGATGAGGTGAGGTGGAAGAGGCAGATTGGTGAAAATGTACGTGACGTTGTACACTTCCGCAATGCCATCTCGCCTCGTCGTCTCTTGTTCCGTTGGTCGAATTAGGATTCTTGCCAGAGAATCAGCTACACTGAAGAATAGACAGAGAAGTGAATATTTGATGGTGGATCGATATGTGTGTGTGTTGTATAGTTACAGTGACAGGCCACTATCTTTGCTTTGATCGATACCGACTGGGGATCATTTTGGGGTTGTTAGTTTTGCGTGAAAGACCGGGAGAATATGTGCACTGACGGACGAATGGACTACTTTGCACGACAAGGGCGCCGGGATCGGTCAGTGAAGATTCACCATGGATCGCGTTCAGGATGACCACGGGGTCGAGGTTACGGTTGCGTGTTGTCAAGCAATAAGCTGGGGCCGGATTCATCAACGCGCATACCCACGGGTATGCGGGCTATAGGGGGTGGACGTATCCACGATGTGGCACTCATGAAAAACCCTATCCGACACATCGTTGGTATAGCAGTGGGTCGAGAAAACTCATCGATCGTTGTGGGTACACCCGTATAGCCGCTACTATTTCGCGCCCCATTTACAAAAACGCGCTCCACTGAAATCAGCTGTACTTACGAGGTCCTGTGAGCTGCTTCTTTTCGTGAAAATGAACTTATGGGGACTCGTGAAACTACGTCATTAAGGAAATATACGAAATCGCGAGGAATAACTGGAAACTACGAGAGAAATTTCTAATCAAATTAGCGAATTTTTCAATATTTCTCCCAGTCGGAGAGAATTCTGCGAATGTGGGCCCCTCGTTTCCCTCTTCCCCAAACCTGGACAAGCTTTTCACTCCATATTGGCAACGGAATCAGTGCAATGCTAGAAGAACAACTTTTCTCGACGTCTGTCGGGGTTCTTCTACCTTACCCTCGATTCGTTTGTTGAATTGGAATCGTGCCCTACACCTGCCGCCTGTGAGTGGTGGTCTTACTCTCCGGTACTTCTACCCATACCTTCTGCTTGATGAATCCGGGCATGGACTAGCCTATTGCCGGCTTTGTTCCATGAAATCAACTTAATTCAAAGAAGGTCTCTAAAAATCCGTACATTGAGAGCAACTTTGAAGGGGGCAACTTTTCCTGGTTAGAGTGCTGAATTGAGGACAAGGAAGAAGTATGGCTTTGATCAATTCCTTGGCAGGGTGAGCCGTGCATCTTACTCTTACGGGATATGGTGGAGGGAATTTGAGGGTGTAATTACTAAACTACTAAAATAAAAAATACTCACTTTTCCTTTTCCTAAATCAACCTGAAAAGTGTTCGTCAGTGGTTTTTTTAGACTTAAAAATGAAAAATTTTCAATTTATTTTTCAGTTACCCTTGTTACATAATCCCAGCACACAGGATATAAACGAATAAGCGAACATGGCAATGACTAATGTGACTTTGGTCTACTCCTACATTTTCTTCATCGAGAAAGAAATATCCCGCTCAATAACTCTGGCTTAATCCAATGGGCGTTCTCAGAACTTGGACCAATACAACAATAGAAGTGAGCCATTCATTCGGCTGGAGTTCGGCGACCAGTGGAAGTACGTCGTAAAGCACCGTCGAGGTGCTAGTCGGGCGGGCCGGGCATAAAGGGCTATAAAACCCGGACTGCACCAGCAGCAACAGCATCCAGCAAGCAGTAGTATTGGCGTGGTGGCCGAGGAGGGCGGGTCCACGGAGAGTGAGAGAGCCTTCGGGAGGAGGGAGGGGTCTTCAACGAAGGAATCAGCGTGTTTGAACAACAGCCCATCTACCCACCGCAGTGAGGGGAGCACTTTCGAAGGTCATCAGCGGACGGCACCTGCCTGCCTTGGTCCGCTGAGCACCAACAGCGAATTGCTCCCTCTGTAGGTGTCGCATAATGGGCCACCTCAACGAGGTGTCATGGCTTTTTATTCTTTTATATATTGAGATATTCAAGGTGTCGATCAGGGCTTAGCGTCAAGCAAATTTAGAAACAAATCAATACAACAGCACAAGCCCTCTAGAATTATGGCAACACACGAAAATCAAAGCATCGGCCGAATAAAATAGAACGTCATCATCAACAGGACGTATGACAGTGGAACACTGCACAATTTTCACCTTGAGAGACACATTTTGCAGGTTTGAAAAGGGAGTTCCTTCAGACCTTCGTGCTTACCAGGCAAAAAGTTGAATTCATTGAGAGCTTTCTAACCTCTTTTTGAAAAAGGCTTATCAACTGTACAACAAATGCAGATATAGAGAGCACTCATATGTAAGTACAGTCACTTTGCTGTTCCAAGTACACTGCATTTACGCTCTCATTCAAATGGAAATTGCAACGAGCTAGACAAGTGCATGGCGCGATCTCTTCTTTACTCTCTTGGCTAAAAACTATTGTTTTTTGCAAACCATTGTTTTCCTTGAAAAATAATTATTTAATAAAATTTCAAAGTGTGTCCACTTTTTGAAGCAAGTGAATTAAAAGGAATTAAAAAAGTTATTCCAAATTCTCCTCAGACAAGAAGTTAGACTAACCTTCTTAGAGAATCTCTAATGTAGTCTGGGAGACGCTCATTTTAATTTGGTAAGTGCTTGGTTAATTTTAAAGGCGTCAAGCTTGCTCAGAAGAGTGTCCAATTTGGTTTGAAAAGTCTCTAAATAGACCTGAAAATTGTGTAAATAAATACAATAAAATGCAACGAGACAGAGAATTAATCCTAAATTCCAGGAGTCTCCTAAATCAAAAGGAACTTAGCTGAATTTGGGCAAGGGGAACATATAGCGCTTCTTGTTGAGAATGGTCCAGTGCGTGAACTCAGAAACGGTAACTAACCCACACTTGTAACAGCGCGAAGCTGTTGATTTTCCACGCCGTTAAGATGATCTTTAATAAACCCCGATATGGTATGAAGGCTTTGTAGATCCTCTTCCTCTACCCTTCGTACTACTCCCTACAAAGGCCAGAATGCTCAAACCCCAAGCTGAAAGGTTCCTGGCTAAAAACCGCCCAGTAAATCTTCTTCATCACCACTGTAGACCTCCGCCGGAACATCGAACGCCTTCAAAGTGGCAATTGGTGCCGGGCGTCGGCTCAGCTCCCCGGAGGCTCGATGGCGGCCGCTTCTCAGAGGCAGAACGGAAATTAGGACGGGCGGGCTGACTAGGCAGGGCCGCGGATACGGTAGTCCGGACACAGATGTTCCGCGACCACACTCGAAGTCCGAGGGCGCTCCCTGTGCTGCCTTCACCCGCACAGCGCCTCTTTGTGGCACTGCACTGGCAGCTCCCTTGGAACTGTGGCGGTTTGGGTCATTTCTTCGTGATTTTCGAGAGAGCAAAGTGAGCCAAAACTTGCTCTCGATCAATTGCTCTGCACTCTGCGAGGTTTTCTGAGGAATAACAAGGAAGAACATCCGCTACCACGCTTGGAGATATTCTAGTTATCTTCGAACCTCATTTAGCGAGAGTTAGATGCCAAACAGATGAATATTTGGTAAGTTTGGCGGCTTCTGCTGCTGCTAATGCCATGGTCCTTACAATTTAGGCCTAGGTAGTAAACATTGGCGTACTGTAAGGATACACTACATTGCGTCATAGTGCTCACTTCACTTCCCCCACCATGTCGCCTTCTACCACTATTCCCTTTAAATCTAGGCTAAATGTATTCTAAGCAGATAGCCTTTAGTCCGCGCTAACTGACGGCTCCTGCAGATACATACTTCGTGACATTCACAACAGTGTCAATTAATCCAAACAACGGTTGTGGCAACGAAGGAATAGGATGGCATAAAGGACGACGTCGCCGAATATTTCACGCAAAAAAGACGGGGCAATGCCCCAGTGCCTGTCTACGATTGTTGCAGAATGCTGTCCGTAATACGGCCATGTGCACGACGCCACGACGGTCATAAATCTCGGTCGAGAACACCTGTATCGCATAAATAACTGCGATAAATAAGGTGCAGCATTGGGCATGTGTGCGTCTCGTTGCAGCGTCACGGAGCATCAGCGAAGGCGCAATTCTCGGATGAGCATTCCAGCTAGGGATCGCATTTTAAGCTACGGCCCAGAAAATATGCAAGTTGAAAAGCGACTTGGATAATGTCGTAGTGTAGCGGAGTATAATGGACGTTAGCTCACACTAGACCGTCCTGTAATTAAGGGATGAAGGATGGCATATCTCAATCACTTTCAGCTTTTGGGAGGCACCACTCATTCTATTAGGTTGACCGTCAAGCTCCTACTGTTTTGACTGCTCCATATCAAAACGATCATAACCATCTTCATACTCACCGGAGTGGATTCAGTCAAAATAAGCACAATTCGAATCAGCACATTTTTCCAACGCGATGATCGTTGATAAGTTCCAATCAGCGAAAAAAAGCAGTGGTAGAGATGCGACAAATTCTAGAATGGCTGTTTTTGTGCGGTCCTGATTTGCGAGGAAGTTCTAAAAGTGCTTAAAAATCTGGTTGTCGGTTGGCGAAGGTCTGCCAAGTATGGCGGATGAGGATTCAACTCCTAGTTCTCGCATGGTGATCTGCGAAACGTGTGGGCGGGCGCGATTGTGCAGAAGAATGGGAGCTCTTCTGTTTGCCAGTGTCGGTTGAAGCTTACGCCACTTTCAGTGCATATCGTCGACTTCATCACAGTAGGGCTCTGGTTTGGCCCGGTTCCAGAAAGCTAGGAGCTGCCTGGTTTGTTCATCGTCATCAGCCCACTGCTCTGATCGTCTTCGGTTTTCGTGCAGAATCCACTTTTCACCACATGTAACGACTCGATCCAAAAACGGGTAGTTTTGATTCCGTAGAAGCAATAAGAACAGATTTCGAATGGAGACAATTTCTGGCGTTCACTCTAATCGTGGGGCGACCAGTTTTCGAGCTTTTTTCACCAATCTGAGGCGATTCAAACCATCTGTAACAGCAGCTCTATTGACTCCTAGCCTTTCCACCATCTCACGGACTGTGTGCAATGGATCTGCCTCCACAAAGGCCTTCAAATCGTCGTCCTGCACTGCTGTAGGCTGCCGCCTCGGGTGCACCTTCAAGATTGCAATTTCTGGAACAAAATTTCTCAAACCACTGTTGCACGGTCCTTTATCCAACACTATTCGACCCCTACACAGATTGACTTTCCGGACTGTTTCGACGACGGATTTGCCCAGTTTGAAATTGAAGTAAAAATATTGTTCGAAATTGCTCTTTCGACATACTTTAATAAGTCTTCGAAGAAACAGAATTATTAAGCATAGGAGAGATACAAATTATTCCTTCAGACAGAGTGAAGATTTTCGTAACAGCCGCTTTACAAAAACGCGGATTAAGTTGAATATTGGCTCAGTTGTAAACGGATGAAAAGCGGTTGCACAAAAAGTGCCAGAACTTTCCGGCCAACCTAATAGTAAGTCGGGAGGGAACCAGACCTAACAGGGACGCGTAGTTTGTGACATCTTGGGCTGAAATGTTATTTTAAAGATCTGGGCAGTAACATCATGGTTATTGAGCTGTTATATTACTAAGGTAACAAGACAAGATCAATAATAGGATAGCACTATGTAACTGAATTTCTCTGACGTCAGCGGAATGATTCGTTTCGATGACCTTTGGTATCCGCCAGGTAAGCAGCTTCTGAGGTTTGGCTCTTGGTTCTAGTGCACCCCCAAGTAGAATCAGTTGTAAATCTATGCGTAAAATTATTTAAACAGTTATTATACTATTATATATTAAAATTAAAATTATTATTTTCATAGCTCTTCAACAGCATAGAACACAACGACACAACAATCTTGGTCAAAAGATAACAATATCCAAAACAACAGCAGCTAAACAACAACTTAAACATGTTTTGTTTCGCCTCTATCTTCATGCAAAACGTGTTTTAAATTGGTTACCCCGAGGCTCATCAGTGAAGAAGCTAACTAATTAACTTACGATTAGTTGTTGGTACAGTACGTGAAGTTGCCACCTTGAGACTTAAATTCCTGTGAGTAAAAAATCTGCACGCTCATTTTTGCTCTGATTGAGAGCAAATTGTTTTTCGACTCAGAACATGCTGCCAGCAACCGGGTAGGAAAGTTCTTCCAATGTCACTGCAAAATTAGCGTCAACTGCGGAATCTCGTCGGCTTCAGGGATTCCGTTTGGCGCAAACAGCCAAACAGTCAAATGATAGCATTCCGCATGTCTGCCACCTTCAGTTTCGGCCGACACTACAATGGTGACGGGCCTATTATGGCGCGCTTTAATCTGCAAAAATATGGTATAAGGAGCACGAGTGAGTCATGGCCGGCCCGGGGTGACTGTGAATCAACCGACGGCCACGGAAAACAATGGGGCACAGACCTTGCCAGACGCTGACTAACCTCGCCCGCTCGTCCTTCGGGAGACGAAGTGAGCAACGCCAAAAAAGTCGCCAAAAAATGGTGGCAAAATATCATCTAGCAACCCTTCCAAGGGCCGTATTCGCCCAGTAGACTCCAGGGCTAACGGACGATTTCCGCGGTTTGAAATCAGTCTTTTTCGTATTAGAAAAGCGCTAATACAGGAAATGAGCAGAAAATAATCATTGGAAAGCAATCACAAGTAGTAAACGAGGCACCGTCCACTTGAACGAGAAGGCGTTCTTACTAGGGTACCACGTTTCAAAACCCTTACCGTAACAGCAATCGATGCAGCACCTCTCCGAATTAGTGCGGATGGCGTCAGACCAACTCCGCGGTAATCAACAATAGAGCCACAGAGCTCCAGAATATGGAACTTTCGTACTGTTTGAGGCGGATGGATGGATTCTGGACGGAAAATTTTGAAAACGAATTCTTCTTGATGTTTCTATAATGCTGTGCTGTAGGAGTGCTCACGTTGCGCCGCCAAAGCGTACTGTAATGTGTTCGGCAGCACGTTAGGTAGAGTAGGTCAGTAGAACACTTAACTGCTGGAGTGGGTTTCGATCCTGTACCCCATAGAGGCGAACCAATATGGTCAGATGCAGCGATATAGACCTGCATCAAAGCAGTGCTTTCATCCACTTCAGACACCCTGTTCTAGCACAATGACTTCTAACCATAAGGCGATTGCTAGTGGGGATCAACTTGAACAGCACCTATTATCACCAGTTCGTTAAGCATTGTATGCAGGGATGTGCGGAATTTTCGTTTCCGTTTTTCCGAGTTCCGAGTTCTGGCCATATTGAGCTCTCCGTTCCGTTCCGTGTTCCGCCGCTTTCTGGAACGGAGGACGGAAACGAAATAGACTCTGTTCAACACTACGTAGTTTCATATTGAGCACAGATCATCAATTAGAAAGAGTTCTTGTCCACATTCTTTTGAGAGGGTACTGTTTGACATCTCTGGTATTAGTATTCTTGATGTTGGTTAGATTACTAAAAAAACTCAAAAGTGGCAACGGCTGAGCGCAAGGCAAAATTAGTGTGCCAGCAAAGGGTATGTATGCATTGTGTGCTAAGAAAATACCCTCAAGATTTGAATAATCATAAATTTTTGTTCCAGTTACAGTTAGTTACAAATACCCATAAAAGCGTTGTAAGCGTATAGCGCAGTACTGTGAAGCAAGAGCTTCTTTGAGGTTGTGTCATGCGCTCGTCTGCTCCAAGATTACGTCAGTGTTCCTGATCGAAGGTGTAAATTTCATCCAAATGGGGCTATGGAATTGATTTATAATGGTGCATTACGAATATCTACCTCGAGCTGTTATTTTAACTAACTGCAGTACCGGACATGTCTTTTGGTCATTGGCCGGAAAGACCGCGCATGTCAACGTAGGCCGCTTTCGACCGTTCCAAAGCGGCCTATGTTGACATGCGCGGTCTCTCCCCTTTTTGAACAACTTCTTCAGAAATTGAATATTCCTGAAAAGAGCAGCTGAGCTCACCAGCTTGAGCTCTATCCATTGCTATACAAATTGCCGATATTCGATGAACTTTTTTCTCATCGATTTTTTTTGCCGATTCCTCTAACCGCAGCTGGTCCCTCGTTGTATGCCTTCATTCCCAAGCAAATGATAGCCGATTTCGCTCAAAATCTGGATGCAATGGTTTTGCCCTATCTAAATTATCATCATAAATACCACTCACGTTGCACAGTCGAAAAGTCAAAAGACAAATCGAGCGACGGTTTGCGACGGAAAAATTCATCGCAAACCGTCGCTCGATCATGACTCTTCAACTTAAGGCTTTTTGAAAAAAAAAGGTTGGCACCATTCGATTCGCCTCTTCGAGTTCTACACAAACATGTATGCAACTTTAACAGAACACCTACATTTTCGCCGTGGGTGTCCCAAAAAATGACTGGAGCAGGCTCTTGCGATGAGAGCAGCTTATTTCCCAGGACATGGGTGCTTTCAGAGCATCTCAAGCATGGCATACGTTACCAGTGCGCTGTCATGCCAGGAATGTTCCGAGAGCGCGCCGTGCACAGTGCACACAGAATTGAACCTATCAATCGAGTGGGCGAACCATGTCCGCTGCGCTTCTATCTTTTATAACTGGGAAATGCGAAGTCTTCATCACTTTTTTGAACCGTTTTGAGAATTTTATCATGAATTTTCAGCCGCCCCACTCAGGATTAGTTCCAATCTGTCCCTGCGAGACTTTGGTGTGTGCCGTGTACAATGCGTATAGAATCGAACCTATCGATCGAGTGGATTCGACAACTGGTAGAGCGTTTGAGGGTCTTATCAGAAACTCTCTGCCGTCCTTCTCAGGGATTGCTCTAAGACTGTCCAGTTAGCCTTTGGTCTGCGCCGGGAACAATGCATATAGAATATCGAACCTATCAATCGAGTGGAGCGACCGTTCGCAAATTGTACGCGCGGGCGTGTACTGGACGCAATAACTCTGTCAAGTTCGAATCTGTCCGGCTGCAAGTCAAAGACTTTGTAGGTAGCACAAGGTTCTTGAGGCAGGCTAAAGCACAACGATGTAGCTCATGGAGATACTAAGTTACAGCAGTGAGAAAATGCAGGTGAGGTTTGTGCGACCCAACTTTTTTCCGAATTCGGTCGATCCCTACGCGACGAAGAGGCGATCTAGCGGCACGCAAGTGCGTGGACGAGCAGGACACTGAAGGCACTTTACCATGACACGCTCAAAATTCATCAGCTGCATAAAGTGCCTCAGCCCCGTCTGCCATCTTAGAGCGGCGGACGGCAACGGGCCCAACTTCCATCGTCCCTATCATTGCGCAGAGGTGTATTGGAGTCGAGATATTTACATTTTGTTGTTTTCCAGAGAAAGGGATTCTGTCCTATACAAAACTTGGGCCGTTCCCACCTACAGTTGTGATAATCTCCTCGTAAGACGAGGCAGAACCCGAATAGAGCAAACTCTGTGAAAATTACATTAGTGGTCTCGCCTAAGTGACGAATGATTTTCGTTTGAAAGAGAAAACAGAGGTCCGAGGAGGACAGGAGCGTGGCAGTTGGCGCGCTCCTTCTTCTGGAACGAGAAATATATTTCAACGAGCCAACGATAACATCGGGCGCTTTGATGTCGCCGCCGACGACGACAACGCATACTTCATCTCCTTCTGAGAGTACCACGTCCATGCCCTTCCACAAAGGGAGAAAGAGGCTTCGGTTTTCTGCAGCCACGACTCGAAATTCTAACAAGGAAAGGCACTGAACTCATGGTGAGATTTGCGATGCTATTTTGACAGGATATAGGGCCGTGTGAGCGGAGTTCGGATTTACTTAGTTTTTAGCAAAATAGTTCGTTTTTGTTGAACGCTTTTTTAAAAACCTGAGAAGGGGTGCGCAACACTCATCAACCCTTGTGACACCACACGAGATGTGACTCGGTGGTAGGAGTGCCGCCTTATTGGAGCACACCTAGGGGATTTTGGGTTCGAGTCCGCGTAATGCGAATATTTTTGCAGATATTAGTTTGTGGTAGTTACGCTTTCTCATGATCACAGGAGTCAATTTTAGACCATCACGGCTTACAACAAACCAAGGCTGTCTATTTGCGCCTCCATATGTGCAAGTTTTTCAAGGATGCGTTTTGCACCACCACCATAGCATACCATATCACTAATAATACCCGAACTGCACATAAATACGCGGACCTTACGGTTGAATATTATGAAGCTGGGCCATGCTTACTTAGTACTTAGTGCTTAGTTCCTCCCCTGTTGTTGAGCGCATAGGGCGACGAGATCTTTCCACCGCTGCCTGTCTTGGGCTATTTCTTCGCACTCCTGCCTAGAAATATTCATAACTTTTAGAGCATTCATGAGCGTACGACGCCACGTGTTTCTTGGGCGTCCTCTGGTTCGTTTTCCTGGCGGAGTCCACTAAAATGTCGTTCTCACCTGAACATGTTGTCGGACTTGAGACTTTTTTATTTTATTTTTATATCTTATTTTATACTTACTTTTTCGACAAGACTTTTTATTCCTAGATAAATGTTATGGTGAAGATACGCATCGTTGAAAAACTAGCACATATGAAGGCGCAAACAGATAACTATGGTTTGTTGTAAGTACTGGTGGTCTAAAATTGACTCCTGTAATCATGAGAAAAGGGTAATGACAAGAAACTGATAAGTGCAAAAATACTGGCAGTATGCGGTCTCGAACTCAAAAGCCTGCCGGTGTGTTTCTATGAGGCAGCACTCCTACAAACTGCTCCACCGAGTCACATCTCGTGGAGTGTTACAGAGGTTGATGAGCGTTGCGCACACGTTTTTACACCTCTTTTTCGGGTCTTTAAAAAAGCGTTCAGCAAAAACTAACTGTAATTCTGGACTCCGCTCACATGGTCTTACATCCTTTCAAAATAGCATCGCAAAAGCTCGCCTTAAGTTGGGACCCCTTCCTTGTAAGTCTCCGCAGATGGAGCGTCGAAAAGCGGTTTGGATGTCCAAAACTGATGGATCATCGAGCTTCCCCTTAGCTACAGTTAAGTTTTTAAAGGCAGATATCTTTCGGTTTCCTACTCGATGCGTATTCCCATATACTCGTCCACCATTTTGTGATATTCACTACATTGATAGTGCAGCTCCCATTTAATGCAGTTCTTTCAGGGGAAGGAGTGCGTAATTTGTACCAACAACTTGGTAGACCCTCTATTTTGTTGCTCCTATTTTGAGCAGCTATATTGATTATTCAAGTTTTCGAACAGATCAACCGTATTGCTTCCATATGAACTTACAATTTTGACGGCCGAGTTGTTGTTCCTCTTTTAAAAAATCTTCCTTGACCTAAATAGTCCCAAGCTTTTGCGACAAATAGGAATTGTGGACTATAGCATGATCTGCAAGTCGTTCATGCTTCAGCTCCCTTTCTGGTTCCGAAAATGCGATTATTTATTGATTTATTTATGAATAACCCATAAGGATGTGCCAAAAACATCATGCTTGTAAACAAACAAAAACTTCCAATACGACGATGAAAAAAGAAGAACTCAAAAGAACAGAGGAAAAAACTTAGGTGTCCTCTAAAAATAGAGCAAGAGCGTCGAGAGAAAGAATTGCCATCAATGAGCGTGAACTTCCAAGGGAGAGAGCCTTGGTAGGGCAGGAACACCTACCCAAAGGCAACATGTTACACTACAAAGTTGTCCAAACGAAATCTTGCCCATGGCATGCTCAAGGGTCATTATGTTGCATCTAGGCACGAAAATTGGATGAGTGGAATATGGTTAGATGACTAGGTCCAATTCGTTGTTTCGAATTGTAACTCAGTTGCATTTATCTGTGTTCACGTTCACGAAAACTTGGAGGACGTTTTGGTCAAATTTATTTATTTTTCGTAATTATTTTATTTTGAGCTGCATTTCAGTTCTTTTGCTGGCTCTATCAGTAGGTTGGCTAATGAATTCTATGACCTAGTCCTGACCCAATGGCGGCATAAAATACGGGGGCATGTAGGGTAGGGCGCAAAAAAATTGTGCGCTATCAGTAAAGTGAACGTCTCGATACGCTGGACGAGCACATGGAGTAATCTTAACGTTCGACATGGTAGAAGCTTTTAGTATATTGCTCTTTACTAGAAGATGGGAGTTTCATAGCTTTAGGAACTAACAGAACTGGATTCTTAGGTGTCAGGTTATGTACAAAACGCGATAGCTCTCATAACTTATTCAGTGTTGCAGACATTTCAGGTTTGGTGATCGTGCTCATCCGAAAATCAACATGAAGTGATGGCGCTGCGAATTCTGGTACGTTGATCCTTTACGTTACCGGAGGATGGGAAGGTTTGACAAAGCATCCATAAACTTTTACATTTTCACGTTGAACTGAACACTTTTAAAATAAAATGGGACAGTTTTCACCTCAAATTAGATTCTCCTCTAAGCTAGCCTAAGACTTTTGGAATCAAAACGAACTCCTCCGAAACGAGCTTCTCCTACATTAGACTGGAGGCTCTCCAAAAAAGTCAGAATAATTTTTTGATCAAGGAAAATTGTAGTATAACTTTCCTTGAGGTTTTAATTCACTACCCAGTAAGGGAACATATTGCTTGATTTTTTCAAGATTCTATTTTTTGGGAAAAATAGTGGTTTGAAGCTTGCTTTAAAGTGCAAAAAAGCAGCAGTTTTTCAGTTTCAAAAAAGACTGCGCCGTTCCCTCCTTCAAGAAGTCACGATTTTTATTCGATTGATAGCAGAATTTCTGTTCATGGAGATCGGCATCTGTTGACGATATAACGAAAACAACCCTAAAAATACGCATATCCTCACTTTGATGGACCATGTTTCTTCCGCAATTTCTTCTCGGACACTATCCGAGGTCACCCACAGGTGAAAGATGGGTGAACGAACCGAGCACCGTTAGGTGACCTGGTTTTGACCCATAGGTGAGTGGTCGAAGACCTGTTGATGACCGGATCACGGTATCTAAGCGGAAATTTAAAAGGTTTTTGCAATGGACGTGAATCTCGCCACGCTTTTCACATGTACTGTTTAGATAGCTATTGTTGTGTAAAAATTCAATATTTTTATTATTGAATAGCGACAACAAACATTGTAAAAATTGTGCATCTCAAAGAGAACACAAATGTGATAAATCTGTGATCTAACCTTCTTGAGACGCAGTAACCAGAACCACTAATGTTCATAGCAATGCGTACTTTTAGCTCTCGTGACTCCTAAGCAATAAAATCGATGAATTCACCTAATAAGACATGGTGTTTTTAAACATTTCATTAGAAGATTTTATTATTTTTCGGGAACGTCATCTTTTCCGCACCTGATCATCATTTCTATGGTCCTGTTTGGTTCTTGTGTTTTCCATGTATAGACCGAATAAGCAGCTTAAGTCAAAAAGGCTACAGAAACCAACCGGCTTACACCGTTTAAGTCGTCCTACCGGCCGTGCGAATGAGACCTACCGCACTAAATGAGTTCTTCGAACCTACAATTACTTGCGCAACGTATCATGCGAGCGGCGAGATGACCGGTAGTAGACCGCTCACTGAAACTCCGCCCCAAACTGTCTCCTGCAGGTCACCTGTGACGTCAAAATCGCATCGCTATCTATTTACTCTAACTGATAATAAGCGAAATCGTTATATTGACGATAACGAGAAAGCAAAAGCACTTGCGCAGTATTTTGCTAGTGTCTTTAATGCGGCTATCCTTCCAGTGATTCTCAAGTGGGAGAGAACAGTTATGCTCGAGAATTACTCACTGATTTTTATCCTGGTGATGTGTCTGCCGTACTTAAAAGACTTCAGCCATCAATTACTGAACCCTACAATAATCTTCCGCATATATTGTATCGTAAGTGCTACTCTTCTCTCTGCAAGACGCTGGCGCTCCTGTTTAACCGTTCCATCATCTTTGGAGAAGTTCCACAGCTGTGGAAACATGCCATTGTTAGAACTATTTCCGAATCATCGAAAAGTAATGATCTTAGTAACTTTCGGCCTATAAGTCTAACGCTTGCTCCAGTAAAGGTGATGGGAAGATTAATAATAGACAAACTTGTAGTCTGGTTGAACAGAATCTTTTATTCCTCGCGAACAACACGGCTTCTTATCTGGTGCATCCACTACTACTAATTTACTTGATTCCTTTTATGATTGGGGAAAAGCTATTAACAATAGCAAGTCAGTGGAGATCATATGCGTCGATCTTCCGAAGGCGTTTGATAAAGTGTTTGATAGTGATTGATAGAAAACTCTTCTTTGCTGGTATACGTGGTAAACTGTTGGAGTGGTGTAGATCGTATCTACATGACAGGTTTATGACAGTTAAGGTAAGACTCTTTTTCCCGGAAATACAGATGTTCTAGTGGAGTACCTTCAATGCGCCGTACTATCCCCAATATTTTTTAAATGTACACTCATGGTCTGCCAAATGCCCTCATGACTCATTCTGCTATCAGCATTAAAGCTTATGCAGACGATACGAAAATTTACGCTACGTATGACAGCTTAACTAGGTCAGAGGTGCATGAAGATCTTCTCAACGCAGTTGAAAGAATGAATGTGTGGACTGAGGAATGAAACGTTCCATTCGACGTAAACAAAAGTATGGTGATGCACATTGGTGATTCTGCTCCTATGGATTCTTAGTTGATGATGTTGCTATGTCGAAATGCAATATAGTCAAAGATCTGGGAATAACATTTGATGCTGAGCTCAAATTTTCCAAGCATATTGACTGTGTAACAAAAGGAGCATATAGAGCCATATTTATGGTTTTTTGTAATATTAAATGTTCAGATTTACCATTACGACTCTATTACGACGCAACAAGGCGTATGTTTTGCCTCATGTCGAGTACAGCAGCAGGTTCGGTGGCCTGTTCTCAAAATAGATGTGTTGAAAATTGAAAAAGTACAAAAACTCTTTACCCGAATTTTATAGCACCGATCCACAGAATGCTCGGATCCTTCTGCACTACCAAATTACAAAGCACTTGAAAATATTTTCCTTACGTTGCCTAGTATGTACAAGACTACCGGCTGATCTAACGCTTTGCTATCGCATCCTAAAAAAAGAGGTTAAGCTGTCTGCAAGCAAATATTGGATATTTAGAGCTAGTAGCGCTAGAATGAACAACTTCAATAACCAATATGATAGAATCCGTAGAAATCATTTTTCTACCGTGTTCAATTCGTTTTTCTACCGCAGCGCAAGGCATGTAAGCCCTCTACCAGCTGAAGTGTTCCAGGCCAGATTAGCAATCTAATGAGATCTTCCACAATTACTCAAAAGCGAACATTTTTGTAGACATTTAGAATGTTCCAGACACCATTATTGTTGGTTTGTTGCTCTCGTTGCAAGATGGCCGATGATCCAGAGCAGTACTCGTTCATGATCACGCCTGCCTTTCGAAAAGATGAAGAAAAAGAAAACAATCGAAATTTCACATGCATAGACAAGACTTGACCCTAATTACGAAGCCTTTGGCTTGCTAATGTACGTGCTTCTCGATTCAACACTCGCAAACAATAAGACTCGTAATTCGTAGCAGAAAATTTCGTCAATCTTTTAAATGTTCACCTATTTCCTAAGCTTATGATAAGGTTGAATATCTACTAAATCAATTTCTGGTGCTCATCTATCTAACATCTATCTATCTTCCTTCTACTCTTCTACCTCCACTTTCAATCTTTTCGTTAATGTATTGTTTCAGATATGATGTCGTCACAGAAGCAGTAGCACGTTAAATCATCGTCATCCCTTTCTCGTCATCCTTATCATAATGCATCCTCTAAAATCACTGCATTTCATATTTCCCAGTCATTCCTTGCTTCTGCTGCTACGTTACGATTCATTAAATTTCGCGTCAGAGAGAAACGTCAAATCGAGAAACACTTAGGCCCGTCAAACGTTGTTTTTCTTTAATATGTTCGTGTTTTTTTGTAAAGCGCACAAAGTGCAATACGTAAATAAATGAATAAATAAATATAAACACGTCATTTTCACCTGGTGATCTTTCCCAGTGCCTGAATTAGTGCCAGAAGAAGAGAACTGGGGATTGATTAATTTGATTAAGTGGGTAAGGATTAGCCCGTGTGTCACACCCTAAAGGCCCCCACAGAGTTCTGCGGCAACGCCGCTCGCCGCTATGGTTATGGATAGGGCAGGGACGCCGCCGGCGGCGAGCTCTGCGTCTCTGCCCTATGGTTAACCATAGGGCAGCGGCGCTGCCGCAGAACTCTGTGGGGGCCTAGCTACAGCAGTGCTTATGGCTAGCCGACTGCCATGGACAGACATCAGCAATCGCTCGTCCAGTGGACCATTTGCCCGTCGTAACAGGTCCGGATGTCCAGAAGGGCTTTTATTAGTTCTCGCGACCAGTTTGTTTCGCTGCAGGCGTTTTTCCCTGACTACGAAGGCGGACGTCGTGGCGCATTATGAAAATTACGGTAATATTTCACGGGTGTGGCCGTATTGTGCGGAAGGCGCGAGCGGCAAGCCGCCGCCACACGGGCGGACGGGCCATTTCCCGGATTTGAATTATGTCCTACTAGACGCCGGCGACATCAAACGCGCTACTCAAACATGTGTGGAGCCGGGCCAGAGAGCCGAAGAACTAGGGTAACGATTCACGTCTTCTGGGGACACGGGTGCGCCGCCGATTACTGGGATGCGGAGAAATCTGTACAGGGTGCAGCGCATAAATGCTGGCAGATTTAGATTCCAATTTCCCGACATACGGTCGGTAATTTCACCAGAGATCGCGGTCTGCGTCGCGAAAAATCAGAAGCGTATACTAAACAGTCATTACCTCAGATTGGCCTCGACAAGTGCGGGGTACAACCGCAGAGCCGCGATTCTCGGAAGTATTTGCGCTGTGTGTTCTTCAGCTGAAATCATTCGATTTTTCGGGTAGCCGAGATCAACTTTTTACAATGTTGTGGCCATGTACAAGGTTTCTGAAGAGTCTGAGGAAGGTTCACCAAACCCCTCGCTGAAACGCCTCTGAAGAACGCGAGGGTGATGTCATGCCGCCACCTTTCTTTGTGAAAGAGCAAACTATCGCCAAAAAAGTTTACCAGCGAGTTTTGCGTAGTGCAGTAATACCATGGATGGGGATGTAGCCTCAGGGAGGCTATACGTCTTCCAGTAGGACAGTGCACCGGCTCTCACGGGACATTTAGCTCAGGACTGGCTGTCCGGCAACGTGGACATGTTCTGGTATAAGGAGTTCTGGCCCGAATAACCCGCACTTGATTTCCCTGGACTGTTATGTTTGGGGCGTGGTCGAAAGGGTTGCTAACAAGAAGAGGCACCCTAACGTCACATTTGCTCACACTGCTTTTGAAGCAGCATTCACAGCTATGGATAGCGCTCTTTCAAGGAGAGCGTGTGAGTGCTTCACGCAAAGGATGGAGGCAATCATTGCAGCTGACGGAGGATACATTGAATAATTGTATCCTTGAGATATCCCTCAATTTGCGTATAAAACAATTTTCTGCCTCATTTGCATTTGGGTTAAAAATTGGTTTGAAAAGGGAAACTTTGGCCCGTTGGTTTAAATGCATGTCCCTGTAGAAAGACAATGATTCCTGTGGTCAGTGGACGTCTGTGGCCCGTCAACACAAGAATGATATGTCGTTTAGGTGTCTTCGTTTCGAGATAAGCCTCCAAGCAGGTCAGGTGAACGATGCGCTCTCGTTCTCAAATCTGTGGTGAATATCAAGGACCTCACAGTATCTACGGCAACGTCCATGGAAGCGAAGAAGCACTCTGATATTTGGAAGGTGGAAAGAGGACTGGTACAAATTTAGCTGCTGAAGGCAACTCCTAGGTGCTTACAGCATAATGCTCATCATAGTGAGCATTGTTAGCATGATGCGAAGCAACTCTCCACGAGGTGATTCCACTGCAAAGCTTTTTGAGGCAATATGCTTGCCCGACGTGTCTACATAAATTGCTAATTTCTGCCGCGGTTTTCACCCTAAGTCACCTAATGTCGATAACCGAATGAGCTGTCTCCAATGGTTGCGTTATTTTGTTAAAAATGTCGACTCTCTGTGAGGTGCTGCACAAATGTTAAAATCGACAGCTCAAATTATATTTGCCGCATGGAACTTAATAACGGTAGAGGTTACTGCTGTATTAGATTTGTGAGAAAAAAGCTGTTCTTGAAGGTCTTCGAGTTGCATGGATAGCAGGAATCATTCTCTACTAGAATGACCTTCTTTGTGGTGATCCTCAAATGGACTGTTACTCTGAATTCTTTCAGTAGGAATGAAGGGGCTCCTTTCTTTTAACTACAGCACATCAGCGCCATCCCGTCACCCGCTCGTTTCACTTCTGTTCTGTTGTTTGAACAAATCAGACACTCGCAACCAGTTCGCGAAACGCCACGGGAAGTCGTCGATCGCGATGACCTTAGCAGGCCACGCGTCGCACTCGCTCCGTTGATTTAGTTCTTTGCTCCAGCCTTGTTTCAGTACTATTTTTTAATTAACTGAATGACCTGAATGAGCTACCTCTTGGTTCGAGAAGGAAAGTTTTGTCAGAGAAAATGTTGTTGAAACTTTAAGATTCCTGCGAAACGTTTAGAGGTTATCGATGGATAATCAAGAAAGAAATTTGGCAGCACCGATAGAAGGTGACATGGGTTCGATTCCGCGTCCATGCGCAGACTTCTGGGTCAGGGTTTATGATTCGACACCCCTGTGATTCAGGGTTTTTGAACTTCCTAAAAAAGATCTGCCGCGATCACCAAAGTTCTGTATGTCAAATTGCAACGGAAAATGTCGCCAGAAAGGACACATATCCAATTTACTATGTATAGTTGCTAAAATCATGGCGACACAAACAGGAAAACTCACTGGTACCTTCTTCATCCTCTACCTCGATGCTTCCTCACTGCGCATTTCGCAAGATGGATGCGAAACTGCTGGCCAGCTTCTTCCTTTGCCCTGTAGGAATTATCGGAGGGACCGAGCTCCTCCAAAAGGCACGACTACCAACAGTTGAGAACATAGTTTAGAAGATACATAAGTCGGCAGTATTGTCCTTACCGACTCCTTGAGTCGAAAAAATCGCCTAGGGAGTTATTTAAGGCACTTATCACCCACATATAAGTATGGGTGGTGGAATCGTGCTAATCAATTTCGCCCAAACTTCGCCATTTGACGTAGAGAGCTTTGGTTGACCGTGGCAGATCTTTTTTAGGAAGTGCAAAAATCCTGCACCACAAGGGACTCGAACCATAAACCGCACCTTCTCACCAAGCCCTCCTCTACCCCTGTGCTACCACTGCTCGGCCTGTAGCGCAGTTTCCAGGCTAAGTGAACTTGTTACTATGCTGAAAATGGTCCACTATTCCGTTCACAGATGCACACAGCAGAAACGGAACACATTCTGAATCAGCACTCGAAGCCGCATCCCGTGATATGCATCCCAACTCAGAGTCTCATAGTCGCCTATTATACATGCCTTGTTAGATTGAATATTAAATTAGACTTACTCCTTTGATAAATCGAAAGCAACCATGTCGCTTGATTAGCCGTGGGCTAACTGAAGGCAGTATATCTCTGGGCGACCACTACTGACCAGTTTCTCTGTAAGTACTCTACTACCGCAGCTTTAGGCGTAATCCGATATAGGGAGCCAGCGTAGGCGGATTATGTGCAGAATGTCGTGTGTCGGCGCCCACAACGCTGTCCGTCCCACGCTGGTCACTGAACCGTCTCTCATCTGACCCAAATCTCGCGGCTGCCCCGTCGAATTGTGACTTTTATCATGTATCGCATGGTCGTCGACGGCTATTGATCTCTTCGCGAGAAAATGTCCCCGTTTTTTGGCTTAGGGTTTCTCTGAATCCTTCTGACGGCGTGCTCCTATCCACAGAAGGATTCTGATTGCGTTAAAATTAGAGAACATCTTACTGACATTGACTGGGTGGGCACTTTTAGCGTTTTAAATGATGTCGAAGAAGTGCATGAAACACTGCTTTTTATCCTACACTATGTCATAGATATATATGTGCGAATGAGATTAGTTGAACCAAATTGCCAGGTCGTTCCAGATTGCCTTGCTAGGATGAAGCGTCGTCAAACTACTTTATGGAACATGGCTGCTCATTCCGCTCTGAGTGAAGACTGAGCTGAGTATCTATCTTTCAGCAAAAAATTAGACAAAGCCCTTTTGCGCTATAATCTTTATACTGAAAAGAAATCCATTTTCTCAAGGGACAAGTCAGCGTTCTATAGATATATCCCTCCCGTACAGAAAAGGATAACTTTATCCCCAATCTAAGAAATGAAGAAGGTAGCTCTATTTCCTCAGCTTGTGGCAAAGCTAATCTTCTTGCAAAGGAGTTTCAAAAGGTGTTTAACCAATCAGCTTGCAGTAGTTCCTCGTTTTTTGCCTCCCTAGATGATACATTACCTATGAGGCCTACACTATGGTTTCGTAAGGAGGAGTTTTCGTTTTCGGCAATTAATGTTTTCGTTTTCGGCAACGCATTTAATAATCAAATGGCCAAAGTCTTTCTCAATGTCCCCGGATCTCCTGCCATTAACGTTTATCAAACAAGTGACGGATTGCATTGCTTATCCTTTGGAGTTAAATTTTAATTCGCGCTATATGAGAGCTGAGGTTCCTACGAGGTGGAAACATGCCTTTATTACACCAATTCGCAAAAAACCACCATTCAATCATCCGGGTAATTACCGACCTGTCAGTACAACCTCTCTGTTCGTTAGAGCTTTCGAAAAGATTGTTAAGAAACACATGCTGGAACATATTGAGGAGCATAACATCATCTCTAAGGACCAGTTTGGTTTTGTGAAGCAACGCTCGGTGGAAACAGCAGTTCTTTCTGCTCTAAACGAGTGGACTAAATCCATAGACCGGAGAAAACGCACCGACATTGTGTTCCTTGACTTTTCTAAAGCTTTCGACAAGGTTCCTACGGAAAAATTATTGCATAAGATGGGAAGGGTAAGTATACATCCTAGATTGGATGAACAGTTTTCTTTCGAGCAGGACCTATCAAGTCAGAGTGGGTGGAGAGTATTCATTAGTTTATTCTGCTTCCAGTGGAGTTCCACAGGGTGGAGTTCTCCAACCATTACTTTTTCTTTTGTATACGTAGGAAATTCCTGATTCTGTTTAAAGGTTTGGAGTTTCTTGTAAAATGTACGCGGACGATATAAAGGTCTACAAAGAAGGTGAAAACCATGAAGCCTCCTGTGAAGTCCAAGCAGCTATAAATTTTGTAGAGAAATGGGCAAACACTTGGGAACTACCTGTTTCTGCTGAAAAGCCACATTGCCTTGTGGTATAGTCAAAATCTAAAGGTCACCTTCCAACCTACACGCTTAATGGATCAGTTTTAGAACAGCTTTCTGGTGTACGAGATGTAGGGTTCCACTTTTCTAGGAACCTAAACTTTGAACAGCATTATAAAGCACTTGTGAAGAAGGCTAATTACCGAATTTACAATTTGTTTAAGGTATTGAAAACCAAACGCCAACCATCTCTCATTAGAGCCTAAAAATCTTACGCAAGGCCCATTCTAGAATGTGGTGTTTCAATCTTCAGTCCCTGTCAAAAGAAGGACATAAAACTCCTTGAAAGTGTTTAGAATAACTTCACCTATAAGCTTTTTCTGAAATGTCGTGGTCTGAGTTATGACAATGTTACGAGTGGGTCTGACAGGGCTGAGATGCTTGATTTGTTTAGCCTTCAGACAAGACGAAAAAGAGCGGATTTACTTATGTTGGTCAAAGCTCTGACACGGTGGATTTCCATTGACCCAGTCGGGTTTTTTGGTGCCCCTTTGACAGCTGACAGAAGAGAGCATCTCAGACTCTATCTGCAAATTCCAAGGTCGAAAATGAAGTAAACTTTCCTCATTTATAGGAGCACCAGGGAGCTCAACACTTTACTTTCTGAGAATGAGAACATGGTTAACATGTCTCCGTCTTCTTTCAAACGTCTAACTACACTAAAGTTTCGTTAGGGTTGTTTTGTTTTGTTTTCTCGTTGCGCAGTCATCCAGCCTCTTATATCTAATTTTCACGTGTTATTGTTACCTTATCGAATGTGTTATTGTTATCTTGCCGCATGTGATTATGATCCGTGCCTTGTAATAAATAAATAAATTTAACCGTCTGCCACCCAATTCCTCCGATATTTTGGCCATTTTTGCAAT
Source organism: Heligmosomoides polygyrus bakeri (assembly GCA_947359475.1). Taxonomy (NCBI): domain Eukaryota; kingdom Metazoa; phylum Nematoda; class Chromadorea; order Rhabditida; family Heligmosomidae; genus Heligmosomoides; species Heligmosomoides polygyrus. The sequence continues at coordinate 290,557 of OX375866.1, forward strand.
TTTCCTTTTTTATATGCTGCTTAGCACACTGTTTATTTGTACCATTTTCGCGTCAGTTGGATGCTTTTCAAATGAAATTGGACCCTTTTAATCTGGCTCGAAGACTCTTGCAATTTAGGCGAATTCCTCCAAACCAAAATGAGCTTCAGACAGGTTTAACTACAGAATCACTACAAGTTGACTAGAATACTTTTTGTTTAAGGAAAATTTAGTGAAACCTTCTTTGAAATTTTTAGAGTTTACCTGCCCCAATAAGTGGAACATTTTTATAAAATTATTCTTTTTGGAGAAAAAGAGTAAATCAAAATCCATTTTAAAGCACAGCAAAGAAGCAAGCCTATTGCGCATTCAGAGGTCAGATCGCTCATGCACTCAAAAAGTACGCCGCAACTTTTATTTGGTTGATAGATTGATAGTGTAGATGCCACTTACATGAACCGTCAAGGTGAGGGAATGTGTGTTCTTTGCAGTTGTTTTTGTTAGCTCGTTAACAGGTATCAAATTCTATGCAAACAGAAATTCTACCATCAATCGAATAAAAACGCGGTGTTTTGGAAGCCGGCATGGCTCAGTGTCTCTTTAGCACTAAGAAGGACCACCTTCCAGCTCTTTAAAACAAGTCTTAAGCCATTATTTTTCTTAAAAAACAAAATTTTTACAAACTTCCAAATAGTATGTTCACTTATTGGGTAAATGAATCAGAACTTCAAAGACTGTTGTACTAAAATTTTCCTTGAACAAAAATTATTGGAACCCTTTTGTAGAGTCTCTAGTTTAACACAGAAGAAGCCCATTTCAATCTCAGAGAGTTCGCTTTGATTACAAAAGTCTTAAGTTACCTTAAAAGTGTGTCCACTTTGATTTGAAAAGTGTCCAGTTCGACGTGAAAATGATACATGTTCATGCAGAATGCGCTTAAATTAAATTCGAAATTTCGTAAATCATAATTTCGAAAAACTCTTCGTAAATACTCAACGTGTAGAGTAGCAGAACTGAATTTTTAAATGTTGTTACAGGATGCTTTGCTGTGATCAAAACTCTTGCACCAGGCAGGACTCCAACCCGCATCTTCTGCTTTCTGGGCAGCGATGCTACCCGTCTTACACCACCGGCGCTGTTTCACTGAACGCACGGATATCTCGGTCATTATATTCGGTCAAACTGCGCCGGTGTTGCAAGGCGTAGCATCGCTGCCTGGAAAGCAGAAGATGCGGGTTCGAGTCCCGCCTGGCGCAAGAGTTTTGATCGCAACAAGACATCCTGTAACAATATATAGCGAGCCGGCTCGCATCAGTGGAGGAGAGCAAAGTTTCAAATCTTGAGGTTAATGCTGCAAGCCACTCAGTCCAAGTACTATGACGGCATTTTTTATTCTGTACCCATAATCGTATTGTTACTTCCGATTATCCACCTATCAAAATATTTTCCATCATAGACAATTCTTACGAATAGTTAGGTGACCCCTCCCCACCTACCACAGCGGCGCTCGTTCTCCTCGCCCCTGTACGTCAGCTGCCACTTCATACCCACCGCGATAGAAGTTTCCCATACCTACTCCCCGTTTTTCCTCTTTTTTCGGGCATTCCACTCGTTCCGTGCACAGCTCGCCTTGAGAACTTGTTGGAGAGTCCCCTCTTGCCGCCATTAGCTGTCTTTCATCAGTTCTTTATTCACTAGTCGGGTCTCTTATTCACTTTTGCGCGTTTTTCTCCATAAGATACCAGTCTTCAACTATCTAGTAAGGATTGTGGAGCGCGATTGCTATGTTGGCAAGACTACGAGCACGCTTGGGGTTTTACGGCTTAAGCCTGAACGATGTTTAGAAAATAAAGCACTGCTCCCTTCAAGGTGAGAGCAGAGCCCTTCAAGTCGCTGACTGGCTGTGTAGGGTCTCATGAAGACTTCGCGATGTAGTGCGAAGTGGAAAGCACGGCGTGCGTCGATGTAGCTCTGTATACATTGGATCCGATCGAAAATTTTCGTATAATTGGATGTCGGATAAGGGCGATTTTGAGGACCTCGGATTTTTGGATGATTCGGATAAGGGCAATTTCCCGGGGCCGGATAATTGGATGACTCGGATCGGCATATCGGATATCCGAAAATGATTCATTCGGATCCAGAGCATATAGTCCAGTGACCTCGCCTGCAATCCTGATCAACCATTGGGTAACGGTTTCTCCACATCCGATCTCCTGTTCATTGGGGGTTTTAGGGGCAGGTAGGATGTCGGTGCTCGCAGTAGTCCGGGAACAAGGCTGCGGAAAGGCAGCGAAAGAAATGGCGGCAGTCTTCCCCGAGTTCAGAAATGGGTTCGGTGCACTGCGATTCTTATTTATTTATTTATTTATTTACGCATTGCACTTCTTGTGCGCTTTACAAAAAACGATCATAATAAACGAGAACATAACGTTTGCTGGGCTCAAGTGTTTCTCGCTTTGATGTTTCTTTCTGATGCGAGGTCTAATTAATCGTAATGTCCTAGCAGAACAAGCTCTCGTTGGCAAATATGGAAGACTCACAGTGACTTTGGACAAAACATTATGATAAGGATGATGAGATAAGAATGAGGATTATGATTTAATGTCTTAATGCTTATGTGCCGGCACCATATCCGAAACAGTAATTAACGAAAGGATTGTAAGCAGTCGTAGAAGAATAGCAGGAAGTAGTGGATTAGATAGGTGAGCACCAGAAAGTGATTTAGTAGACATTTAAAATAATCATAATTTTAAGAAATATGAAGGTGAGCACTGAAAAGCTTGATGAGATTTTCTGCTGCGAATTACGAGTCTTATTGTTTGCGTGTGTTGGATCTGGAAGCACCATACAATGTGTAACTGCAAGCCAGAAGCTTTGTGATTAAGGTCACGTTTTGTCTGTACATGTGAGGTTTCGATTGTTTTCTTTTCTTGATCTTTTCGAATGGCTAGCCTGATCACGAATACTGTGCCAGGTTTTTGGTCATCTTGAAACGAGAGCAACAATCCAACAATCATGGTGTGCGTAACAATCGAAGTTTCATCAAAAATGTTCGATTTTAAGTATTTGTGGAAGATTTGGTTTCATTAAAATGTGCCTAAAAATGTACGCTGATCTCGCTTTGAACAGTTCAACCAGTAGAAGGCCTACACGTCTCACCAGAAAAACGAATAAAACTAATAGAAGACGGTAGAATAATGTTTTTTATGGATTTTATTAGCACAACAGATGAGTATCAATGCGTAGCGTCTAGAAGTTCTTACACCGTTGCAGACAACTCTTCCGCAAAGCGTTGGACTATAACTTCTAATTCGGAAGCGATGAGCGGAAGAAACGCTGTCTTATCACAAGACGCCTTTTCGTCTTATCGTGACGCTGAGCTGCTTACGTCTGAAGAGTTCTGAAAGCCATCGGGCTAATTTCCAAGCGCTTTTCACGATTGAAAAAAAGGCTCTACTCTTGCTTGGTTTCTGGTTGTGCATACTTCGTCATGGTCCGATCATCTGCTACTTGTTGTCAAAAATCAACTGCATTTTTTCTGCATTGTATCGCGTAGGTGTTCAGTGCCGGTTCGTTCCGATAATAGCAGCACTTTGTATTCTATCTTAACTTATCGCAAGGCGGCTCAAGGTTCCTTTTGCGAAGTTCTCGAATCACTTTTCACATTTTACACACCACCGAAACGTCGTCGAAAAGGCTCGGTCTAGTGTGAAGCAGTGGAGTGCGTTGATGGTTCTGACTTCTTCCCGCATCGGTATGGAGGCACGTTACCTGAGTATTCGCTTGTCCTTACAAGGTGTACTACAGTTTTGGAGCTGCTGCAGCAGTAGCAAGTCAAGATCGGATTAACAGAAACCATTAGTCAACTGGGTGCGTAATCGAACCAGAGTTCGCTAGCGCAATGCCTAGCGCCGCTCGAAGCAACTGCTCCACGTGCGCTTTCAATCTTCGCCTGTTTATCACGCCTAGAAATTTCCCATGTTCTGGATATCAACTTTGTTCATGTTCTTCTAAGCTATACATTTCGCCTTTATGATGCTGATCGTAAAGAAACGTAGGCCTTCCTTACCTAAGCTGTCTCATCCTTCTGCTGCTTCTACGTCGTCGCTCTACCTTCTTTTTTCACTACTGCATTGCTGCCCCCCTTCCACTTGCAAGCATCTTGTCCTTTTTCTTGCAAAAATAGGTGTAGCAGTACACTCCTAGATGAGGTTCCACGACCAAACAGTTGAACGGGATGTCCTTTCAGTTTTAAAGCGCAGGAAGACAGCAGTCATTTATTGTATTGAAAGAGGAGGTTGCTACACACTCCACCATTGCGATTTTCATTTGATTGATAGAAAAAACTGTGTATGCGTGGGGAGCTGCACACATGGCAACGTTACAATAAAAGAAGTTGTGGATAAGCGCACATATCTTCAGTTTCTTTCTCTTCTTGTCTCAAGAAAGCAGTATTTGCACTATCAATCGAACAAAAATCGTAGCGATTTGGTAGAGTGCTTGATGCGACCTTTCTCTTTAACACGATAGTATGTACTAGGCACCTCGTTACTCACGTCGTTTGTCTGAGTTTGCAGTCTTCTTCCCTTGGGTTCAAACTACACCCCGGTGCAAAATTACAGGTTCACCCCGATTTGGCCATTAGTACCCGAAGAACCTGCAGCCGAGACCCACAGATGTTACGGATTGTATTCCTCACTATCGAAAACCTTTATATAAATATTCTAAGCAGCATATCTCATCAGTGCTGGATACCACGAACTTTTATTGGAAAAGTACCGAATAGAGACCGGTGCAAAATATAGGTTCACTTCATAAAAAACCTGAATAATCACAAAAGTGCCTAGAGACAAAGTAAGAATTGTATTTCGCCACATCACCTTCGTTGTAAACAATATCAAAAATTCAATTTGGCATAAGACTTACAAAGTTATCAATAACAGTTTGCTCTACATTGGTTCATGCATCAAGTATGGCGTTCTTCAGATAAGAAACCGTAGTGTAAGTGGTTCCATTTTTCTGCACTTTGTGTACAAGAATGCCCGAAAAGTTCTCTATCGGGTTGTGATCTGTAGAGCAACTAGGCCACTCCAAAAGTTGAATTTTGTTTCAATTTGTAATTGACTGTGATACGTGTATGGATGCATTATCTTGTTGGAAAATAAGGTTGTGCCTGCGAAATCTTCTGAAATATGGCAGGTGATCTCCGAGCAATTTCACTGGTTTCTACACAAAACGAACTCCAAAGCAACAAGTCCGTGTCCAGAAAGCGCAGCCCAAACTATGAGGCTTCCACCATCGAAGCTGCGCCTGGAGAATAGTCAGTTCTCTTTCCTCAAATCTCTGCAGTAGTGTCTGCATCCATCGGGTCCACCAAGATTCCACTTCTCTTCGTCGGAGAATACCACCTGAAAATTGAAAACGCACTTCTGTTTGCATCTCAGACTAGATGCAGTCTAACCTCACCTTCTTCCAATTCGTGCTCAAGTGCGTACGAGCGAAGTTGGGCTTCGCGGCCTTGTTGCAGTCCAACTAACGAGGGGCATGCTTTATAGCTTGAAGAACAATGTGTGTACTGCGGTGCTTGCTAGTACCGTCCGTGTCGATGCGGGGAGGTACAGATGACGTCGGAGGTCCTCCGCGGACTGAATGCTCTTGGAAGCCATCCGAAGCAGGCAGCTCTCATCTCTTGCAGACAGCTTCCTTGGAGGGCTAGCTTTCGATTTTTGCTTGTGGGCTTTCGTATCCTTCAAACAGCGATTGATGCAGTTCAACAACCTCCCTACTTGAACTATGATCTTCCTGTTTGAAAGGCCGCCGCATTAAGAGCATCAACTTGAGCTTGCTCAGATGTAGAAAGCCTGGGGCTCTTTGCCATCGCATCGATTGATAGCAGTGATGCTTTTCGTTTCATTATTGACTTATTTATACCGTGTTTTGCGCAGGGAAATGGTGAGCGTGGGAAATTTCCTCAAGTGGACCTATATTTTGCACCGCCTCTATCCGATACTTCTTCAATAAAAGCTCGTGGTATCCGGCACTGATAAGACATGCTGCTTATAATTTTTCCATAAAGGTTTTCGATAGTGAGAAATACGATGGCAACATCATTGAGCCTCGGCAAGGGATTCTTCGGGTACTAATGGACAAATCGGGGGGTGAACCTATAATTTTGCACCGGGGTGTAGAGCTGCTTGGTTAATTTTTCAACTCCAGGTGAGTAAGGGGATTTATTGGCCTCCTTATCATGTGTCGAGACGGAAGACGGATGAGAACCTCTCTTACTGTGCCGTTAGCGTTGGATATGAGTTCTTCGATTATTCCAGCTTCCCAACAGTGGCGTGGCATAACTGCTTCCATGGTCCGTACTACACCTCTTCTCGAGAAGGTTGAGAGCAACTTTCCTGGTATTGACAAGGAAAGTGTGCTTTTCTCTGAAAGAAGTAAGGTATTGGGACCGCCATGCCTTCCAGAACGCTTTTGTGTGCTTGCTCTAGAGCCACTGCCGCTTGCCTCTTGGTTTGAAAGGTGGCCAGTTCTGAAGCTGGTATGAAGTATGAATCTTGTCGGTCTTCCTTTGCTTATACATTTGGAAATTTGATCACCATATCTTTCTGTATGAAGTCTGTTGGCCTAAAGATGTGTGATCTATCGAAATCATGAGCAATATACCTCAGTGGTCTCGTATTGAGCGTTCCTTCGATTTCGATTACTATTGTAGAAAGATCGCCAAGAAAGAGACCACTGATCCTCCAATAGACTTCTTCATTGAGTGTTTGATGCATTTTATCAGCCTTTCATAGAACCCTCCTAGCCAGGAAGCGTAAGGCGTTCTATGGCTGCAATCAATCGCTCTATTACCTAACTCTTTGGCAATGGTTGGACCTTGACGAGCTGCATATATGCTATCATTGAGAACTGCCTCCATAGCCTTACCTCCATATTGACAACGGGTCGAAGTAATCTAGTCTCACGTGTTCAAATGGGTAGCATTGCACTATGCGTTCTCTCGATAGGGTCCTTCCTTTCGTCGGTCGAAGGCTGGCGCTAGGGCATTGAGGCTCGAGAAGACGTTGAGTCCAGGCGAATTAAATTGTCATCTCGGCTTCTTGCCGTGCTTTTACATTGTCTTGGGTCGAGCTGGAGGAAAGGTTCTGTGCAGTTATCAGCATAATCTTAAACAAAACGTCTGAGCAGCAAGCAGATGACATAAGCAAAACTAAATCGTAAAGAATGAAACCTCTTCTGACCGCTATGTACATTTGTTGCGCTTCGCGACGCTAAAAGAATTGATGCCTTTCTTTACTTGGAATAAGTATTATGCCTTTCCCAGTATGTTCTGAAGCACGGTCGCAAAGTTTCATCTGGAGGGGTTTTATATGAAACGGTGATCTATGGAAGGTCAAAAGGCTCTGTCGGTGTCGGCCCGGTGTCGGCTTGAGCTGACAGTGAGTCGACGGATGGGTATGTGCGCAAACCGCACTTCGCGTCTTTGATTCAAATCGCATCGCTATGGAGTTGATGAGTCACAGTCTGCTAATTTCTCTGTTCCTTTTCCTCCACTTTTCAAGCTGCTTTTATCCCGATGCTTCCAGAAAGGTTGGGCTCGTCACTTATCGCTTCTCGCACTCTCATCGAGATCAGCATTTTCTTTGGAGCATTTCTACGGCAGCATTCACGGCAGTTTCTCAAGTGCCTAGTTCTCGTCGGTTTCAAGGATGCTTCGGAGGTCGTTTCGAAGTCTTTTTCACCCCGACCTCCGCTGCTAATTGTCGTGTGAACGACCGGCTCTTGCACGAGGCGACGCTCTTCGCTGATCGAGACAGCGTTGCTGGTCTGCTAGACATCGTCTCGAGGTCCCAGGGAGAACTCGTTCTGCGGAGCTCGATACTGCATTAGGTAAGGTTACTGCTGCCCTATTCCTGTCCTACTCTGTCTTTCTTCATAACTCTCTTCGCTAATGAAGCCGTACGTCTTCCTGAACGGGTCTATTCCTATCCTGTCCTCCAGAATCGATACGACATAACGACTTCGGAGATTAACTCACGCTCCGTGAAGATCTCGTTTAACATCAGAAGGCCGCGTTCAAAAGATTTTCTGAGCAGTTTATTTGCTTTTCCGATAGACAATGGTTGCCATTCTGAAGATCTAGAAAGGTTTCGTCTTTCTTTCAAGCAGTTTCTCGGCGGCAATACCTGCGATTTTGCTTCCCAACGTCTTCGACTGGATGAGTCTAGATGCAAGCGAGGCAAACTTAAGGATGGAATATCATCTCTAAGCTTCTCTCGCGAGTTGAGTTGACTCCTGTGAACCACTTTCCTATGGAGAGGTTTAATCCATCCTCATAATCCTGCAATTCGACCTTCCTCGTCCTCGCATACCATCTTTACGTCAAACTATACACTTGTCAAATCGAATTGGACACTTCTGATAAAGGTTTGTATGCATACTTTTGACACTTTTCAAATTAAACTGAGCCAAAGTCTTACAAATCAAGACGAGCGTCTTCTCTATTTAACCATGAGGATACCCTACAAAATGTTAGAGTAATCTCTTGTTTAAGGAAAATTTGGCCTAACCTTCTTCAAGTTTTTAAAGTCACCTGTAGCATTAAGTGGAATCACTGTTTAAAATTATAAAAATTTTATTTTTTAAAGACAAACACTGAGTAAAAATCTGGTTTCAAGAGCAGAAAACCAGCAATCACTTAGTGTATTGAAGCAAGAGGTCACGCCGTGCACTCGACTCGACTAGTTCGTGGGTGGAGAACCACGCAGATAGACAATTAGCACATTCGCGACGATGTGCGCTTATTTGAGTGGACAGAGAGTTTTAGGGATAACTCTCTTTATTGATGTTTTTCTTCAATTTTCTCTACAAATTCGCAAATAATAGCAACAAATCAGGGTGGATTTTGCTAGGCAGAAAAATGATTGGCTTTATCTTAACTAACAAGACAAGAACTCTTCCCGTCACTGAAACACAATAAGCGCACACACTTCTATACGAGAATTAATGCCCAAACTCCGGATGGAACATGAACTGAACACTTAAATGAAGCGAGCTAGGCTCTGAGTGATTATGACAATAGACAAACATTGAACAAGAACACTTCCTGTCGTTGGAGCACCCCAACCAAACATTTTTCGCAACTGGACAGCGCGTATGGACTCTCCTTTCTTCTTGGCAATATCTCTTTCCGAGCCACTGCTCACTTATTGAAGCAACCTGCGCAGTTCTTCTGGACTTTTCTTCAGCCAGCAGCAATGTTTTCTAAGACTCTGTTTTCTTTCTTGTTACTTTTCCGCGGGTGTCCACATGAATGAGTGGACAGACGTGTGCGCCAAAAACACAAAAACGCTCTTGTCCTGAATGTGTTACGCAAAGCAAGCAAAGCAGTAACAAGTGGCATTTAAAACAACAATGAACAGAACTTTATTTCTTATAGTAGCCGAGAAGGAATCTTGGTGGTGTCCTAACCATGCACGCTTGTCCAAAGTTGTTCATGGGAAACTGCTTTGAGCGGCTTCTAGATTGGCAATTTTTCTTTTACGCACAGGGTTAAACACATTAGTGCCGTATTCTAGTGTGGGTCTCACGTTGGACTTGAAAGCGAGAATCAAATGGTTCACAGATATGTGGGCAGCCTTTTTTGCCACTACTTCACAGTAGTCCTTTGAAAATGTTTTGTGTCTGAAATGAACCCTAAATGAGGCTCTGTCCTAGATGAAGTAGTTTCGACTTTTGACAAAGGGAAATTCCATCTTGCTGACCAATCCGCTATCGCATTAATGGCAGATTGGAGAGCAACATGATCCTCCTCCTCTGTAATAGGTCGATCAATTTTATATCGCCGCAAACATCTTGCATTTAACTACTGCTTGTACTTTACTGTACATTTTGCACCGCTTACGTCTGTGTTACTCACGCAAACAAAATTTTTGCTATCAATAAATTAAAAACCACGGCAGTCCATCCGAGTGCATGATGTGGACTCTCCTTTTAATGCGTTAAACGATTGCTGTACCATGCGACCCTCAAATCAAATTCTGGCGCTAAATGGCTGGTCATCATACAAGTGAGACAGTTTTTTGTGTCTAGTAGTTTGAGTTGCACGAAACCAAACCGTAAAAAGCAGCACTGGTGTGTTCTACCCCAGCGATGAACTGAGCTAGGCCCCTTCAGTGGCCGTATTCATGAAGCGGCAAGAGCGAGAGGGTAAGCGAAATCATACCGCTCGCACTGCTTCCTGTTCCCGTCCTCCCAGTACGAGATCGGTATTCATGAAACAACGGAAAGCCGGGGCGATCGCACGCGTGATTACCTACAAAGATTCGCAGCAGAGGCGGGAAGTGCAAAAATTTAAATGTTAAGTTGAGAATTTTCTAAAATTTATTCACTTTTCGCAATCAACCAAGATTGCTGTACTTCATAGATTTACAGTCGACACCTCGATTGTCTATTTTTGTTTCAAATGTGGAGAAGTTTACTCACCTCAACTTTATGCCGTCATATTAGCTGTGGATGCAATTGCACCGCGGATCTACTGCGATGGCCTCCCGACCTTCGCGACCAATCAAGTGCGGATAAAGGCCTCCGCACACTTTTGTGGCAACGCGGCAGGCCTATCTTTAAGCATGGGGCGGAGAAGCGGAATCCGCCGCAGCTGTCGTCAACGCGGCAGCGGCAATAATGATTCAGGGCATTATTGCCGCTGCAGCGGCTTTGCTGCCGGCAATTTCTCTCCTCTGTCTGGACTCTAGCTGATTGTGGCGGGATCTAGAATTGAAATTGATAGTGGTAATGATAATGAAACCGCGGTTGCGATGGATTGGGGCTGCAAAGCTGAGGATGAGTGCCGCCTAAGACTTATAGTATAGTCCCGCGGTAGTGTTCGCGGGACGTCCGTGGACGAGAACTGCAGCTGACATCGACAGTTTTCGGGTTGGAGCGCGCTTTTGGCGCTGAACCTGGAACGTCGCCAAGTGCCCTGAATGGCGCTCCACAGCAAGGATTTTTGTATGGATAGGAGGATTTTTGATTTTTGTTTTTTAACACCCTTATACAGTCGACGACAACAACAAAATAAACCGAATAAAAGCTTTAGAAATAAACATTAACGACAAAAAGCCTACAGAAATTTCAAAAACAGAGCAAATCAGCTGTTCAGCGCTTGCCGACCGGCAGCCTCCGTTGTCGGTCGGCGGGATCGTTCCGCGGACGGGAAGTATACCAGCCCGTTCACCGACCGTCGCAGACGATCCGCGAAAAATGGGTGTTGTGGACTGCGGCTATCGGGCGCGCGCTGGGTCCCAGCAAGATTATTCCCGTTCCGCGGACACTTCCGCGGGACTACACCACAGGCCTAAGCCCTAGTTTATACTTGCACCGCCACGCGGCGCGGCATCACGTTTGCCATACATATCGATTTTTCGCGTCGGCCCGTCGATATCTATTCCTACCATGGTACCGCGCCGCGCAGCGGCGCAACTATAAACCTGGGCTAAGGGGCAGTTTTGCCTCCTACGGCACAGTTTTGCTGTCTTCCGCACACAGAGATTGACGCAAAAGTTTGCGGAGACCTTAAAACAGGAACAACTAACAGGATGCAAAACGAGCAGACCCCAGACGTATCATTTAGGCGCGCGTTGACGATGGAGCGCGAGATCCTTCATTAAAGCATCAGACACGCGAACCTCTCGCCACTCAGGGAATGCGGAGCTTAGAGAATCGAAGCTCCCACCTTCTTCGCCAGAAGCAATACCACTATTCGTTGCGCTCCGAGCCGCTTGCAAGCAGTGCCGTCACAGGCGTACAAGAGACTCTAGCGCTACAAGAAACCCTAGCGCACAGTTGCCGCGCTCCATCGCGAACCGGGATGCGGTAACCGTTCCGGGTGCATTCATCAGAATGCAATTACAGCGGGAGCATCCCGCTAGCCACGTGGGAACGTCCCGTTGTATCCCGTAATGTTCACGAATACCAATCCCTTCCCACATCCTTTCAATATTTACATATCTGAGATTCAACATTTGATTGATCAGTATGGTGCCTCCTGCAAAGTATTTGCGGATGATATAAAGATTTACAAGGATATCATCGGTATGGAGAACCATGTTGCTGTTCAATCTGCAACTAATGGCTATTGTGCACAGGTCAGCAAGGTGGAATATTCCACTATCAGCCCAAAATTCACCTCAAGTACTACACCTTGGCGAGCGAATCAACAGGAAGTTCTATCACCTTGGTGAAGTTCAGATTAGCTGTTCAACTACATTACGGGACCTGGAATTTATTCCAAACTCAATACTGTTGTTTAAAGAACATTGTGAATTGATAGCAAAAAGAGGGGATGGGATTGTGTATAGCATATTCAAGTCATTAAAAGCAAATTCGATCATTTTCATGGTGCTAGCCTAAAAGCATATGTCTGACCTGTGCTTGAGTATGGTACCACTATGTTTAGTCCTAATTATAAGCGTGATATCGCTATGTTGATGTCCATGCAAAACAGTTTTACAAGAAAGCTCTGGACAAGAGTACACGGCTGTAAAGGACAAGATCTTCAATTTGAAGTCTCTTGCCTGCCGTAGAAGACTATATGATTTATTTACAACTTAAAGGCTGATAAATGGCACTTTGGGCCTTGGTCTCCCAGATTTATATTCTGCATCGCCTTCCATCACTATAGGTGCTCAAAGTATGTAGGATACAATTACCAAGAGCCAGAACTAATATAAGATCGGCTTTTTACACATCGAGCTTACTCTGAGTTCCTAAAGTTCTCAAAGAAAATCGTTATGCCAAATGCACCGAGGCAATACAAAACGGTATTCATAGGTATCTTCAGGAAGCTTCTTAATACATCGCTTACCAAATTATTCGTGTTTGTGCTAGTTATCGCTATTTGTGTTATCCTATTCATTAACATGTTCTCTTTTGTTCGGTTTTTTTTTGTTTTGTTTTAACCCTGTGTGATTGCATGCGTACAAAATAAATAAATTTCTACCTCCTGGTCGCTTCCCGTTGGAAGCCGTGAATACGGCCACAGGTGTAATTGGGCATTCTCGAGCCTTGTTTACAAAAGCGAATAATCGCTGAATGCAAGTTGCCCGCTGAGCCACATTGTGCTCAAAATTTAATTCGCAGTTTCTCCTTAAAAGGCAAAATTTTTATAAAATTTCAAACAATGTGTTCACTTATTGTGGCAATTAAGTTGATCAATTCAAACGAAAGGCCTACAAAATTGTCCTTGAGCAAGTAATTGCTCTGTTTCGGGGATTGTTTATTTTAAAGTGGAAAAGCTGATTTCGATTAGGAAGATCTCCCGTTTGTTGTCCAATTTGGGCTGAAAAGTGTTCACTTTGACTTATTTTCTGCTCCTCATCTATCTTCACCTTCCCATTCAGTTTTCTCAAATCCTGTCCGGTTCTCTTCTTTCATATTCATCCTTTCTCATCTTTTCTCTGTCTAATCTCCCATCTATTTCAATTTCCTTTCTCTCTTTAAATACAGACAGACTTTAAAGATAACTTATAATACGCTCCTCTTCTTCATTGAAGAGTCACGGGAGGAGCGTAGCACAAAGGTTCGTCTGAAGACAGTGGCGCAACGAACCTTTTTATTTTTTATTTCTTTTATATCATGTAAAATTGTTTTGTTCATTTATAGTTTAAATTTTTAAAAAATTTAACATTTTACACCTTTTTTTAATTTTTAACTTTTCATTTGATTTGTTTTGTATTGAAAATTGGTATCACTACTTTTTCGGAGCCACAACCTAACAAAGGGCTGGCATTCACTCTAGGTACATAGCTGAGCTAGTTTTCATCTCTTTCCTTCCTGAGCGCAAATTTTTGCTTAGAACTTAGCAGGAGTTTAACCTCAGTGTAATACGCCTCCCTGTCGGCCACTCGCCTGGCGCTGACCCTATCCAACAGAGTCATCGAATACTGTTAACAGCTGCCGAATGGCCTCCAGCCGCTCCAATGCCATTCGGTCGCTGCGACCACAATGGCACTTAGTCGCCGATTTTTATCCCATCTATGGTCTAATCTATACAGACTCATAAACATAATAGTATGGGCGAAGAGATGATGCCAGATTTAATTTTCCCGGTTAGAAGTAGGTTCGATGGCATGGAGGTGGTTCCTGGGGTATCAGGACCTACCTCCACTATTGCTTTCGTTTAGTTGCTTCATTTATTTGATGCTTTTCTATATTTTTTGCATCTAATTCTTTACTATGTGCGCTCTATTATGAAAATCAGTAACGTTATCCGTAGTGAGCCGAGTTCGGCTTATTGGCGCGTCACTTCTGTTCCATCATTCCTTCCGAAGTCGATGAGTGTGTAAAACAAAAATGTATGACAGTCATAACTGCTGATTTGCCACAAGGATCTACTCTTAAAAGGAGAAGAGTGCTGGATGTTGAGTGCGCGTTTGAAGTGCTTCAAGTGCCATGGGAAAGTCGAGTGCACGGCGCTGACCAGCGTTTTAATCAACCCTGACCTTCGCCTTTTCATCACAGAGTGGGGAAAACTTGGGCATTTGAAGCCTTTAGCAACCATTACTAAAGAATAAACCAAACTCTGATCAGTGTTGTAAAGAGAGCTGTGTGTGTTATGCTTCTGCGAGATCTTGGAGTGCGCCATGCATTTTATTCTTCTGTATGATTTATTAAAAACACGTAGATGCATATTATACCTTCAGAGAGCCTTGCTTGACTTTCTATTGGATCTATTTTTACCCTTAGACAATTCTTCGATTCGATGAGGCTAATACAGAATCTGACCTATCGGTCTTGCACGCCCAATGGCCCCAATTACGAGGTTTTGCTCTACCTCATATGCTCAGTATGTATGAACTTTCGTGGATTTTCTACTACACAAGGTCTGGTTCCTTCTGTAGTTCCGTACAAAAGGACCTTGTTTAGGTGAATCATCTTGTGCTGTTTTTCTTCGAATGGGACGATTCTCTAAACACTGCCACATAAGCATGTGGAGCAATTTAAAATCTGGACGTGCGTGTTCGTGACGTGAATAAGAAATCGGTTTTATTCTAGTAAATGTTTTACTGAATTGTTTCGTCATCGGTAGCGAAATAGAGCTATGCTGCTATTCAGCGCTCTCCTGCAGCGTGCTTGTGACACTCAGGCGATCAAAGAAAGAGTTCAGCTCTCGACAGGCTCGGCTCGGGGTCGTGTCGTGTCCGAGTTGTCGGTGGAGTCGTCGTCTAATTGAGAATGGCCGTCGCCGCCTGTCAGACGTCGTGCGATCCGTCATTAGCCGTCTGAAACGCGCCACACGCCGCCAGCGCCGCTGCTAAGCCTCCCTGGCCATTGTCGTTGTCCACTGATTCGTCGGACATCCGATAGGCCCCATTCGTTCTGATTTTCCTTTCTCCACGGGTTTCAGAGAACGTGCTTATTTATTTTTTATTCATATACTTGTTTGGCTTTTTAGTTGCCTATTTGAGTATTGATTAAAGTGACAGCTGCGAAGCTAAAGTCGACCTCTTTTGAGTGCGTGTAAACTACCTACAGTGCCTTACCGTGCAGGCCGAAGCTCGAACAACAACTAGATATCGGTAGGGTGTTATGATGATGTTTTGTTGCGATCAAAAGTTAAGCGCCTGGTGGACATGGAACCAGCGCCGGTTGTGTAGTTGCACATCATCCTGCTCGGTAAGTAGGCTGCTGCGGATTCGAAATCCGCCTGGAGCTAGACGTCTGATCGCAACAAGACATCCTTATTGCACCCTGCTATTATCTGGACACCTCCTCAAGACCTGACGACATCGTGACGCATTTCCGTGTGCTTGTGACTCAATGGGCAAACAGTTGGACCCACTGACGGTCACCGCGTACCGACTCCATCCCTTCCTCCTCGTACTCCTCCTCTCATACCTCGGTCCTGCTTTTCGTCTGCCTTCGGTGGCGAGATCAACCTGCCGGGCAATTTCTGTGTACCATGACAAGCTGGAGTTCATGGGAAGGTTGCCAGAGGAGCTCTGACATATCGCTTGAGTAGATGAGGCCAACTGTTCCAGGTGCATTTCAGTTCAGAAATTGTTGTTCTCTCTGTTTGGTTATAGAGGATTAATAGATTGATACTAGTGATTATCGCTCCTCTGTAACCAAACAGAGGAATATCAATCTCGAAAAAACTTCCAAAGTTCGATACCTGCCGTATCTTTGGGGCTCTGGACAGTAAAAGCGCCAAAAAAGCCTTTTTCGCCGCCCTTTGACGACGCCCTTCAAACTGCCTACTTTAAAAAATAAGTCCGATATTTGTGATCAGCTATTTCTGAGTGTGAATCCAACAATTTTCGAAGATGTACAACCTATAAGCAAATTCGAAGAGCAATATCTACTTTTCGATCGCCATTAAGTTGTGGCGTGTCTCAGAGCTGGCTCTGCGCAGTTCCTTGTAGGATTTTCCCATTTTCGCCGATTCACCACAAGGTGGCGATTGTTGCTTTGAGATGTGCCATGCAAACCTCACTTTGTTGCATTTGACAGTGGTGGTGTTTGCTTGCCATTTTTGCCTGCATAATAAGGGTTTTTGCACCATTTGAAGACATGTTAGTCTTCTATCCGTTGCAAACAAACATGGCACTAGATGACCGAGAGACGGATGGGGAAACCTTCGTAGGTCCGGCCGAGGAATCTAACTCTACCTGATTCGAGGACATGGCTGCAGTTCCACTCACCTATTCTCAAAAATGCTGATAGAGTGAGACAGTCAAACACTCCATAAAGAGAAGTACATGCAGACTACATAGATGAGCTAGATGTGCACGTCTGGTGATCAAAGATCAAGTTTACGGAAATTTACGATTTACGACCCAAAACGTCGTAAATCGTAAATCGTAAAAAAAATTCCCAAAAATCACCGTAAATCGTCAAATTGTAATTCGTACATCGTAACTGCACCCACCCCTGATGCGCATATTTCCTTCATAGTAATCTGTTGGCACGAAATGCGATGAAATTCTGAGCACTTTTGTAGGAGCGAAGCAACAAACAAAAAGAGTCCCTAAACCGCAGCAGCATCCTAGCTATAAAAGTCTGCGCAGTTCGGTTCAGTCCTCCAAAAATCGTCAAAGGAGAAAAGATCGGTTCACTGGCCACTAGCTGGCAAGGTTTCGCAGTAGAAATCGACCTGAGAGGGCGGACGGCTCAGCTGTGCCTCTGTCCCGTTGGACTGTTCGTGCTCGCACTTCTCGCTGACATCAGCTCAACGATGTCCATACACTGCACACGTCTGTTTGCTTTAGAAACGAGCGCGACGTGGCTCGCGCCCGACCGCTTCGCCCATGCGCACCAAACGCCTCGATGAACCGGAACCGCTGCTGGGTGAGTAACACCTCTGCAATACATTATATATAGGACGACTGCAGCCAAAGTCGCTGAGCTGCTCGGACCCAAGCTTCGGACGAATAGCGGTTCGTGTTGAAAAAAATGAAAACCTGAGTTTAGTGCCTACGTAAGCAGAAAAACGCTTTCTGCCCGCCAAAGATGTGAGGTGGTGTGAATTTTCGGTGAGGAGTTCGCATGTAGCTGCACCATTCTCTATGTGGGCGTGTCTACGGGGTGTCTGGTGAGGGGCGTGGACAGCCATGTATGGAGCAACAGTGAATCGTCAGTCGCCACTAGAGAGTGAATGAATTGCAACGGCACATGTAGTTTGGGAATCGTCAGCTCTTAAAAAAGACGTCAAACATTGATCGTACCAGTCTTCGTACAACAATTTATTTATTTATTTATTTATTATGACGGTTTAGTGTGATTTTAGAAGGAAAACATGCCACTTTGCTGTTGAGAGGCTCTGAACTGTTATGGAACTGTTGGAGCGGAGTTATTTGGAGAATAGACGGTGCTATAGCGACTTTACAGCCTCTGTGTATGAAAAGGAATGAATCATCATCATTTTCAACAGCGTTTGTCCCGCTTGGTGGCGGGGTCCGCTCATGAAAAGGAATGAATAACGAATCAAAAATTTGGGACCGAAGGGACAGCGGATATTTTAAACTTTCTGAGAATGAAAAAACGCTGCAAAAATACAGAACACTCCATATTCGCTCCTTATTAGGTGCAAGTGAAATGGAGTAACGAAAAGGAGGAAGGGTCCCTCGCTCTAAATTGTTTGGTGGTCGGGACTGCAACCAACGCAGCGTTTTTCTGCATCGAGAAGATCGTGGTCGTAAAGGCAGCCTTATTCCCAAGCCAGAACCTGCATGGAGTCTTCCGGCATACCATGTGTGCTGTGTAAGCTCTCCGAATTCGAACTATTGGTAAGAACCATCGGAAGAAGCCCTACGTCGATCGACACGCGTGTCATTCGTCAATTCCAGTTCTTGGGCATGAAGTCAAGGTCAGACAGACCGACCTCTGACGACTGAGGGTCTCCATTAACTCCGAGTCGCTCCTGTCACACCTCAGCGGCAAAACCACGGGCCACATAATTGCCCTCCTTCCAGATAAGGAGCTCGTATCATCTGCCTGCTTGCCTTGGCCTATACTCCCAACACGCAGCCATTTAGCACAATTTTCCGATGCTTGCTCAATGTCGGGCACTGCTGAAAGAAGGTTCTTCATCGATGAAATGAGATTGACTCATGTTAGCCTCACTAGGGCATTTAAGCCACAGAGAACCTAGCAAATGCCTCTCCATGACTTTGCAGCACTTTTTACGCGCTATTAGACGAACATATAAGTTTTGCAAATAGCAAAAATGCTTGTCAACGCTTGTTAGATGGTCTGGAAGGTCTGCCATCTAACTTGAACCGATATTTGAGTAGGTTTTTGTGTAAGGGGTGATTAGTGCCTGCTACTCTGGCCGTTTAACCGCTTCATTATTTGGCTCATTTTATTTTTAGTGTTGACTTTGATTTATCAGAAACCATGCGCCTGTGGTCTCTTGGCTTCGACATAACTATAATGACTTTTCTCGGTGCTCTGAAAATCGGTGTTGACTATTTATAGTGGCTAGCCACCATAGTGCTGTCTGAATTTAGCTGCTCTATCCATAAGTAAAGTGATAAATTTTTATTTATTTATTGCGCCTGAATGGGCACGCAGACAACACTATGTACATTTGCGATCAGCTTTTCAAAAAAAAAAAAAACAGGGCAAAACGAGAGATGCACGACTAAAAGAACAAAAACAGATGTTCGTGTGATAGAGGAATACAATCAACATCACCTTAATAAATCGTCCTTTGAGGTGTTTCTCAATGAGCTTTTTAAGTTGCGAGATGGAGTCTACTAGAGCATATTTTTCAAAAATTGCAAAAACTCCGAACCAGCTCTTTGGGTAAAAAAGCAGCCCGTAGTTGAGACCTTGCATTAGGAAAACGAATCTTGGACATGCAGCCACGCGTGCTCGAAGAGGAAGTTGTGTAAAATTTGGTTGACACGTAGACGACGCACTTTCTCAGCGATCATTTTGTAAATCGTGAGCAAATCGTTGCTCTTTCTACGAAATGACAGAAAAGAAACATTGAAGATTTTGTTGCGAGCATTGGCATAAATGTCGTTAATCAGATCGAAGACAGCCATGCGTCCTATTTGGAGTCGTAGTTCTGCATAGGCGGCCTTAAACCCTATTTATACTTGCGCCGCCACTCGGCGCGGCACCACGATCGCCATAGATATCGATTTTTCACGCCACTCGGTCGATATCTATCCCGACCATCGTGCCGCGCCGCGCAGCGGCTCAAGTATAAACTGGGCTTAAGTGCGTATATGGTTTTGGCCTAGACCGTGCGTTTCGAAACCGGATGATAGGAATTCCAGTTTTTCAACCTTTGAAATAAGTCGTTGCAAATTGCGGGACCGGATCACCGGAAGGCTCGGTTCGAATCGTATCTGTTTCAGATCAATGTCTACAAGCGAAGCCGATGTAATTCTATACATACATATACGATACGGCCGTAATCTGAATCAAATCAGTGCTATTAGGCTGTCGCAAAATTAATCGCGGAAACGGATCGCTTATGCTATAACTTACTTTAAACACAAGTTTATTAATGGAAGCGAAAACTTCCAGAATCTACACAATTTTAACAACTAACAGGTAATGAACCCAATCCCTTACAATAAAAACTGAGTTCACAGGAATTAAAGAAATCAACGAAGGCACATTCAACATCGGCCAAATTAGTGAATTGTTTTTGACACAAATGAGAGTCAAGAGCTCATAAAAAGTAACAACCAGTGGGGGAAAGTCTGGGAGACCATGGTGGGTGAGGGAGAGCTTCGACACCTAAATGGGTCAATTTTCGCCAGCTGATTTGTGAGGTGTGCGGCCTTGCGTAGTCCTGCAACAGGAGCGGCCCTCTGGTGTAAATCACAGCAGTAGGAGTCTGCTGTGACTGTCTGACCAGCTTGCAAAAAGCTGTAATGGATTACACCTTTACAACACCACCACAAAGTAAGTGCAACTTTTTTAGGGTGAAGGTCGGGTTTAGGAGAGGATGTTGGAGGAGCATCCTTATCTACCCAGACAAATCTCTGCTTTCTGTTATCGAAAGGGACCCATTTTTTATCCAAGTTATAATACGGCCTACAAAAGGCTCATTTTAAAGCGAGCTAACAGGTTGCAGCAGTGTCGGAACGTGTCGGACGCTGCTCATCGGTCGGCTCATGAGGCACCCACTTCGACACCTTTTTCACCTCGCCGATTCTCGCCAAATATCTTGTTACCGTACTATGACGTACTCTAAGGCCCTCTGCTAACGTACGTGCTTTCGTCTCTGGATTTGGTTCGGCGGCTCTCCTCAAAACGTCGTCGTCAAGCAACGACCTGCGCCCGCGACTCGGTTTTTCTTAGAGATCAAAAATCGCCAGAAGCGAATTTTTCGAAGCAGAGCCTCACCGTTCGTTCGCAAGGAGAGTCCGTCCCAAAAGCGCTGCCAAGGTTACGGGATGCCTGTGCAGCAGAATTCCCTATTTGAATTCGAGAAGCATAGTCGCGACTCGATATTCTCATCGGTTCATGATTTTACGGAGCCCTGGAAAAAGTCCGGTAGAAAAATTAGAGCGACATCTACATGTGTTTTTGAAAGAGCAGGAAAAAAACCTTCCGAAGGGTATGAGTGGCTTTCCTTGAGACAGAATGATTTAGGGTAAAAAAAGCTTATTTATTTTTACATGCCTCGAAACGGAGATTAATCCTGCGACAGCCTAGTACATACTTTCTCCTTCTGTACAACCTCAACACCAAATGCTGCTTTATTGCCTGCACTTGGAGACTGGCCCATAATTACGCCTAATGTTTCCATTGGGTGAATAAGCTAGACTTAGCTCTAACCCTGGCCCTATCCTCGGATCGTGCATGTAGTGACCAGAGAATCTTTCACCAGAGAATCCAAGGGCTGGAGGACTAGGGACTAGCATAGAGAGGCGACTATTCAGCACCCGAATATGAAGCGGAAAACATTTCCGATGGGAATAATGGGCCTTGGTACACCAGCCTCTCCGTGCACTTTAAAGTTCCAGACGATCAATGGCTTTGATGGAAAAGCATGTACTTTGCGGATTTCGGTGCATCCCTCTTCAGCAGTTCGTGTTGTGCTGTGCTGCGGTGCGGCGGGGGTCCAGTCTCCTTTTTGCGTTTTTCATTGGCAGGCGACGTCGGAATTGTTCTTGGGATATCGCCCTCTTTTCGAGGCACCAACAATTAACTTTTCTCCAAGGTGCATTCGAACCTGAACAGTAACTGGTTCATCCAGTCGCTTGACTTTATCGAATCATCGCTTATTTATTTATTTATTTATGCACTAAATTGGGGGAAATAACAAACAGTAAGTTAACATGAACACGATGTGAGCGACATAGTGATTATAAGTTTATGATTAGGCCCTGTTCCAAGCCGCTTTCAGAGTCTACACGTTGTTTTCATATGCAGCTTTTTCTTCTGAAATTGGACATCTTTCACATCAAAGTTTGAGTTCTCATTTTTCTTGACATACGAGGCAAGCAGGCCCTATTTTGGTTTCGCCAGGTTTGATCAGCCAGATCTCAAATGCTGAATGTCCAGCTGCATTATTGACCAGGTACATACAGAATGGCACTTTCTCATCCTATGAGGGTTACCATCATCAGAATGCACATCAATGGAGCATCGGTGGGCAGCACCTCCAGGACGCTTTCGGTGAGTAGGAAAACCGTCTCCAACGCCATGAAACGATACGATTAGCTCGGTTTACTTAACGATCGACCTGGGAGAGGGCGACCAGGTGATGCGACTTCAAGTCCGAATGTCGAACGTGTTCGTGAGCTGGTGCGGAGGACAACAAGGGATCTCTGAGAAGGATGAAACAAGCGATGAAGTTAGCCCATGAGCCGCGTTGTCACTGAGAAGCTGGAACTGACGGTGATGTCTCACCGCTGCCAGGAGGTCCACATTTTCCTCCGGCACATGATGGAGAATCGCCAAACAAAAGTCAAGACACTCATTCAGGGTTTCTGCTCAGCACGCCACGTCGATGTCATTTCCTCAGACGAAAAATGTTTTACTGTCGAAGCAACGCTGAATCACCAAAACGGTCGAAGCCAGCGAAGCGAGGAGGATCCATGAACGCTGAGGACATCCGGAATCAGTTACGGTTCGGGCCGCTGTCACCACGTGGGAAAGTCGCCGTAGTTCTTCGTCAAAATGGAAGAGAAAATAGACTCCAAAATCGCGTTTCGAGTGGAAGGTGTTTTGGAGAAAAAAATGTTGATCCCTGCAACAGTACGTCCTTCTAGGAAAAGCCGTTATTCCAGCAGGATTCGGCGCCTGCTCATCAATTGAAGATCGTGCAGGAGTGGTGTCGTGATAAGCCTCCTGACTTTATCAGCCCAGAAGACTGACCTCCCTATAGCCCGATCTCAATCATATGGAGTGCTCTATTCGGTTCTACTTGGAGACCGAGTCCTGCTCTAAAAACATCATTCAGTCCACTTGCTGGAAGAAAGCCTTCTGAAGGCGTGGCTAGAAATGCCAACCGAATACGTGCGTGTCGCGCTTGATGCCCTTCAGCGTGGTTTGAAGGCCTGTATCTGTGCCGTAGGAGGGCGTTTTAAATCTGATCATCTAATTGTGTTCGTAGATATGTTGGTTAAAGTGTGCTAAAATTTCATGCTGCATTTCGTCTTGCATTCTCTTTTTCGTCCGTTTTTATGACGGTGAATATTGGGAACGTAATTTTTGGGGCCTGTATTCTGGCCGTCTCTGCCGGGTGCACGAAGTGGCGGTCCGACTGAATCAGTCGAGGCTCCTGCGCGGAAGGCCACCCACCGCCACAGCATCAGCAGCAGCGGCTGCAGCTCGCACACACATTCAGTGAACGCCGACGACATTGATTGCACTCAACGGGGAAGTCGTCCTCGCCCAGTGCACCTCATTCTTGGCGCCGAGCCACACCTCGTCGCCCTTGATGGTGGGCCCAAATGGCGGCTGATCTGCCTTAAGGAAATCCTCCGGAATCACCAAACCAAACGCGTCCACGTTTTATTCTATTTCTCCACTCTCTCCCGTTAGCGTTGCTGATGTTTTCGCACACACACGCACTGAAGGGAGTGTCTCGGTCGCGCAAGTGCACTTTTGAACTTGCGCTAGCTCAACTCCGCCTATCAAGCCTTTCCGCCATGAGGGCATCATTTCCTGAAGACAGAGTGTGGTAGATCATAGAATTTCCGAAGCGCTGTCCTTGTGAAGTTAGCTTAAAGTCCTATGGATCGTAGTGGCTCTGCAACACTAGCGTGAAGCGAAGTGCACAGCGCATTTCTTAACAACCGGCCTGCATCGAACTTTCCGGCTTTGTACCAGGGTAGTAATGGGATAATAACTATATTTTCACCTAATTACCATCTCACTGTTCGGTATAATCACCGGTCGGCGGGCTCGAGATTCAATAAATAGATCAAAGTCCAGAGCTCACGTCCGGTCTTCAACATATCAAATGAGGTCAAAATTTTCTAGATTGGTTGTAGTTGTAGATATGATAACTTTAATGAACCACCGAAACCTTTGCATTTAGGAAGTGGTGAAGCCCAAAACAGCGATTTCTCCCTGGGCGTGTACAAAGGGCTGGCAGAGGGAGAGAGAGAGGATGGGAGAGGCCAGCCAATCAGACGCCTCCTGCGTTTCGCGGAGTCTCCTATGAATGACTGCTCGCTCCCCTGCTACTATTTTTGCACACGCCTAGGGAGATTTCCCTGATAGTACCACACTTGGCTTCGTGGCCTCTGCCCGCTGTGGTGCAGTAACTAGATGACGCCGCTACGAAAGGATAGAATTGATCTTAGGTTCGATTTCCATGGATGGCCGTACCAACGAAGCATTTTAGCTCTCATATGTGCAGTGATCTCTCTAGACCTCTCTTCGAAACATAAACCATGTCAGACTTGTCTACCGGCTCGTCTTGCAGGCGACCACGCAGACGGATCTCGCTCTCAAAGTCCGTCTGTAAAAGATGGCTCCGTGGAGCTTGACCACTCCTCTCAGGCAGACGCCGCCGATCTCTTTTTTGAGTTTTTTGCTCGTTATTCGAAAAATTTTGCACAGGGCATGGTTAGCTTGAGGTAGGTTGAGCTCCTGCTTAACCAAATATCCTTCAATAACATTGGCGGACGAATGAACAACCGTAATGGGCGTTTGCCCATAACGAGTGATCTCGCACCGTTTGCGCCACACCGCGAGCTCTGGGAACGACCAGGAGCGACTGTGCTGCCCTCAGTACTGCTAATGTAGGACGAGCAAAAAGTACGACTCATTCGCTACTGTTCTACTAACGCCGAGTGGTAGCGAGTCGCTACACTCGAGACGGTGGAGCAGTGTGAGTTCGTCGTGTGAGTTCGTCTTCACCTTTCGGCTTTTCGCATTCTGTTTCCGGCTTTAGGTCGGAAATGCTAGCGCGGGTGAGGCGCTTGGTCGGGGAGGTTTCAAAGATTAAACCTCGAACCATTTTAAAGCCTCTGAAGAAAGGTCAGGCCAATAAATAGTTCCACCTAACAACCTCGAGGCACAGAAACGTCTTAAACAAATATCCTTCCATCAAAATGAGACGAACAGCAGTGTTGAATGCTTGACGCACCCCAGAAGGTTGAGCCGAGACGGATCTTCACATTCGTGTTTTACCATTTTTCTGCGCTCTGGCTGATTTTAGAGGTGTCAAAGCTTCCAAATGTTCGGCCTTCTCTCCCGAGCATACCGAAATCAGAATTCTATGGCAGGATTTTATCGCCGCATTCTGCTGTGAAGCTGAACCACCATCTCGGTCATTGATCGACTTTGAACAATTCATATCTGTTCGTGTTTTCCTCGATGTTCCGAGCCCGGTTGGGAATTCGCTCAATGACCAGAATGCAATAACAACATATAGGACGGATGCCCCTGGTATGCAAGCACGACGACACGCTCCACATCAACCGGCGTTGGCTTCTCTTTGGCAACTCGCTTCTGCTTCACCCAGGTTATCACTCGACCCTTGTTAATGACTGGTTAGCGGAACTGTGTTCAGGCCACATAAAAAACAGGAAATGCCACCGTTGTGAATAAAACGTTGAGTAACTCTGGATGCTTCGCCCTTCTCGGTCGATCCTCGATGGACGAATGATCGCTGTCTGGACGCGAATCGGGCCTGAAGTCGATTCGCGAGCGAGATCGTATAGTTGTACTTTTGAGAGATTTTATCGAACATACGAATGAAGAATTTATTCGATTTCGAAAATTTTCGAAATCGAAAAAATTTACCTGGTTGCCATACAATACCGCAAGTCATTGTATGGCCAAATACAAAGCACCTGGTTCCGATTCCCTGCCCTGGCCAACCAAGCCCTCATCCCTCCAGGGTAAATGAATTGGTACCAGAATGATCTGGGAAGCCTAATGCGCTGAGTTGTTCATCAGCTGGCCATTGCTAGTCATTGTATGGCCAAATAAGGATAAGGATAAAGGATAAAGGACGGCGTTGCTCAATCCCTTTTGGGATGCTCCAGCGCATTCTACTTCTACGGGATGTCGTGGAGGCGACATGAATGCGTATTTGGCCATACAATGACTTGCGGTATTGTATGGCCAAATACGCATTCAAATCGCCTCCGCGATATCAAGTAGAAGTAGAATACGCGGCGCATCCCAAGAGGGATTGAGCAACGCCGTCCTTTATCCTTTATCCTTATCCTTATTTGGCCATACAATGACTAGCAATGGCCAGCTGATGAACAACTCAGCGCATTAGGCTTCCCAGATCATTCTGGTACCAATTCATTTACCCTGGAGGGATGGAGGGCTTGGTTGGCCAGGGCAGGGAATCGGAACCAGGTGCTTTGTATCGGGTGCACGCGACAGACGACACCTCCACCGACTGCTACACTCGCGCCTTTGCATCATCTACCACAAAAATTTGTGAGATAGGACAGAAATCCCCCTCTACGTGGAATTCGTAGAGGAGAAGACGCACCTTGTCGATTCCTAAGCAGTGACCTGAGGAACAGAACTACTCATAAACTCAAGTTCAAAACGCAACACGAACGAACCAGGCCTTCACTTTCGCTCGACCATCGAAGTCCTCCGGCAGACTACTCATGGCGTTTATGGAGGTGTAGAGCTCGTTCAGGTTCGGGAACAGCTCGTCAACTGCACGAACGTTGAGCTTCAGTTGATCGAAGAATGTGATGAACACCTGCAGATGAACAGTTAAAATGGTAAAAATATGGTGAGAAATGTGGAGGATGAACCATCATGCAATAATATCCATTTTCACAGATTCACGACCTCGTCTTAGGATCAGCTCCTCGATCATAATCCGCGGTAATGTTTTGACCCCATATTAATTTAAATTTGAGAAATTCGAAGTTGTAAGCTTAACGTTGGTAAAGCCAAGCATAAGGTAATGTGACGGTTTTTGATTCTGCCAGAACCGATCCACATGTAGGTCAGGTTGTCACGTGGTTGTTTTTCCGTTCTTCTTCTTTTTACGAATTAAGGCGTCACATTTACTGTTCTATTCTTCGCCAAGAATGCATCAGAAACGAACATCGGAAATCATTCTGCGGAAGCACACCCGCGTTTCACCTCACAAGGGTCGAATTTCTCTGTTTTTGGAAAACGTGTCTCTTATGAATTCGTCTGAATTGGTTCACGAATTTGACGATGACACGCCGCTTGTTCACGACACGCTTTCCGCTTTTTCTCTTCTCGACTTTTGAGGCACCACATTCTAAGAGGATTCTCATTCACTATCTACGGTGTTAACGGTAATGCTCGGTCATTCTTGACGTGTTGACGTAAGTCCTCACGGTGTGAGCCCCGTGAGGACTCACGTCAAGCATGACCGAGCAAGGTGGATCCCTCACGATAGGGTCTCATTTCATTCCACCTCACCAGCAAGGCTTGAGCCAGTCGTCGCAATGAAGCTGTTTCATAGTCTCGAAGCGAACTCAAGTGATTTCCTATTGTCAATGAAGTTTCGAAGACACCTCTCGACAAGGACTATCTACAGAGTGCGACGACGAAGCCCAGCAGCGACGTCGGTGTCTGGATTTCGTGGAAGAAGCTGGTGTCTTTGCAAGGATGGCGACAAAGAGGTGGAAAATCAGGCAGCGATGCCTCGAGGCTTATAGAAGACTTTCGAGTGAGCGTGTCTCTACAGTCCCTTTGGATCTGTTTATCCTAGTCGGAGGGTAATTCAAAGAAGAGACGGATCTATCGTAGTTGGGGAAGGAAGGGCACATCACTCTATCGACTTGGAGGCAACCTTGGAAGCGAATGGCTTTACAAGGACCGGAGAAAATGTGTACACTCTGATATGACCGGGATAGGATGTTGCGAAGATGGGCCCTATCGTGGACCTATGTGTAGTCCTTGTAAAGCCATTCGCTTCCAAGGTTGCCTCATTGTAAAGTCGATAGAGTGATGTGCCCTTCTTTCCCCAACTACGATAGATCCGTCTCTTCTTTGAATTACCCTCAGTAGCTGTTCCATCGCCTAAAATCCGACAGTAGGCGCTCGTCTATCCTCAAAGCGCCGGTCAACAGAGCTTCTCTTTCGAGACTAATGGTGTGGGTGTTAAGCCAGTTTTCCGGGCCACCATCAATTTTCCCGAAATATCTGGAAGGAACACACGATGGCCAGAGGGGTTAGGAGAATGCCTGTTGTCACCCCACATCATTCGCTCCATGACAGATCCATTCCTGATCCACAGCCGCTGTCAAAGCACGGGAACCAGTTGGAAGGCAACAGGAGAGCGCTTCCGCCTCTTGGCGGACTACGTCTCATCTTCGCTGCATTGCTGGCTATAGAGCAATTTACTCATTTGATCAATGGAAATGGAAAAAGGTCTCTCTTTTCTTTATCTTATATCTTTTAATTTTCTTTTTCTTTTCTAATCTTTTTAATTGCTCATGGAAAATATAAAGTCTTTATTAATATTCTCTTTTTGATGTTTTACTATATTGCCATCTATGAGGCATGGTGTCTATATTTTGCAATTATTTTGCAATTATTATTTATCTAATTTTGCCTTTTCTGTTTTGTCTGCGGTTTGACTGATTATTTGCGCTTCGCGCCAGAAGCCGATAGTATTGCTCAATCCCGTGTCAATCGACCACTACATCAGCAGAGACGATGATGCAGTTTCGTTTGATCCACCTGCTATCACAATCACCTGCCGCAAATTGCTATACAACCATTTCGTAGCAAAAATTTGTATTATAGTAGCGATCAATACTGCTTGGACGATCGATAACGTTTGCTTGTTGTGAAAGCTGACCATCGGTTAGCTATCGGGTGATGCCTAGTTCACACAGTTAACGCTAGACAGAGATCGATTAATGCCAAATAAAATCTGGAGACACCCTACCCCCCGACCGGTCGGACAGACAGAAAGATAGACAGACGAGTAGCTGCTTTTTGTTATCTTTATATTTATGGTGTCCTCTGATTCTGTGATTTGTTCGTCTTGTTCAACGTGGTATTGTTTTTGTATTTACGTATTTAATTGATTTTCTTTCCAATTGAAGACATTTCATCTTTGTCATAGCATAGTGACAAAAGAGCCCTTTGGAACTTAGGAATCGAAACTGATCGAGCTCTGTTGTATCACTCCGAATCCCTTTGAACTCTACGCATTCTCAGCGACCTCTTCGCGTGCAGCCAGCTACTATGTGCTAAGGTGCTTTTCGTCCAATTGACCAAGCCAAGCCAGAACCCGTGGCGTATTCCATAAGAATCGATTTATAAACTCCGAACTTCCTGTCGACTCTGGCTTTATGCAGAGGAAGCAGCGAAGCTCTGGGCCATTCCCGCTGGGGTCTTTGTTGAGCGTAGACGGTCATAGGCAGATTCAGTTGCCGCTGAGAGTTTCATTCTCTCGAATTAGGAGCCAGGCTCACTCACAGGCATTCGTGCTCTTGTGACGATGCCCCGCACATGACTGCTGACGCGCAACGTCTACTGAATCCGTGCTCAGTTGCAGGTCAGATGCGCCGGCAGATGACGCGCAGCGGTCTGCGTCGTTACCTCTACGCGGCGGCCGCCATCCTTCTGCTGTTCCTCATGTACCGATGGCTGACACGGGCACCTGAGTCGAGCGCCCTGTACGGCTATCGCGGTGAGGTGAGTTGCGCCGTCATTCTTTCTCGTTTACATGGTAGGAGGTGTTTAAGACAAGTTCAGAATACTTCTAGAAAACTTTAGATTCCTCACACTACACTGGAGGTCGCTTTTTTGATTATAAACATGCTTTCTTGATACCATTTTCATCTCGAACTAGACACTTTTCGACTCGAACTGGACGCTCTTCTGAATTCGCCTAGGACTTCTGAAATCAAATCGAACTCTTCCAAATCGAAATGAGCGTCTTCTACAAAAATTTACAAAATTTATTCTAGACTGGATTCGCTCCAAAAATGTTAGAATAAATTTTTGTCCAAGGAAAATTTTAGTATGACTTTATTTGAAGTTTTAATTCATTTCCCAATAAGAGAACCCATTGCTTGAGTTTTTCAAGATCATATTTTTTGGAAAGAATAGGGTTTGGAAGCTTGCTTTAAAGTGCAAAAAAGCAGCAATTTTTTTAGTGCCAGGAAAGGCTGCGCCACGCCTTCGTTCAAAACGCCGCGATTTTTTTTTAATTCATAGCAGAATTTCTGTTTGCATGGAGTTTGACGCCTGTTAACGATATAACAAAAATAGCTATTAGAACGCACATATCCTCACTTTCATCGTTCATGTAATTGACATTTACACTGTCAATCAAGTAAGAGTTGCGGCGAACATTTTGAGTGTATTGCGCGATTTGATCTTTTAGTGCGCTACATGCCTGCTTCTTTGCTGTGCTTCAAGGCAAATTTTAATTTATCATTTTCTTTTCTAAAAATATAAAACTTAATAAAAGTATAACTCTTATTGGGGCAGATAAGCTAAAAAATTTTAAATAATGTTAGACCAAATTTTCCTTGAGCAAAAATGATTCCAATCATTTTATTGAGTTAGCAGTTTAGCCTGCCTGAAAGTCATTTTGATTTGAAAGAGTTCGCTTCTATTTCAAAAGTCCTAAGCCAGTTGTTTCCCTGATCTTCGTTTTTATATCTTCGATATTATAGTAGTGAAGCTTGATGTAGTCGAATCTTTATTGACGATGTTTTGGGCGTCAAGTCCCTGTTTAGGTTTGAAAGAACGATGTCGCCTATACATCATAGATTGCATACACTCATTAGCAATAAAACGACTGACACACTACAGACCTGGCCGGTGAGGAGGTGAAAGCCAATGACTTCGAGTAGTAGTAGGAGTAGCAAAGCTTTCTCCACTTCCTTCCCGATTACCCAGCCAGGTCTGTAGTGTGTCAGTCGTTTTATTGCTATTGAGTGTATGCAATGTATGATGTATAGGCGACATGGTTCTTTTAGACCTGAAGAAGGGCTTAAGGCCCGAAACGTGTCAATAAAGATTCGACTACATCGAGCTTCACTACTATGATGATGAAGACGTCAAGAGTGTTAAAGTTGGCCTAGAAGAGTGTTCAATGGTATATACCATTTGCAAGCCGAATTGGACACTTTTCAAATCATACTGGACACTTTCACGTCAAATTGGATACTCTTCTAAGCTGGCCTATGAACTTTGAAATCAAATTGAACGTCTTCCAAATCGAGATGAGCTTCTTGCTGGTTAAACCATAGGCTCTCCAAGATGGTAGGAATATTTTTTTTGTTCAGGGAAAACTCAGAATAACTTTTTTGAATTTTTTACTTTTGCCGAATGAGTGAAATAATTTTATAAAATTTTTTTGAAAAAAAAAACAATAAATTAAATTTTGCCTTGAGGAGCGGCAAGGCAGCAATCATGTCCTGCATCAAAAGATTAGATCGTACCATGCTCTCAGAAAGTTCAACTCAGCGTGATTGATAGTGTAAATACTGCTTACATGCAGCAGGAAAGGTAGGATATGTGTGTTTTTTACAATTGCTTGTCTTGCACCGCTTGCAGGTATGAAACTGCATGCAAACAGAAATTTTGCTATCAGTCGAACAAAAATCGCGAAGTTTCGCACGGGGGCATGCCGCAGTCTCTGTTTCGACAATATAAAATGGCGCCTTCCTTCTCTTCAAAACAAGTTTTAATTCATTGTTTTTTCGAAAAATAAAATTTTTATAAAATTTCAAAGGATATGTTCTCTTATTGGGAAATAAATTAAGACTTCAAAGAAAGTTATGCTAAAGTTTCCCTTAAACAAAAAATTATTCTAACATTTTTGGAGGGTCTCTAGTTTAATGTAGAAGAAGTTCCTTTCGGTTTGGAAGAGTTTTCTTTGTTTTGAAGTCTAAGGTTGGCTTAGAAGAGTGTGAAGAGTGTTGACGTGAAAAGTGTCCAATTTGATTTGGAATGTGTCCAATTCGTCGTGAAAACGGTATATATCATCTGGACTCAGTGCTTCATCAATTTACAAAAATCACTATTTGTTGCGCAAAAATTGTTTGTTTTTATAAGGGTGGTACACTGTAGAAAGGCTGGTCCTAGTCACGGTGTGAGCCGTGTGATCAGTCGGCGTTCTGATTGGTTGTGATTGTCCCGGTGCGCTCCAACCTCCCGATGCTGCTACCATTCGCGACATAGACCGACATTTTCTACCCCGCGTGCAAAGTCTGGGGGCATCAAACCGGACTAGGACCCAAATTCTGCTGCTTACAATTCCACCGTCCACCGCAACGCTAGAAACCATCTGGCATTCCCATACAGAACGGTGCACGAGTTAGATCGAATGAAAGAACCTCGTAATGGATCTAGGAAGCTGTATACTTCAAAGGCAACGCCAAAGCTCCTCCTTTAGAACAAGAACGTGGAGCTTGTTACGCCCGCGTCAGGCTCTCCGTTCTTGTTTTATAGTTCCAAGTTTAAAGTTTGCCATGTTGCCCCGAAAATGTAGGCACTTCAACGTCTAGCCTTCCTGGGTCGTCTTCCGGTGCTATGCGAGTAACCAGTAACCTTACTCTGGTACATACAGCATATGGAATCGGAATCGAGTCCGGCCTGGTCACAAAGTTCCATTCGTATCTGCAAACGGTACGGCGCTACTGTATGTGAATTAGGCAGACAGCCTGTTACGGTGCGGTACGTACCGTAACAGACTATCTGCCTAACTGATCTAATTCACCCATGAATCAAGCCGTGGCACTTTGATTGGGGATAATCTGGTGTTCGTCCGAGTATTTTCGCGGCAACAACGAACAACTACGGGCGTTTTGTCATGACCGGAACAATAGCAGGCCTGATGTATCGCTGTATATCGATATACGGAGTGTTTTCCCTTTTAGAATTTTTTGAATGAAATACTCTCTCAATTACTGAAATTACTCTCTCAATTTCTCTAGTTCGCTACAAAAAGGTCTTCCACACAGCCCTCAAAAATGTGAGATTTTCGACATTGCTCTCGAAGTTTTCCTTGAGTGGCATTTCATTTGCGTTTTCCCCTTTCAATACGCTTTTGAAACAATAGTCGTCGCTCCGTGTCCACTGGTACACACGTAGCTCACATGCGTTGCCAGTTGTTTTACATGTTTGATCGCTCCTTTTGGACCATACATATACGTACGCTATGGTATGATTTTAATAGAGGAACATATAGCGAGGAGAACATCGACCGTTGTAAGCTAAATTGCACACGCGGGCGTTTTCTGAGCGCAATAACTCTGTCACGTGTGAACCTTTCCGGTAGAGTTTTTCATGCTAAATTGAATATACTTCCCGATAATTCCCGTATGAGGGTGGTCGGGTCAGGATCACCGATCACCCTCAGTTATCGATATGGATGGTCTCCTGCGGTAGTCGTCTAAGTGGACTTCGGCATTGGGTTCGGCACCCCGAATAAGTATGCAACGTTTGAACAAAATTGGTGATCCTGACGCGACCACCCTCATATATCCTGAAGAAAATCCAAAACCTACCGAAATCGGCGGATTTTTCAAAAACGGACGTGGGATTCGTAATCAACACCCCAAATAACCTCTAGATGATTTTGGACGAAAAAATTGGACAATTTCGAAAATATCGATTTTCGGTGACGTCATCGTCCTTCCGCCGCGGCCTCGAGCAGCCGCGCCCTCGATGCGAAATTGTCGAAAAATCGATTTTTCTGAAATTGGTCGAAATTGACACCGTTCGATAGAGTGTTTCGTGCTGAAGCTAATGGTGTTATTGCGAGTGTCGAAAACTCAAATTTCGGCGAATAATGGTGCAAGAAACGTCAAACGCTAAAAATTCGCACCGCCTTAAAATGGCAGCTGTTTCTAAGGCAGTTCAATCAGCTAGGGAGTTGTGAGCACATCATCTTAAAGAACCTTAGGCGTTCTGCTCGCCTGCGCATTGATAGGCCGTTAGCTCTTGGCGTCTTCCCGCAGGGGTCGATTGAAATTGGAAAAAATCGTGTCACACAAGGTTAGCCTGCATATTCGCACTGCTGTAACTTTGTTTAATCATAAGCTACATTGCTGTATTTCAGCGCACTACTAGAACATTATGCTCCCTACAAAACCCACAAGCGGCAACCGGAAAGGTTCACACGTGACAGAGTTATTGCGCTCAGAAAACGCCCGCGTGTGCAATTTAGCTTACAACGGTCGATGTTCTCCTCGCTATATGTTCCTCTATTAAAATCATACCATAGCGTCATACCATGGCCCGATTCGAAGGTATCGATTTTCGATGACGTCGTCGCCCGTCGGCGGCGGACTCGAGCGACCTCGTCCTCGACGCGAATCTGTCAAAAAATCGATGTTTCCAAAATCGGTCGAAATTGGTACCATTCGATAGCGCTTTTCATAGTGAACAGAAAGGTACCCTTGGTGGTGTCGAACACTCAAATCTGGGCGAGTAAGAGCGCAAGAAACTCTAATCGCTATCCTCCGCCTTTTTAAACTGGCAGCTGAGGCCAAGGTAGTTTAGGCAGCTGAGGAGCTCTGAACACGTCATCGTCAAGTACCTTAAGCGCTCTGTTTGCGTACGCATTTCAAGGTGGTTAGCTCTCCGCGTCTCCCCGCAGTGGTCTACCAAAATTGGAAAAAAATGCGTCATACAAGTCTCACTTGCATATTCGCACCCCTGTAACATTGCCTCTTCCTAAGCTGCACCATTCTTCTTTAGCGTGCTACTAGACCGTTTTACTGCCTACAAGACCCACGAGCTGCAGCTGATACGATTTGAACTTGAAAGAGTTATTGCGCTCCGAACACGCCTACAATTTGCAAGTGGCCGCCCCCTCGATTGAAGGTTCGACTCTACATGCATTGTTCACGGCGCACTCCAAGGGCTAGCTGGACAGCCTTAGAGCAATTCATTGGTAGGGCGGCTAAAAATTCATGATAGAACTCCCCAAACGCACACTCTACTAGTTGTCGAACCCACTCGATTGATAGGTTCGATCTGCATACATTGTGTACGGCGCACTCCAAAGGCTCGTCGGACTGACTGCAGCGACTCCTAAGTAGGACGGCCGGAAATTTCTTATAAAATTCTCCAAACGGTGCAAGATAGTCTTGAAGGCTTAACATTTTCCATTAAGCGAAGATAGAAACGCCTTTTTGACCGCGCGACGCGGGCGGTATTGCATGTACACTATGGTATGATTTTAATAGAGGAACATATGTTCCTGTGCACACTCCAGCCCTGATAGCCCTGTAGCCCTGTTGCTTACTTTACTTAGGACACGTTTATACTTCCGTCTCGTGCGACACGTCCTATCGCGTCGCGCTGTTTTGGACGACGATAGGTAGTAAAACAGCCGATGACGCTGTAGCGTCATTACGAACAACTGCGTACTTGTACACACGTAATTGTGAACAGGTTCTCGGGTCTGACTTGTCATCATCTATCTTCCTAAGATTTTTTACTTTCTCGTATGTTTTTTTCTTCGTATTCGTTGCTAACATGTTCTGCTTTGTTTGTGTAGAAGCAAAAAGCACAGCAAGAAAGCAAAAAGAAGCGCCAATCCACACCGCGAAGGACAACTGGAGCAACAATACCGTGCCGCAATTCACCGCGATTCATCGCATCGCGCCGATTTCGAGAGCGACGCAATTCGACGCTGAGTGGCGCGGCGCGATTGATTGCGGATTCAGGCGATTCCCTCCAGCTGGCTGGCGTCGACGCTGGGCGACGCGATCAATTAGGTTGGCCTCAATGCGTCGCCATCGCGTCGAAGTATAAACGGTTCGTTAATGGAGCGCTTTTCGTAGGCAAATGGATTGCGTCGCAGCTCTTCGTAGCAAACGAAAAAGTTCCTCTTCCTTCACGAGAATATGCGTTCAGGTGTTGCGAATTAGACTGAGAAAAAGCTCCACTATATCTGATAGCATGTAGTGTCTTACCGTATTCACCGGACTTTGCTCCAAGAACATCTCTTTCTTTCCTTGTACAACCATTTGCACGGAAAGCAGTTGCAGGATAGGAATCAACTTGAAGGCTGCCTCGGTGATTTTTTAAAATCAAAAGCCCAGCAGTTCTCTAGAAATGGCGTCATTGAATGTATTGAAAAGGAGAAATAATTTGAAAGAAATTGCAGAGGTGGCGGGAAACCTTTTGGACGACCTAGCTCTTGAAGCAGATCACACACGTTCCCTTTTTCTGCCCAGTTGTAGTCTGAACTATACAGTTCACGGGACGACGCGAGACATTCTCCATTCGACGAGGTTACAGCATGTCCGGAGGGAACGTTTTTCGCCAGGCGGCTCTGGTGTAAGATCACACAGACGCTCACGCTGACCACAGCCACACACGTACTCCGAGGACCAGTATTCAGGAGCTTCCGCCGGCGGGCAGAGTGTGCTTCCGTTGTTGATCGCCTCGTGTTGTTGTCGGCGTTTTTCCGCGAAGTCTTTATTCAAGCTCTAGTACACCGTCGATGGCGACTTCTTCCTCTCTCGTTGCTGCTTCACTAACCATAGGCCCATTGTTGGAACTTTCGCTGAGAACTCTTGGAGCTTTACTTGGAGTCAAGCAGTGCTCTTCGGTCAGAGTGGCTTCTAATGGTGGTACGCGGGTGGTCGGCTTGGGCTGTTGTTATCAGCGCTGTACATGAACTTCCTACCAACTATTTATTAGGCTGTAAGGAAAGATCCCGCCACTTGTGCAATTTTCTTCAAATTTATTTCGCTCGTTCCATACATATAACAATTAACGAACATAAGCACCATTATTATACAAATAGCATATCACCATTTGTCAGGTAGTTTGTAGATCCCGCTTCTATAGAGTTCTTGGGGTTTTGACGAAAAAAAAAAACTCAGCAAGGCACTTTTCAAGTTGCTCCCTGTCGTCAAACTGTTTCTTCAGCAAATGGTTCGACAACGAAAGAAACGAATGGCAGATAGAGCAAGATTCAGTGAATACGGTGAATAGGCCAGAACATGCCGTACGAAACACTGGAGTTTATTCTGAGTCTCCTTTGCAACGTGTGCACGCGGCATTGTCGTAAAGGAAGAAGATGTCGCCTTGTGTCCCACAAAGAGCCGCTCCCGACTGCCTGCAGTAGACATCGCTGATGACAGCAGTGTTTGCAGGTAGAAGCTCCCAGTGAATGGCTCCTCTGCAATTCCACCAGACACTGAGCATTACCTTTTTGGGTGAAGTTCTGGTCCTGGCTTGGGAATTCCTGCTTCTCCGCGAGTGAGCCTCTGACGTCTTCACGTGCGGCAAACGTAGACTACCCACTTTTTGTCGCCAGTGACCACGTTCTCGAACCAAGAAAAGCTCCGCCATGGAGACGAGAAGTTCATGCGCGCATCCTGGCGCATCTGCAGCTGGTGACCGCCGAGTTCATGCGGTATCCATGGACCACATCTGTGTCTTCCCAAGGCCACGCCAGGTGTTAAGCTTTGGTGGTGTGACTGCACTCGAGTTTCTCTGCCAGTTCACGTGTGCAACGCCGGGGATCCTCCTGAACCAGCTCCGGAAGGCGCTACCCCTCACTACAACTGGCCTTCCAGACCGTGGCTGGTCCTCCAAGCAAAAATCTCTGTTCTCGAACTTCCGCAACCATACTTTCGCTGTGTCGTAGGAGACAGTGCTAGGACCTGTCGTTCCACACATGTCCACCGCGACTCCTGCACTGCTTTGCTTTCTGAACTCGTAACGCAAAAGCAGTCGAACTTGCTTGCAGTCGAGAACGGTTTTCTCTGCCATGGCCCTAATGGAATACGACGACAATAGTGGTAGATGTAGGTCAAAGATAGCCTACACGGGATGGCCGATAAGTCCTGCAACAAAAACATAAAGGATAAAAAGGCTAGAAATGCACCAAATTTCCTACAATTTGAAACTTTATTTGGCCATACTGTGTAGATTATGGTGGAGCAGTATTCTTTGTAACGAGCCATTCCTGGCGTGATAAATGCCTTTAGATCGTATGAGTAGCTCTGCAGCCCGCGTCGCTCAGGCTGGGTACTCAGCCGCCGCTTCATTTGATTAAAATTTTCTCGAAGCGGACCGATATCAGAAAGGTCAAAATAACAGTACACTTAATACTTACTCTGGGGAATAGGATGATATGCAAACAATGACTACGCATGGCAGATGTTCGTCTTACACGATTTTCCAAAATGTCCTCCCTCACACCCTAGGTTTTTGTGTAAAAAAAAGAGTGAAAATCAGTAAAAATGCTTGCTCGATGGGCAAAAAAGGTAACACCATATTTTGTTGGCCCAATCGCGTTGTTTAAAGGCGAAATGCACATTCCGATGAAACGATGATCCTAATGTCAAGAAGAAATGGACGTGCTAGCGGTTCCTTGTCCATCTGCCGAACATCGTACCTGCAAAAGACTAGCTGTGGAATTCTTGCAATTTTATATTTTTGGTCTTTGGTCATTTACCATTTTAGACAAAAAGGTCTGCTTTATGTAGTGTAGAAAAATTATTGCACAACATCTTCTTTGTAACAAATGAGGAATAAAATTCCGTAAAAGGCGCTTCGGCGCGGGCTGAAGAGCTACCCATACGATCTAAAAAGGCATTTATCACGCCAGGAATGGCCCGTTATGAATAATACTGCTAGGCCATAGTCTACGCAGTGTGGGCAAATAGTGTTTGAAATTGCAGGAAATTTGGTGCATTTCTAGCTTTTTTATACAACTAGGTTTTTGTCGCGGGACTTATGGGCCACTCTGTATATGCGTTGATGGAAGAAGGTTCTAGAATACTTTTCAATAATTTGGCGGAACGCCAAGATGAGTGGCAGGAAACTTTCCTCGCAACCTAATAACTTTTAGAAACCATCAGGACTCGAAAAGAAATTGCGCAATGACCACGATGTTAGCTCGGGAGCTGAAGCTTCATCGGGCATAGGACTTAGGTGGTCCTGGGACTGATGCCAAGTAGCACCACCGAATTACTGCACCACTTCTATCCACAACAACCACGGCCTATTCCTGCTTTGTAGGCGTCGTCTTTGAACGTCAGTGCCAGATCTGGCAACCAGTTTCGTTCAGCTGTTGGCATTGTCCACAGTCAAGTGCCCAACACATTGCATTACACACACAATAGGCCCGATCTGAGAAGCCCCAGTTTTGCCCGCCTTTGGCAGATAGCCTGCGCTACTGATCAGCTGCGGTTCCTCATTGTTACCCAGTAGGAGCTTTAGACATCGTCTTCAGTTTAGAAGTAAACACTGAGGTAGCAATTTGGCAACAGAAATCTCTTTATACCATTTTCACGTGGAATTGGGCACTTTTCAAATACAATTGGACGCTCTTCTAAGCTAGTCTAAAATCTTTGGAATCTCTTCCAAATCGAATTGGAACTCCTCCAAATCGAAATGAGCTTCTTCTACACTAAACAAGAAACACCAAAAACGTTAGAATATTTATTTGTTCAGGGAAAATTTCAGTATAACTTTCTTTGAAGTTTCTGTTCACTTATCCAGTAAGTCAACACATTGTTTGAAATTTTATAAAATTATCATTTTTTTGAGGAAAAAATAATGGTTTAAGGCATGCTTTAAAGAACAGGAAGGCGAAAACGATGTAACGTAAACGATTGTGAAAAATCACACATATCCTCCGTTTGGTGCTTCGTGTAAGCGGCATTTACGCCAAATAAAGTCGCGACGAGCACTTCGAGTGCATGACGCGATCCTGTCTTTTAACTGCACTACATGACTGCTGCCTTGAAAAAATGATTGATGACTGCTGCTTAGCTTTTATAATAGAATTTAATGCATATTTTTCTCAAAAAAAAGAAATAAAAATTTCATTAAATTATTACGCTTATTGGTGCAGGTGAACTAAAAAAATTTTGAAAGAAAGTTGTGCCAAGTTTTTCTTGAACAAAAAATTATTCATACCTTTTTGGAGAGTCTATGGTTTAACCCGTAGCAAGCTCGTTTCGATTTGGAAGACGTTTACTTTGATTTCAGAAGCACAACATTTGGTTGGAAGACGGTCGAATTTGATTTGAAAGTGTCCAGTTAGACGTGGAAATGGTATAAATGTCACTCGATTTCGAATACAAGGACGACAGCTAACCCGTGTAGGAGTATAACTTTTCGAAGCTTGAAGAATGTAAAGAGGAGGTTGCTGCCCATTATTTGAAATTTTTACCGACCGAAGGCCGTCTAAAAACACGCTGTTTACTTCCTGAACGAGCGACGCCGAATGCGGTTCGAACAGCAGAGTCCTGCCCTCGCTCTATAGGTACAGTCCGTATCCTTCGAAGTCTGTTCTAAAGCTTCTGATACTCATGACGACTCCCGTGTGTACCCAGAGGATCATCACCAATTGTGGCGAATTCTCGTTCTGGCGCTTTCGATCTCTCGATATCCGATCGTCAACCACCCAACCAGCTACCTGTTCCTGCCGCTGTTCGTTCATCATCAGCTCACTTTCTCTTTCTTTCCTCGTGCGCGAGCTGAATTCAGTTCTGCGAATGTTGGGAATTCCGGCAATAGGCCGACGATCTGATGTTGAGGTTGAACTTTGAAGGTGATTTTTTAGCACTTTGGCTAAGCAAATCGCGTACCTAAAAGCCTTGTGGTTATCTGCAATGCCGCTTGAATCTCGAAGTGGTCCTCCTTCTCTTCAGCTCGTCGCATGCTTCTATCTCGGGACTCCTAGTCCCGCGTTACTTTCCGCATACAATGAAAACTCCACAGAATGCTCCCGCTCATGGCACTCGCGCTCGCATCGACGCGTCTCGTTCGAGCAGAAATACCATCGAGACAAACGCGTCTTCCGAATCCAATGGTGCTCATCGAGCGAGATCTGGAGAATCTCAGCTGTCTGTTCTTCCGTAACAACTGCTCCAATCATCTGGCCGATTTGTCCCAAGCGAATCGACTTTTTTGGAAAGTGAGGTCCCATATTACATGAGGGTTTTTGTTGTGTGAAAATTGTTTAGCTTTTTACATCGAAAATTTATTAACATTCATACAGTCGTAATAAACCCTTACGCAACGGCTCTAAAGCTGTTCATAAAATTTGTCGCCTGAGGTTGAGTGCCCGGCGCATCCAAAGACTGCATAGTATTCCTCACCACTTTGTTCACACATCATCATTTCGATCTGAATGGAGCCGTGAGAAAAACATATAGCGAAAAATCAGTGTT
Organism: Heligmosomoides polygyrus bakeri; assembly: GCA_947359475.1. Taxonomy (NCBI): domain Eukaryota; kingdom Metazoa; phylum Nematoda; class Chromadorea; order Rhabditida; family Heligmosomidae; genus Heligmosomoides; species Heligmosomoides polygyrus. Next base: position 331,623 of record OX375866.1, read on the forward strand.
GTAATTAAGAGAGATTTATATAGGAAATTTCTATAGGAGTTGGTGCTACAACTATGAACTGAGCTTCAGTGCATTTTGAGGTGTGCATAAGGGGAGATCAATAATAACTGCTGTTTTGCTAAAGGCAGCCAACTCCATCTCTAGGACCTAGGCTTTTACGAAGACAATTTAAAAGGGCTGAAGTAGACAAAGAAATTCCTTTCGCTATTCTTGTCCTTGCGTTTTCTTCTGTTGATTTTTGTTTTTAGTGCTGTTTTGTTCAATGCAAGCTATCGCTCTTCCATATTTACCATCGCCTTTTTTCACTCTATGAAGATGTATGTGAATTAGTTTCTTATGTACCTTTCGAAATTTTTTTGGAGAGCTTTATTCCGCGGCCTAGGCATATAGTGCATACAGGTTAATTTCTTTGCGCTATAGCCATTTATTCAATTGGTTAGCTGTTTATTAAATTAGCAGAGAAAGGTATGGCAGTCATTTTTCAAGACCTGCCCAAGTTCGACTTTTGGCGAATCTTGTCGCAGCGTACTTTTACTGCTAATGTCCTTGTTATAGCCGCTCAGCAAGATTGTTACCCAGTTCTTTATCCGGTTTTACGTCTCGACGAGTTTCGTCTTCTTCAGAGGTCGGAATTGTTGGATAGATCTGCTGCACTACCAGCCCAAACATCATTTCAAAGCACATGATACTATTCTCAACGAAAATAGAGACACGACCCGACAGCACAGTTTTTAACGGACGACTAACCTTCGGGGTGGGTGCCGAAGCGGACCACCAAACACCCGCAGTTGGTCGTGGACGTGGGTGAATGAGTGTCATCCCCGAGCCCACCCGACTTGATCACCCTGTGGGTAATATCGTGAGGGGCGAAACTCGCAGAGTTGTGCAAAGGGCACCGCCCTCGTGTCACTGCCAGGCACTCCTCCTTCCGGTTGACCCGAGGACTCACAGTTGCGATTCAAAGCCCGTCCAATGTCCTGCGCGCGGGTATGTCAATCTCCCGCGCTAATCCCTAGTTTATACTTGCGCCGCTGCGCGGCGCGGCACGATAGTCGGGATAGATATCGACAGGGCGGCGCGAAAAATCGATGTCTATGGCGATCGTGGTGCCGCGCCGCCTGGCGGCGCAAGTATGAACCAGGGCTAAAGGCCCCCACAGAGTTCTGCGACAGCGCCGCGGCCCTATGCTTAACCATAGGGCCGCGGCGCTGCCGCAGAACTCTGTGGAGGCCTTAAGATCGACACAGAGACCTCCAACGACGCGCCTGCATGGCGTCGGACCCGTGTCCCCCCAAGGAGTCCGGACATCACCTTTTCGAAGGGCATCCAAATGCTTGTTTATTCTGACACAGAAAGGTCTTCCTGTTTGCCCTTCATTGCATAACATCAGGTAGACCATGTCTGATGTCATACATTCATCTTCCTTCCGATTAGGGCAGACAATGCAAGACAGTGTGGAGCACATCCTGCCGTGGATACGGTTTCGAACCAGCTGCCTTTTTAGGGAGCCAGTGGGATGTCAATAGCCCTCACCACATCGTGGAGATCGGCGTTGCGAACACATTTGCGTATCTCCGCACTTAGTTTCTCTGAGATGAAAGTCGCGCAAAAGAGTGTCGCACGTTCTTCACTCTTTACTTGGCCTTTGGTACCACCGAGTTTGGGAAAAACAATGGGCCGACGACAGATCAATGGAAATCATTCGAAATTGAATAATAAGAGTACTAATATTTTCAAGACCATTCTTTGTTTTTCTCACTTTCTACAACAAGGGCAAGCCTCAGTTGCACCTGAAACATTTGTGGCAACTAAAATATATTAGCTAGAAAAAAGACATTTTGCACACCAATTAGAAGTACGAATGGAATCAAAAATGGAACTAATTTAATAAAAAGAGTAGTTAGTGAATGATAAAAAAACTTTTTATATCGAAAATTTCAGAAACATAAGCTTGCCTGGCAGTAAAACAAGGTGACATTTGGTTGAGATGCTATACGAAAAATTTCAGAATTATTTTTTATGACACGTAATGTAAAATTTCACATCGATCGACAGTTCAGATCATGGCACCAGAATCGCCGGCAGCACCAAAGCTGAACAGCGTACGATTAGAGATCTACATGGAATCGCAGTGCCCCGATACATCACGGTAAGTCGGCCGTTGATCTGCTTTGTCTTTTTCTGCCGTGCCAGCGCCTTGAAATTTCTTCTGAAAAACTTCCTTGCCTCCATACAGCTCATAGTGAGCCTTATTTTTGCCGTATATTCTGATCTGACATATCTTGTACAAGCTTTGTAACTTTGAGCCTTAATTTTACGACTTTCACGAGAAATTCTGTCTCAGATTTGTCCACAAACAGCTGATGAAGGCGTGGTCGTTGCTGTCCCATACTGGACGTGTGGAGCTCGTTCTGATTCCATTCGGAAAGGCACGCTGTGTGGCTAAAGGAGACAATGATTTCGAGTGAGATTTCTTCATATACTTTTGAGACCCTCATTTTTACCTCCATTTTTTCAGTTTTATTTATTTATTTTCATAATTATTAGAGATTCTCCTAGCTCTTAATGTCTTCATTGTCTACAATGATGCTCTCCGATCTTCGCAAAAAAACGTCCGAATTTCAGGTGCTCGTGTCAGCATCAGGCGAACGAGTGCATTCTGAATCAACTGATGAACTGTGTCATTGATCGACTTGGATTTCCTGATAAGATCGTGCCGATAGTGGACTGCATACAGGGAAAACGTGATCTCAACGATGCGATGACGTCGTGTGTGTCAGGCAACTCGCTTCTCAACGAGCAGGAGTGAGTTCTAACCATGCTTCATCATGAGGTCCACTGGCAGCTATACTTACCTAACTACCTATCTTTTTCTTGCCATCGCTGCTACAATAAGCCGGAATGTGCTAGTTTTTCGAGAAACGTTGAAACTGGAAAGCGCAGATGGCCTAAAAACAAAGTTCTTAGACGGTACTCGTATAAAACCGAGCAGTAGAACAATTTTGGTTCATTGGTGCAATCTCGTTATCCCGTTGGCTAGGGCATATGTTAGGCCCCATTTATACTTCGTCGCGGCGCGACGTGACGCCACGTATAGTGGCCATATTGATTCTGCGACGCGATCGATCAATTTGGCCTCATTGCTTGGACATCGCGTCGCGCCGCGACGAACTATAAACGGGGCCTTATACTTCGGCAACACGTCGCCGTCAGTTCCGCAGGGGGTGTTATACTCTCGTGGCTACAACTTGTCGCTGGCCATAGGGCCGCATCTGAAAACGGCGGCCTACGCAACATTTTTGAATCGGACTTCAAGATACGGCACTACCGGGATTGTCTAGGATTTACGTGGATATCGTTTGTGCGTACATCTGCTTTTCCTCATATTTCGAGGAGCCGTTTGGCTCTATAACGTTTTCTTTGGTAACCGAAGCCATTTTAGGTGGCCATTGAATGATATAGGAGACAGAAGTTGTTAGAAGGATGTCTGGTTGCGATCAAAAGTTTTGCGCCAGGGGGACTTGGCGCCTGGCGCCTGGCTTAAAAGTTTTGATCGCAACTGAACATCCCTCTAATAATTGCGAAGATCATTCCCCTTTTCGCTTTAGTGGCCACGCACTCATGTACGGGAGGTCAGTCCGTTTCCAATACCTACTTTACTCATAACAAGACATGATGTAAGCCACTAAGTTGTCCTACAATCCCCTTCACTCCGATTAGGATAAAGTAAGCACGCAGTAAAAAAGGATTGGAATTCCTTCCTGACTTTACACCTGCTTGTAATATTGAAGTCCATATTGTCTACCGGCCTCCTTGTTCGGCGGCGTTGATCACATTTTCATCCGTTTCTGGCGTCTGGGTCATTACTTTGTCGTTGGACGGAAGGAACGACCTGCTTTTTCCACTTCTCTGCGCCCACGTTTCTGGCTGCTCACCAAATTTGACACTGAAAACGCACTCCGGTGCACCCCTGTCGGCGATAAGTTGTCGGCAGCGGGTCGCCGCTTTGCCGGTGTGTCGCCAAAGTATAGCATAGGCCTATGTCATACTTCGGCGACGCTGTTGTCGGGCGGCAGTGTTGTTGTACAGGCTACCATTCATATAAAAGAAAAGATCTTATCATGTCTCGAAACTTATTAAGAAAAGCACAAAATGTAAGCAAATTTGAGGCAGATGAAATCACCTAGCGTTTCTGTCCGCAGAGTGGGACGACGTCGCCGGCAGCAGGCGACGCCGACGGGCTGTTGGCGACGCGTCGCCGAAGTATAACATAGGCATAAGGCGGTTGTTCACTTCATTCGGCTGGCTCATTGGGGAATTTCGTAGAATGGAAATGGCGGAACACGATATGGATCTCCACACTCGATATAGAGGGAGGGTGCAAAGAATATCAATGGTCCATAGGATGTGCGGAGTTTCATATCCAACTGCTAGGCGTTTTGGCCCTCGCCTTTCCTCTATGTGTTCTTATGGTTAGAGAACAGCAATCATAGATTTAAAAATCAAAATTTACCGCATACCCTGCGTGCAGAACTCGCATTCAAAAGCTTATATGACGTCATCTTCCACTTCAGAATGCGCACCTGCGCCACAGGTCCCCGTGGTCGACGTCTTCTGGCGGTCGCCGGGGCGCGAACGGCAGCACTGCGTCCGCGGCTCGACTTCGTCCCGTGGATCATGATCGACGGCGAGCGAAACAGCGACGCGCTCTACGACCTGACGGAGAACCTCTGCAAGCGGCTCGAGCCGGCGCCCGAGGCCTGCTCGGAGACGTTGCAGAGCATCAACGCCAACCAGCGCTAGCCGGTTTCATATATGCGGCCCCGCAGCATATTATTAATCAGAACTCCCTTCATCTGTTACACGGGTCGACGGCCAATTCGGCATTTGTGATGTGCGCTCTCAGCTATAACAAACATCCCAGTCCAGTCCCTCCACATGTGTCCCACAATTAATGCTACGATCGATACTGATCGATATCACAGCGCGCTGCAGTTGCTTTTTCCAACTAGGGTGTTGTACTAACGATATGAGAGTAGAGTTCATCTAATCAGGAGAATATCTCAACGGTGGGTCGGAACGGTCCAATAGTCCAATAGTTTTTTCGTGACCTACGCTCTTCATTTCAATAGAAGGCCAGTCAATACGCAGAAGACGGCCCAAATTTCGTCGTCCCTAACTCTGCGCAGAATTGCATTAGGGTCGAGATACCTGCAGTTTGTTACCTACCAAGGAAAGGCGATTCTGCTCATATACAAACTTTAGGCCGTTCCGACCTACGGTTGAGATATTCTCCTGGTAAGACCACTAGGTCACGTCGTGTAGATCGCTTTACCCTGGCAATTCTCAATTGGGGCTCTCGTTTCGGCTCAATCAAGTGCCTTTCACTAGCATTTCTTCTTCGGTTTCTTTCATGTAAACGTGGCTACTATGTTGCGTTGCGTTAATTATTTGCACCTGACCTCACGCGGTTGTTGTGGATGTAATAAATTCGTCTTAATATGCTCTGTTCTGCTTTCTGCTCACAGCTGTCGCAGTATTCACTTTAAAAGTGGATTGAGTGAAGAGATGCACTGGAAGAAGACGCCTCACTGGAAGGAATGAAAGGTTCATTCTCCACTAAAGAACTCCGATTTATTCAGTTCACAGCATCCGCAGGTGCAGGACAGCCTGAACAGCTCCTTTCAGATGACTGATGTTCAAAGACGAGTGTTGATCGGGAGGAACGTGCTCTATGGGGGTAGATTTTTGGGTAGGGGTCGCGTCGGATCGCGCCCAAACTTCGCCTAAGGGGCTAATTAGAGGCGTAGGTCACGAAAATGACAGTGGCAGGTCGGGATCTCTTGATCAGCGAAGTCGAAATTGTGAATTTCGCGTTCGGTGGTCGCGTCGGATCGCGCCCAAACTTCGCCTAAGGGGGTAATTAGAGGCGTAGGTCACGGAAATGACAGTGGCAGGTCGGGATCTCTTGATCTGCGAAGTCGAAATTGTGAATTTCGCGTTCGGTGGTCACGTCGGATCGCGCCCAAACTTCGCCTAAGGGGGTAATTAGGGGCGTAGGTCACGGAAATGACAGTGGCAGGTCGGGATCTCTTGATCTGCGAAGTCGAAATTGTGAATTTCGCGTTCGGTGGTCGCGTCGGATCGCGCCCAAACTTCGCCTAAGGGGGTAATTAGGGGCGTAGGTCACGAAAATGACAGTGGCAGGTCGGGATCTCTTGATCTGCGAAGTCGAAATTGTGAATTTCGCGTTCGGTGGTCGTGTCGGATCGCGCCCAAACTTCGCCTAAGGGGGTAATTAGAGGCGTAGGTCACGGAAATGACAGTGGCAGGTCGGGATCTCTTGATCTGCGAAGTCGAAATTGTGAATTTCGCGTTCGGTGGTCGTGTCGGATCGCGCCCAAACTTCCCCTAAGGGGGTAATTAGGGGCGTAGGTCACGGAAATGACAGTGGCAGGTCGGGATCTCTTGATCAGCGAAGTCGAAATTGTGAATTTCGCGTTCGGTGGTCGCGTCGGATCGCGCCCAAACTTCGCCTAAGGGGGTAATTAGAGGCGTAGGTCACGGAAATGACAGTGGCAGGTCGGGATCTCTTGATCTGCGAAGTCGAAATTGTGAATTTCGCGTTCGGTGGTCGTGTCGGATCGCGCCCAAACTTCGCCTAAGGGGGTAATTAGGGGCGTCGGTCACGAAAACGACAGTGGCAGGTCGGGATCTCTTGATCTGCGAAGTCGAAATTGTGAATTTCGCGTTCGGTGGTCGCGTCGGATCGCGCCCAAACTTCGCCTAAGGGGGTAATTAGGGGCGTAGGTCACGAAAATGACAGTGGCAGGTCGGGATCTCTTGATCTGCGAAGTCGAAATTGTGAATTTCGCGTTCGGTGGTCGTGTCGGATCGCGCCCAAACTTCGCCTAAGGGGGTAATTAGGGGCGTAGGTCACGAAAATGACAGTGGCAGGTCGGGATCTCTTGATCTGCGAAGTCGAAATTGTGAATTTCGCGTTCGGTGGTCGCGTCGGATCGCGCCCAAACTTCGCCTAAGGGGGTAATTAGGGGCGTCGGTCACGAAAACGACAGTGGCAGGTCGGGATCTCTTGATCTGCGAAGTCGAAATTGTGAATTTCGCGTTCGGTGGTCGCGTCGGATCGCGCCCAAACTTCGCCTAAGGGGGTAATTAGGGACGTAGGTCACGAAAATGACAGTGGCAGGTCGGGATCTCTTGATCAGCGAAGTCGAAATTGTGAATTTCGCGTTCGGTGGTCGCGTCGGATCGCGCCCAAACTTCGCCTAAGGGGGTAATTAGGGGCGTAGGTCACGAAAATGACAGTGGCAGGTCGGGATCTCTTGATCTGCGAAGTCGAAATTGTGAATTTCGCGTTCGGTGGTCGCGTTGGATCGCGCCCAAACTTCGCCTAAGGGGGTAATTAGGGGCGTAGGCCACGAAAATGAAAGTGGCAGGTCGGGATCTCTTGATCTGCGAAGTCGAAATTGTGAATTTCGCGTTCGGTGGTCGCGTCGGATCGCGCCCAAACTTCGCCTAAGGGGGTAATTAGAGGCGTAGGTCACGGAAATGACAGTGGCAGGTCGGGATCTCTTGATCAGCGAAGTCGAAATTGTGAATTTCGCGTTCGGTGGTCGCGTCGGATGGCGCCCAAACTTCGCCTAAGGGGGTAATTAGGGGCGTAGGTCACGGAAATGACAGTGGCAGGTCGGGATCTCTTGATCTGCGAAGTCGAAATTGTGAATTTCGCGTTCGGTGGTCGCGTCGGATCGCGCCCAAACTTCGCCTAAGGGGGTAGTTAGGGGCGTAGGTCACGGAAATGACAGTGGCAGGTCGGGATCTCTTGATCTGCGAAGTCGAAATTGTGAATTTCGCGTTCGGTGGTCGCGTCGGATCGCGCCCAAACTTCGCCTAAGGGGGTAATTAGGGGCGTCGGTCACGAAAACGACAGTGGCAGGTTGGGATCTCTTGATCAGCGAAGTCGAAATTGTGAATTTCGCGTTCGGTGGTCGCGTCGGATCGCGCCCAAACTTCGCCTAAGGGGGTAATTAGGGGCGTAGGTCACGAAAATGACAGTGGCAGGTCGGGATCTCTTGATCTGCGAAGTCGAAATTGTGAATTTCGCGTTCGGTGGTCGCGTCGGATCGCGCCCAAACTTCGCCTAAGGGGGTAATTAGGGGCGTAGGTCACGAAAATGACAGTGGCAGGTCGGGATCTCTTGATCAGCGAAGTCGAAATTGTGAATTTCGCGTTCGGTGGTCGCGTCGGATGGCGCCCAAACTTCGCCTAAGGGGGTAATTAGGGGCGTAGGTCACGAAAATGACAGTGGCAGGTCGGGATCTCTTGATCTGCGAAGTCGAAATTGTGAATTTCGCGTTCGGTGGTCGCGTCGGATCGCGCCCAAACTTCGCCTAAGGGGGTAATTAGGGGCGTAGGTCACGAAAATGACAGTGGCAGGTCGGGATCTCTTGATCTGCGAAGTCGAAATTGTGAATTTCGCGTTCGGTGGTCGCGTCGGATCGCGCCCAAACTTAGCCTAAGGGGGTAATTAGGGGCGTAGGTCACGAAAATGACAGTGGCAGGTCGGGATCTCTTGATCGGCGAAGTCGAAATTGTGAATTTCGCGTTCGGTGGTCGCGTCGGATCGCGCCCAAACTTCGCCTAAGGGGGTAGTTAGGGGCGTAGGTCACGAAAATGACAGTGGCAGGTCGGGATCTCTTGATCTGCGAAGTCGAAATTGTGAATTTCGCGTTCGGTGGTCGCGTCGGATCGCGCCCAAACTTCGCCTAAGGGGGTAATTAGGGGCGTAGGTCACGGAAATGACAGTGGCAGGTCGGGATCTCTTGATCAGCGAAGTCGAAATTGTGAATTTCGCGTTCGGTGGTCGCGTCGGATGGCGCCCAAACTTCGCCTAAGGGGGTAATTAGGGGCGTAGGTCACGGAAATGACAGTGGCAGGTCGGGATCTCTTGATCTGCGAAGTCGAAATTGTGAATTTCGCGTTCGGTGGTCGCGTCGGATCGCGCCCAAACTTCGCCTAAGGGGGTAATTAGGGGCGTAGGTCACGAAAATGACAGTGGCAGGTCGGGATCTCTTGATCAGCGAAGTCGAAATTGTGAATTTCGCGTTCGGTGGTCGCGTCGGATCGCGCCCAAACTTCGCCTAAGGGGGTAATTAGGGGCGTAGGTCACGAAAATGACAGTGGCAGGTCGGGATCTCTTGATCGGCGAAGTCGAAATTGTGAATTTCGCGTTCGGTGGTCGCGTCGGATCGCGCCCAAACTTCGCCTAAGGGGGTAGTTAGGGGCGTAGGTCACGAAAATGACAGTGGCAGGTCGGGATCTCTTGATCTGCGAAGTCGAAATTGTGAATTTCGCGTTCGGTGGTCGCGTCGGATCGCGCCCAAACTTCGCCTAAGGGGGTAATTAGGGGCGTAGGTCACGGAAATGACAGTGGCAGGTCGGGATCTCTTGATCTGCGAAGTCGAAATTGTGAATTTCGCGTTCGGTGGTCGCGTCGGATCGCGCCCAAACTTCGCCTAAGGGGGTAGTTAGGGGCGTAGGTCACGGAAATGACAGTGGCAGGTCGGGATCTCTTGATCTGCGAAGTCGAAATTGTGAATTTCGCGTTCGGTGGTCGCGTCGGATCGCGCCCAAACTTCGCCTAAGGGGGTAATTAGAGGCGTAGGTCACGGAAATGACAGTGGCAGGTCGGGATCTCTTGATCTGCGAAGTCGAAATTGTGAATTTCGCGTTCGGTGGTCGCGTCGGATCGCGCCCAAACTTCGCCTAAGGGGGTAGTTAGGGGCGTAGGTCACGGAAATGACAGTGGCAGGTCGGGATCTCTTGATTTGCGAAGTCGAAATTGTGAATTACGCGTTCGGTGGTCGCGTCGGATCGCGCCCAAACTTCGCCTAAGGGGGTAATTAGGGGCGTAGGTCACGAAAATGACAGTGGCAGGTCAGGATCTCTTGATCTGCGAAGTCGAAATTGTGAATTTCGCGTTCGGTGGTCGCATCGGATCGCGCCCAAACTTCGCCTAAGGGGGTAATTAGGGGCGTAGGTCACGAAAATGACAGTGGCAGGTCGGGATCTCTTGATCAGCGAAGTCGAAATTGTGAATTTCGCGTTCGGTGGTCGCGTCGGATCGCGCCCAAACTTCGCCTAAGGGGGTAATTAGGGGCGTAGGTCACGAAAATGACAGTGGCAGGTCGGGATCTCTTGATCTGCGAAGTCGAAATTGTGAATTTCGCGTTCGGTGGTCGCGTCGGATCGCGCCCAAACTTCGCCTAAGGGGGTAATTAGGGGCGTAGGTCACGAAAATGACAGTGGCAGGTCGGGATCTCTTGATCTGCGAAGTCGAAATTGTGAATTTCGCGTTCGGTGGTCGCGTCGGATCGCGCCCAAACTTAGCCTAAGGGGGTAATTAGGGGCGTAGGTCACGAAAGTGACAGTGTCAGGTCGGGATCTCTTGATCTGCGAAGTCGAAATTGTGAATTTCGCGTTCGGTGGTCGCGTCGGATCGCGCCCAAACTTCGCCTAAGGGGGTAGTTAGGGGCGTAGGTCACGGAAATGACAGTGGCAGGTCGGGATCTCTTGATCAGCGAAGTCGAAATTGTGAATTTCGCGTTCGGTGGTCGCGTCGGATGGCGCCCAAACTTCGCCTAAGGGGGTAATTAGGGGCGTAGGTCACGGAAATGACAGTGGCAGGTCGGGATCTCTTGATCTGCGAAGTCGAAATTGTGAATTTCGCGTTCGGTGGTCGCGTCGGATCGCGCCCAAACTTCGCCTAAGGGGGTAATTAGAGGCGTAGGTCACGGAAATGACAGTGGCAGGTCGGGATCTCTTGATCTGCGAAGTCGAAATTGTGAATTTCGCGTTCGGTGGTCGCGTCGGATCGCGCCCAAACTTCGCCTAAGGGGGTAATTAGAGGCGTAGGTCACGGAAATGACAGTGGCAGGTCGGGATCTCTTGATCTGCGAAGTCGAAATTGTGAATTTCGCGTTCGGTGGTCGCGTCGGATCGCGCCCAAACTTCGCCTAAGGGGGTAGTTAGGGGCGTAGGTCACGGAAGTGACAGTGGCAGGTCGGGATCTCTTGATCTGCGAAGTCGAAATTGTGAATTTCGCGTTCGGTGGTCGCGTCGGATCGCGCCCAAACTTCGCCTAAGGGGGTAATTAGGGGCGTAGGTCACGAAAATGACAGTGGCAGGTCAGGATCTCTTGATCTGCGAAGTCGAAATTGTGAATTTCGCGTTCGGTGGTCGCATCGGATCGCGCCCAAACTTCGCCTAAGGGGGTAATTAGGGGCGTAGGTCACGAAAATGACAGTGGCAGGTCGGGATCTCTTGATCAGCGAAGTCGAAATTGTGAATTTCGCGTTCGGTGGTCGCGTCGGATCGCGCCCAAACTTCGCCTAAGGGGGTAATTAGGGGCGTAGGTCACGAAAATGACAGTGGCAGGTCGGGATCTCTTGATCTGCGAAGTCGAAATTGTGAATTTCGCGTTCGGTGGTCGCGTCGGATCGCGCCCAAACTTCGCCTAAGGGGGTAGTTAGGGGCGTAGGTCACGAAAATGACAGTGGCAGGTCGGGATCTCTTGATCTGCGAAGTCGAAATTGTGAATTTCGCGTTCGGTGGTCGCGTCGGATCGCGCCCAAACTTCGCCTAAGGGGGTAATTAGGGGCGTAGGTCACGGAAATGACAGTGGCAGGTCGGGATATCTTGATCTGCGAAGTCGAAATTGTGAATTTCGCGTTCGATGGTCGCGTCGGATCGCGCCCAAACTTCGCCTAAGGGGGTAATTAGAGGCGTAGGTCACGGAAATGACAGTGGCAGGTCGGGATCTCTTGATCTGCGAAGTCGAAATTGTGAATTTCGCGTTCGGTGGTCGCGTCGGATCGCGCCCAAACTTCCCCTAAGGGGGTAATTAGGGGCGTAGGTCACGGAAATGACAGTGGCAGGTCGGGATCTCTTGATCTGCGAAGTCGAAATTGTGAATTTCGCGTTCGGTGGTCGCGTCGGATCGCGCCCAAACTTCGCCTAAGGGGGTAATTAGGGGCGTAGGTCACGAAAATGACAGTGGCAGGTCGGGATCTCTTGATCTGCGAAGTCGAAATTGTGAATTTCGCGTTCGGTGGTCGCGTCGGATCGCGCCCAAACTTCGCCTAAGGGGGTAATTAGGGGCGTAGGTCACGAAAATGAAAGTGGCAGGTCGGGATCTCTTGATCTGCGAAGTCGAAATTGTGAATTTCGCGTTCGGTGGTCGCGTCGGATCGCGCCCAAACTTCGCCTAAGGGGGTAGTTAGGGGCGTAGGTCACGGAAATGACAGTGGCAGGTCGGGATATCTTGATCTGCGAAGTCGAAATTGTGAATTTCGCGTTCGGTGGTCGCGTCGGATCGCGCCCAAACTTCGCCTAAGGCGGTAATTAGGGGCGTAGGTCACGAAAATGACAGTGGCAGGTCGGGATCTCTTGATCAGCGAAGTCGAAATTGTGAATTTCGCGTTCGGTGGTCGCGTCGGATCGCGCCCAAACTTCGCCTAAGGGGGTAATTAGAGGCGTAGGTCACGGAAATGACAGTGGCAGGTCGGGATCTCTTGATCTGCGAAGTCGAAATTGTGAATTTCGCGTTCGGTGGTCGCGTCGGATCGCGCCCAAACTTCCCCTAAGGGGGTAATTAGGGGCGTAGGTCACGGAAATGACAGTGGCAGGTCGGGATCTCTTGATCTGCGAAGTCGAAATTGTGAATTTCGCGTTCGGTGGTCGCGTCGGATCGCGCCCAAACTTCGCCTAAGGGGGTAATTAGGGGCGTAGGTCACGAAAATGAAAGTGGCAGGTCGGGATCTCTTGATCTGCGAAGTCGAAATTGTGAATTTCGCGTTCGGTGGTCGCGTCGGATCGCGCCCAAACTTCGCCTAAGGGGGTAATTAGGGGCGTAGGTCACGGAAATGACAGTGGCAGGTCGGGATCTCTTGATCTGCGAAGTCGAAATTGTGAATTTCGCGTTCGGTGGTCGCGTCGGATCGCGCCCAAACTTCGCCTAAGGGGGTAATTAGGGGCGTAGGTCACGGAAATGACAGTGGCAGGTCGGGATCTCTTGATCTGCGAAGTCGAAATTGTGAATTTCGCGTTCGGTGGTCGCGTCGGATCGCGCCCAAACTTCGCCTAAGGGGGTAATTAGGGGCGTAGGTCACGAAAATGACAGTGGCAGGTCGGGATCTCTTGATCTGCGAAGTCGAAATTGTGAATTTCGCGTTCGGTGGTCGCGTCGGATCGCGCCCAAACTTCGCCTAAGGGGGTAATTAGGGGCGTAGGTCACGGAAATGACAGTGGCAGGTCGGGATCTCTTGATCTGCGAAGTCGAAATTGTGAATTTCGCGTTCGGTGGTCGCGTCGGATCGCGCCCAAACTTCGCCTAAGGGGGTAATTAGAGGCGTAGGTCACGGAAATGACAGTGGCAGGTCGGGATCTCTTGATCTGCGAAGTCGAAATTGTGAATTTCGCGTTCGGTGGTCGCGTCGGATCGCGCCCAAACTTCGCCTAAGGGGGTAATTAGAGGCGTAGGTCACGGAAATGACAGTGGCAGGTCGGGATCTCTTGATCTGCGAAGTCGAAATTGTGAATTTCGCGTTCGGTGGTCGCGTCGGATCGCGCCCAAACTTCGCCTAAGGGGGTAATTAGGGGCGTAGGTCACGGAAATGACAGTGGCAGGTCGGGATCTCTTGATCAGCGAAGTCGAAATTGTGAATTTCGCGTTCGGTGGTCGCGTCGGATGGCGCCCAAACTTCGCCTAAGGGGGTAATTAGGGGCGTAGGTCACGGAAATGACAGTGGCAGGTCGGGATCTCTTGATCTGCGAAGTCGAAATTGTGAATTTCGCGTTCGGTGGTCGCGTCGGATCGCGCCCAAACTTCGCCTAAGGGGGTAATTAGGGGCGTAGGTCACGGAAATGACAGTGGCAGGTCGGGATCTCTTGATCTGCGAAGTCGAAATTGTGAATTTCGCGTTCGGTGGTCGCGTCGGATCGCGCCCAAACTTCGCCTAAGGGGGTAATTAGAGGCGTAGGTCACGGAAATGACAGTGGCAGGTCGGGATCTCTTGATCTGCGAAGTCGAAATTGTGAATTTCGCGTTCGGTGGTCGCGTCGGATCGCGCCCAAACTTCGCCTAAGGGGGTAATTAGAGGCGTAGGTCACGGAAATGACAGTGGCAGGTCGGGATCTCTTGATCTGCGAAGTCGAAATTGTGAATTTCGCGTTCGGTGGTCGCGTCGGATCGCGCCCAAACTTCCCCTAAGGGGGTAATTAGGGGCGTAGGTCACGGAAATGACAGTGGCAGGTCGGGATCTCTTGATCTGCGAAGTCGAAATTGTGAATTTCGCGTTCGGTGGTCGCGTCGGATCGCGCCCAAACTTCGCCTAAGGGGGTAATTAGGGGCGTAGGTCACGAAAATGACAGTGGCAGGTCGGGATCTCTTGATCTGCGAAGTCGAAATTGTGAATTTCGCGTTCGGTGGTCGCGTCGGATCGCGCCCAAACTTCGCCTAAGGGGGTAATTAGGGGCGTAGGTCACGAAAATGAAAGTGGCAGGTCGGGATCTCTTGATCTGCGAAGTCGAAATTGTGAATTTCGCGTTCGGTGGTCGCGTCGGATCGCGCCCAAACTTCGCCTAAGGGGGTAGTTAGGGGCGTAGGTCACGGAAATGACAGTGGCAGGTCGGGATATCTTGATCTGCGAAGTCGAAATTGTGAATTTCGCGTTCGGTGGTCGCGTCGGATCGCGCCCAAACTTCGCCTAAGGCGGTAATTAGGGGCGTAGGTCACGAAAATGACAGTGGCAGGTCGGGATCTCTTGATCAGCGAAGTCGAAATTGTGAATTTCGCGTTCGGTGGTCGCGTCGGATCGCGCCCAAACTTCGCCTAAGGGGGTAATTAGAGGCGTAGGTCACGGAAATGACAGTGGCAGGTCGGGATCTCTTGATCTGCGAAGTCGAAATTGTGAATTTCGCGTTCGGTGGTCGCGTCGGATCGCGCCCAAACTTCGCCTAAGGCGGTAATTAGGGGCGTAGGTCACGAAAATGACAGTGGCAGGTCGGGATCTCTTGATCAGCGAAGTCGAAATTGTGAATTTCGCGTTCGGTGGTCGCGTCGGATCGCGCCCAAACTTCGCCTAAGGGGGTAATTAGAGGCGTAGGTCACGGAAATGACAGTGGCAGGTCGGGATCTCTTGATCTGCGAAGTCGAAATTGTGAATTTCGCGTTCGGTGGTCGCGTCGGATCGCGCCCAAACTTCGCCTAAGGGGGTAATTAGGGGCGTAGGTCACGAAAATGACAGTGGCAGGTCGGGATCTCTTGATCTGCGAAGTCGAAATTGTGAATTTCGCGTTCGGTGGTCGCGTCGGATCGCGCCCAAACTTCGCTTAAGGGGGTAATTAGGGGCGTCGGTCACGAAAACGACAGTGGCAGGTCGGGATCTCTTGATCTGCGAAGTCGAAATTGTGAATTTCGCGTTCGGTGGTCGCGTCGGATCGCGCCCAAACTTCGCCTAAGGGGGTAATTAGGGACGTAGGTCACGAAAATGACAGTGGCAGGTCGGGATCTCTTGATCTGCGAAGTCGAAATTGTGAATTTCGCGTTCGGTGGTCGCGTCGGATCGCGCCCAAACTTCGCCTAAGGGGGTAATTAGGGGCGTAGGTCACGAAAATGACAGTGGCAGGTCGGGATCTCTTGATCTGCGAAGTCGAAATTGTGAATTTCGCGTTCGGTGGTCGCGTCGGATCGCGCCCAAACTTCGCCTAAGGGGGTAATTAGGGGCGTCGGTCACGAAAACGACAGTGGCAGGTCGGGATCTCTTGATCTGCGAAGTCGAAATTGTGAATTTCGCGTTCGGTGGTCGCGTCGGATCGCGCCCAAACTTCGCCTAAGGGGGTAATTAGGGGCGTAGGTCACGAAAATGACAGTGGCAGGTCGGGATCTCTTGATCTGCGAAGTCGAAATTGTGAATTTCGCGTTCGGTGGTCGCGTCGGATCGCGCCCAAACTTCGCCTAAGGGGGTAATTAGGGGCGTAGGTCACGAAAATGACAGTGGCAGGTCGGGATCTCTTGATCGGCGAAGTCGAAATTGTGAATTTCGCGTTCGGTGGTCGCGTCGGATCGCGCCCAAACTTCGCCTAAGGGGGTAGTTAGGGGCGTAGGTCACGAAAATGACAGTGGCAGGTCGGGATCTCTTGATCTGCGAAGTCGAAATTGTGAATTTCGCGTTCGGTGGTCGCGTCGGATCGCGCCCAAACTTCGCCTAAGGGGGTAATTAGGGGCGTAGGTCACGGAAATGACAGTGGCAGGTCGGGATCTCTTGATCTGCGAAGTCGAAATTGTGAATTTCGCGTTCGGTGGTCGCGTCGGATCGCGCCCAAACTTCGCCTAAGGGGGTAGTTAGGGGCGTAGGTCACGGAAATGACAGTGGCAGGTCGGGATCTCTTGATCTGCGAAGTCGAAATTGTGAATTTCGCGTTCGGTGGTCGCGTCGGATCGCGCCCAAACTTCGCCTAAGGGGGTAATTAGAGGCGTAGGTCACGGAAATGACAGTGGCAGGTCGGGATCTCTTGATCTGCGAAGTCGAAATTGTGAATTTCGCGTTCGGTGGTCGCGTCGGATCGCGCCCAAACTTCGCCTAAGGGGGTAGTTAGGGGCGTAGGTCACGGAAATGACAGTGGCAGGTCGGGATCTCTTGATCTGCGAAGTCGAAATTGTGAATTACGCGTTCGGTGGTCGCGTCGGATCGCGCCCAAACTTCGCCTAAGGGGGTAATTAGGGGCGTAGGTCACGAAAATGACAGTGGCAGGTCAGGATCTCTTGATCTGCGAAGTCGAAATTGTGAATTTCGCGTTCGGTGGTCGCATCGGATCGCGCCCAAACTTCGCCTAAGGGGGTAATTAGGGGCGTAGGTCACGAAAATGACAGTGGCAGGTCGGGATCTCTTGATCAGCGAAGTCGAAATTGTGAATTTCGCGTTCGGTGGTCGCGTCGGATCGCGCCCAAACTTCGCCTAAGGGGGTAATTAGGGGCGTAGGTCACGAAAATGACAGTGGCAGGTCGGGATCTCTTGATCTGCGAAGTCGAAATTGTGAATTTCGCGTTCGGTGGTCGCGTCGGATCGCGCCCAAACTTCGCCTAAGGGGGTAATTAGGGGCGTAGGTCACGAAAATGACAGTGGCAGGTCGGGATCTCTTGATCTGCGAAGTCGAAATTGTGAATTTCGCGTTCGGTGGTCGCGTCGGATCGCGCCCAAACTTAGCCTAAGGGGGTAATTAGGGGCGTAGGTCACGAAAATGACAGTGTCAGGTCGGGATCTCTTGATCTGCGAAGTCGAAATTGTGAATTTCGCGTTCGGTGGTCGCGTCGGATCGCGCCCAAACTTCGCCTAAGGGGGTAGTTAGGGGCGTAGGTCACGGAAATGACAGTGGCAGGTCGGGATCTCTTGATCAGCGAAGTCGAAATTGTGAATTTCGCGTTCGGTGGTCGCGTCGGATGGCGCCCAAACTTCGCCTAAGGGGGTAATTAGGGGCGTAGGTCACGGAAATGACAGTGGCAGGTCGGGATCTCTTGATCTGCGAAGTCGAAATTGTGAATTTCGCGTTCGGTGGTCGCGTCGGATCGCGCCCAAACTTCGCCTAAGGGGGTAATTAGAGGCGTAGGTCACGGAAATGACAGTGGCAGGTCGGGATCTCTTGATCTGCGAAGTCGAAATTGTGAATTTCGCGTTCGGTGGTCGCGTCGGATCGCGCCCAAACTTCGCCTAAGGGGGTAATTAGAGGCGTAGGTCACGGAAATGACAGTGGCAGGTCGGGATCTCTTGATCTGCGAAGTCGAAATTGTGAATTTCGCGTTCGGTGGTCGCGTCGGATCGCGCCCAAACTTCGCCTAAGGGGGTAGTTAGGGGCGTAGGTCACGGAAGTGACAGTGGCAGGTCGGGATCTCTTGATCTGCGAAGTCGAAATTGTGAATTTCGCGTTCGGTGGTCGCGTCGGATCGCGCCCAAACTTCGCCTAAGGGGGTAATTAGGGGCGTAGGTCACGAAAATGACAGTGGCAGGTCAGGATCTCTTGATCTGCGAAGTCGAAATTGTGAATTTCGCGTTCGGTGGTCGCATCGGATCGCGCCCAAACTTCGCCTAAGGGGGTAATTAGGGGCGTAGGTCACGAAAATGACAGTGGCAGGTCGGGATCTCTTGATCAGCGAAGTCGAAATTGTGAATTTCGCGTTCGGTGGTCGCGTCGGATCGCGCCCAAACTTCGCCTAAGGGGGTAATTAGGGGCGTAGGTCACGAAAATGACAGTGGCAGGTCGGGATCTCTTGATCTGCGAAGTCGAAATTGTGAATTTCGCGTTCGGTGGTCGCGTCGGATCGCGCCCAAACTTCGCCTAAGGGGGTAGTTAGGGGCGTAGGTCACGGAAATGACAGTGGCAGGTCGGGATATCTTGATCTGCGAAGTCGAAATTGTGAATTTCGCGTTCGGTGGTCGCGTCGGATCGCGCCCAAACTTCGCCTAAGGGGGTAATTAGAGGCGTAGGTCACGGAAATGACAGTGGCAGGTCGGGATCTCTTGATCTGCGAAGTCGAAATTGTGAATTTCGCGTTCGGTGGTCGCGTCGGATCGCGCCCAAACTTCGCCTAAGGGGGTAATTAGGGGCGTAGGTCACGAAAATGACAGTGGCAGGTCGGGATCTCTTGATCTGCGAAGTCGAAATTGTGAATTTCGCGTTCGGTGGTCGCGTCGGATCGCGCCCAAACTTCGCCTAAGGGGGTAATTAGGGGCGTAGGTCACGAAAATGACAGTGGCAGGTCGGGATCTCTTGATCTGCGAAGTCGAAATTGTGAATTTCGCGTTCGGTGGTCGCGTCGGATCGCGCCCAAACTTCGCCTAAGGGGGTAATTAGGGGCGTCGGTCACGAAAACGACAGTGGCAGGTCGGGATCTCTTGATCTGCGAAGTCGAAATTGTGAATTTCGCGTTCGGTGGTCGCGTCGGATCGCGCCCAAACTTCGCCTAAGGGGGTAATTAGGGGCGTAGGTCACGAAAATGACAGTGGCAGGTCGGGATCTCTTGATCTGCGAAGTCGAAATTGTGAATTTCGCGTTCGGTGGTCGCGTCGGATCGCGCCCAAACTTCGCCTAAGGGGGTAATTAGGGGCGTAGGTCACGAAAATGACAGTGGCAGGTCGGGATCTCTTGATCGGCGAAGTCGAAATTGTGAATTTCGCGTTCGGTGGTCGCGTCGGATCGCGCCCAAACTTCGCCTAAGGGGGTAGTTAGGGGCGTAGGTCACGAAAATGACAGTGGCAGGTCGGGATCTCTTGATCTGCGAAGTCGAAATTGTGAATTTCGCGTTCGGTGGTCGCGTCGGATCGCGCCCAAACTTCGCCTAAGGGGGTAATTAGGGGCGTAGGTCACGGAAATGACAGTGGCAGGTCGGGATCTCTTGATCTGCGAAGTCGAAATTGTGAATTTCGCGTTCGGTGGTCGCGTCGGATCGCGCCCAAACTTCGCCTAAGGGGGTAGTTAGGGGCGTAGGTCACGGAAATGACAGTGGCAGGTCGGGATCTCTTGATCTGCGAAGTCGAAATTGTGAATTTCGCGTTCGGTGGTCGCGTCGGATCGCGCCCAAACTTCGCCTAAGGGGGTAATTAGAGGCGTAGGTCACGGAAATGACAGTGGCAGGTCGGGATCTCTTGATCTGCGAAGTCGAAATTGTGAATTTCGCGTTCGGTGGTCGCGTCGGATCGCGCCCAAACTTCGCCTAAGGGGGTAGTTAGGGGCGTAGGTCACGGAAATGACAGTGGCAGGTCGGGATCTCTTGATCTGCGAAGTCGAAATTGTGAATTACGCGTTCGGTGGTCGCGTCGGATCGCGCCCAAACTTCGCCTAAGGGGGTAATTAGGGGCGTAGGTCACGAAAATGACAGTGGCAGGTCAGGATCTCTTGATCTGCGAAGTCGAAATTGTGAATTTCGCGTTCGGTGGTCGCATCGGATCGCGCCCAAACTTCGCCTAAGGGGGTAATTAGGGGCGTAGGTCACGAAAATGACAGTGGCAGGTCGGGATCTCTTGATCAGCGAAGTCGAAATTGTGAATTTCGCGTTCGGTGGTCGCGTCGGATCGCGCCCAAACTTCGCCTAAGGGGGTAATTAGGGGCGTAGGTCACGAAAATGACAGTGGCAGGTCGGGATCTCTTGATCTGCGAAGTCGAAATTGTGAATTTCGCGTTCGGTGGTCGCGTCGGATCGCGCCCAAACTTCGCCTAAGGGGGTAATTAGGGGCGTAGGTCACGAAAATGACAGTGGCAGGTCGGGATCTCTTGATCTGCGAAGTCGAAATTGTGAATTTCGCGTTCGGTGGTCGCGTCGGATCGCGCCCAAACTTAGCCTAAGGGGGTAATTAGGGGCGTAGGTCACGAAAATGACAGTGTCAGGTCGGGATCTCTTGATCTGCGAAGTCGAAATTGTGAATTTCGCGTTCGGTGGTCGCGTCGGATCGCGCCCAAACTTCGCCTAAGGGGGTAGTTAGGGGCGTAGGTCACGGAAATGACAGTGGCAGGTCGGGATCTCTTGATCAGCGAAGTCGAAATTGTGAATTTCGCGTTCGGTGGTCGCGTCGGATGGCGCCCAAACTTCGCCTAAGGGGGTAATTAGGGGCGTAGGTCACGGAAATGACAGTGGCAGGTCGGGATCTCTTGATCTGCGAAGTCGAAATTGTGAATTTCGCGTTCGGTGGTCGCGTCGGATCGCGCCCAAACTTCGCCTAAGGGGGTAATTAGAGGCGTAGGTCACGGAAATGACAGTGGCAGGTCGGGATCTCTTGATCTGCGAAGTCGAAATTGTGAATTTCGCGTTCGGTGGTCGCGTCGGATCGCGCCCAAACTTCGCCTAAGGGGGTAATTAGAGGCGTAGGTCACGGAAATGACAGTGGCAGGTCGGGATCTCTTGATCTGCGAAGTCGAAATTGTGAATTTCGCGTTCGGTGGTCGCGTCGGATCGCGCCCAAACTTCGCCTAAGGGGGTAGTTAGGGGCGTAGGTCACGGAAGTGACAGTGGCAGGTCGGGATCTCTTGATCTGCGAAGTCGAAATTGTGAATTTCGCGTTCGGTGGTCGCGTCGGATCGCGCCCAAACTTCGCCTAAGGGGGTAATTAGGGGCGTAGGTCACGAAAATGACAGTGGCAGGTCAGGATCTCTTGATCTGCGAAGTCGAAATTGTGAATTTCGCGTTCGGTGGTCGCATCGGATCGCGCCCAAACTTCGCCTAAGGGGGTAATTAGGGGCGTAGGTCACGAAAATGACAGTGGCAGGTCGGGATCTCTTGATCTGCGAAGTCGAAATTGTGAATTTCGCGTTCGGTGGTCGCGTCGGATCGCGCCCAAACTTCGCCTAAGGGGGTAATTAGGGGCGTAGGTCACGAAAATGACAGTGGCAGGTCGGGATCTCTTGATCTGCGAAGTCGAAATTGTGAATTTCGCGTTCGGTGGTCGCGTCGGATCGCGCCCAAACTTCGCCTAAGGGGGTAATTAGGGGCGTAGGTCACGAAAATGACAGTGGCAGGTCAGGATCTCTTGATCAGCGAAGTCGAAATTGTGAATTTCGCGTTCGGTGGTCGCGTCGGATCGCGCCCAAACTTCGCCTAAGGGGGTAATTAGGGGCGTAGGTCACGAAAATGACAGTGGCAGGTCGGGATCTCTTGATCAGCGAAGTCGAAATTGTGAATTTCGCGTTCGGTGGTCGCGTCGGATCGCGCCCAAACTTCGCCTAAGGGGGTAATTAGGGGCGTAGGTCACGAAAATGACAGTGGCAGGTCAGGATCTCTTGATCAGCGAAGTCGAAATTGTGAATTTCGCGTTCGGTGGTCGCGTCGGATCGCGCCCAAACTTCGCCTAAGGGGGTAATTAGGGGCGTAGGTCACGAAAATGACAGTGGCAGGTCGGGATCTCTTGATCTGCGAAGTCGAAATTGTGAATTTCGCGTTCGGTGGTCGCGTCGGATCGCGCCCAAACTTCGCCTAAGGGGGTAGTTAGGGGCGTAGGTCACGGAAATGACAGTGGCAGGTCGGGATATCTTGATCTGCGAAGTCGAAATTGTGAATTTCGCGTTCGGTGGTCGCGTCGGATCGCGCCCAAACTTCGCCTAAGGGGGTAATTAGAGGCGTAGGTCACGGAAATGACAGTGGCAGGTCGGGATCTCTTGATCTGCGAAGTCGAAATTGTGAATTTCGCGTTCGGTGGTCGCGTCGGATCGCGCCCAAACTTCCCCTAAGGGGGTAATTAGGGGCGTAGGTCACGGAAATGACAGTGGCAGGTCGGGATCTCTTGATCTGCGAAGTCGAAATTGTGAATTTCGCGTTCGGTGGTCGCGTCGGATCGCGCCCAAACTTCGCCTAAGGGGGTAATTAGGGGCGTAGGTCACGAAAATGACAGTGGCAGGTCGGGATCTCTTGATCTGCGAAGTCGAAATTGTGAATTTCGCGTTCGGTGGTCGCGTCGGATCGCGCCCAAACTTCGCCTAAGGGGGTAATTAGGGGCGTAGGTCACGAAAATGAAAGTGGCAGGTCGGGATCTCTTGATCTGCGAAGTCGAAATTGTGAATTTCGCGTTCGGTGGTCGCGTCGGATCGCGCCCAAACTTCGCCTAAGGGGGTAGTTAGGGGCGTAGGTCACGGAAATGACAGTGGCAGGTCGGGATATCTTGATCTGCGAAGTCGAAATTGTGAATTTCGCGTTCGGTGGTCGCGTCGGATCGCGCCCAAACTTCGCCTAAGGCGGTAATTAGGGGCGTAGGTCACGAAAATGACAGTGGCAGGTCGGGATCTCTTGATCAGCGAAGTCGAAATTGTGAATTTCGCGTTCGGTGGTCGCGTCGGATCGCGCCCAAACTTCGCCTAAGGGGGTAATTAGAGGCGTAGGTCACGGAAATGACAGTGGCAGGTCGGGATCTCTTGATCTGCGAAGTCGAAATTGTGAATTTCGCGTTCGGTGGTCGCGTCGGATCGCGCCCAAACTTCCCCTAAGGGGGTAATTAGGGGCGTAGGTCACGGAAATGACAGTGGCAGGTCGGGATCTCTTGATCTGCGAAGTCGAAATTGTGAATTTCGCGTTCGGTGGTCGCGTCGGATCGCGCCCAAACTTCGCCTAAGGGGGTAATTAGGGGCGTAGGTCACGAAAATGAAAGTGGCAGGTCGGGATCTCTTGATCTGCGAAGTCGAAATTGTGAATTTCGCGTTCGGTGGTCGCGTCGGATCGCGCCCAAACTTCGCCTAAGGGGGTAATTAGGGGCGTAGGTCACGGAAATGACAGTGGCAGGTCGGGATCTCTTGATCTGCGAAGTCGAAATTGTGAATTTCGCGTTCGGTGGTCGCGTCGGATCGCGCCCAAACTTCGCCTAAGGGGGTAATTAGGGGCGTAGGTCACGGAAATGACAGTGGCAGGTCGGGATCTCTTGATCTGCGAAGTCGAAATTGTGAATTTCGCGTTCGGTGGTCGCGTCGGATCGCGCCCAAACTTCGCCTAAGGGGGTAATTAGGGGCGTAGGTCACGAAAATGACAGTGGCAGGTCGGGATCTCTTGATCTGCGAAGTCGAAATTGTGAATTTCGCGTTCGGTGGTCGCGTCGGATCGCGCCCAAACTTCGCCTAAGGGGGTAATTAGGGGCGTAGGTCACGGAAATGACAGTGGCAGGTCGGGATCTCTTGATCTGCGAAGTCGAAATTGTGAATTTCGCGTTCGGTGGTCGCGTCGGATCGCGCCCAAACTTCGCCTAAGGGGGTAATTAGAGGCGTAGGTCACGGAAATGACAGTGGCAGGTCGGGATCTCTTGATCTGCGAAGTCGAAATTGTGAATTTCGCGTTCGGTGGTCGCGTCGGATCGCGCCCAAACTTCGCCTAAGGGGGTAATTAGGGGCGTAGGTCACGGAAATGACAGTGGCAGGTCGGGATCTCTTGATCTGCGAAGTCGAAATTGTGAATTTCGCGTTCGGTGGTCGCGTCGGATCGCGCCCAAACTTCGCCTAAGGGGGTAATTAGGGGCGTAGGTCACGAAAATGACAGTGGCAGGTCGGGATCTCTTGATCTGCGAAGTCGAAATTGTGAATTTCGCGTTCGGTGGTCGCGTCGGATCGCGCCCAAACTTCGCCTAAGGGGGTAATTAGGGGCGTAGGTCACGGAAATGACAGTGGCAGGTCGGGATCTCTTGATCTGCGAAGTCGAAATTGTGAATTTCGCGTTCGGTGGTCGCGTCGGATCGCGCCCAAACTTCGCCTAAGGGGGTAATTAGAGGCGTAGGTCACGGAAATGACAGTGGCAGGTCGGGATCTCTTGATCTGCGAAGTCGAAATTGTGAATTTCGCGTTCGGTGGTCGCGTCGGATCGCGCCCAAACTTCGCCTAAGGGGGTAATTAGAGGCGTAGGTCACGGAAATGACAGTGGCAGGTCGGGATCTCTTGATCTGCGAAGTCGAAATTGTGAATTTCGCGTTCGGTGGTCGCGTCGGATCGCGCCCAAACTTCGCCTAAGGGGGTAATTAGGGGCGTAGGTCACGGAAATGACAGTGGCAGGTCGGGATCTCTTGATCAGCGAAGTCGAAATTGTGAATTTCGCGTTCGGTGGTCGCGTCGGATGGCGCCCAAACTTCGCCTAAGGGGGTAATTAGGGGCGTAGGTCACGGAAATGACAGTGGCAGGTCGGGATCTCTTGATCTGCGAAGTCGAAATTGTGAATTTCGCGTTCGGTGGTCGCGTCGGATCGCGCCCAAACTTCGCCTAAGGGGGTAATTAGGGGCGTAGGTCACGGAAATGACAGTGGCAGGTCGGGATCTCTTGATCTGCGAAGTCGAAATTGTGAATTTCGCGTTCGGTGGTCGCGTCGGATCGCGCCCAAACTTCGCCTAAGGGGGTAATTAGAGGCGTAGGTCACGGAAATGACAGTGGCAGGTCGGGATCTCTTGATCTGCGAAGTCGAAATTGTGAATTTCGCGTTCGGTGGTCGCGTCGGATCGCGCCCAAACTTCGCCTAAGGGGGTAATTAGAGGCGTAGGTCACGGAAATGACAGTGGCAGGTCGGGATCTCTTGATCTGCGAAGTCGAAATTGTGAATTTCGCGTTCGGTGGTCGCGTCGGATCGCGCCCAAACTTCCCCTAAGGGGGTAATTAGGGGCGTAGGTCACGGAAATGACAGTGGCAGGTCAGGATCTCTTGATCTGCGAAGTCGAAATTGTGAATTTCGCGTTCGGTGGTCGCGTCGGATCGCGCCCAAACTTCGCCTAAGGGGGTAATTAGGGGCGTAGGTCACGAAAATGACAGTGGCAGGTCGGGATCTCTTGATCTGCGAAGTCGAAATTGTGAATTTCGCGTTCGGTGGTCGCGTCGGATCGCGCCCAAACTTCGCCTAAGGGGGTAATTAGGGGCGTAGGTCACGAAAATGAAAGTGGCAGGTCGGGATCTCTTGATCTGCGAAGTCGAAATTGTGAATTTCGCGTTCGGTGGTCGCGTCGGATCGCGCCCAAACTTCGCCTAAGGGGGTAGTTAGGGGCGTAGGTCACGGAAATGACAGTGGCAGGTCGGGATATCTTGATCTGCGAAGTCGAAATTGTGAATTTCGCGTTCGGTGGTCGCGTCGGATCGCGCCCAAACTTCGCCTAAGGCGGTAATTAGGGGCGTAGGTCACGAAAATGACAGTGGCAGGTCGGGATCTCTTGATCAGCGAAGTCGAAATTGTGAATTTCGCGTTCGGTGGTCGCGTCGGATCGCGCCCAAACTTCGCCTAAGGGGGTAATTAGAGGCGTAGGTCACGGAAATGACAGTGGCAGGTCGGGATCTCTTGATCTGCGAAGTCGAAATTGTGAATTTCGCGTTCGGTGGTCGCGTCGGATCGCGCCCAAACTTCGCCTAAGGGGGTAATTAGGGGCGTAGGTCACGAAAATGACAGTGGCAGGTCGGGATCTCTTGATCTGCGAAGTCGAAATTGTGAATTTCGCGTTCGGTGGTCGCGTCGGATCGCGCCCAAACTTCGCTTAAGGGGGTAATTAGGGGCGTCGGTCACGAAAACGACAGTGGCAGGTCGGGATCTCTTGATCTGCGAAGTCGAAATTGTGAATTTCGCGTTCGGTGGTCGCGTCGGATCGCGCCCAAACTTCGCCTAAGGGGGTAATTAGGGACGTAGGTCACGAAAATGACAGTGGCAGGTCGGGATCTCTTGATCTGCGAAGTCGAAATTGTGAATTTCGCGTTCGGTGGTCGCGTCGGATCGCGCCCAAACTTCGCCTAAGGGGGTAATTAGGGGCGTAGGTCACGAAAATGACAGTGGCAGGTCGGGATCTCTTGATCTGCGAAGTCGAAATTGTGAATTTCGCGTTCGGTGGTCGCGTCGGATCGCGCCCAAACTTCGCCTAAGGGGGTAATTAGGGGCGTCGGTCACGAAAACGACAGTGGCAGGTCGGGATCTCTTGATCTGCGAAGTCGAAATTGTGAATTTCGCGTTCGGTGGTCGCGTCGGATCGCGCCCAAACTTCGCCTAAGGGGGTAATTAGGGACGTAGGTCACGAAAATGACAGTGGCAGGTCGGGATCTCTTGATCAGCGAAGTCGAAATTGTGAATTTCGCGTTCGGTGGTCGCGTCGGATCGCGCCCAAACTTCGCCTAAGGGGGTAATTAGGGGCGTAGGTCACGAAAATGACAGTGGCAGGTCGGGATCTCTTGATCTGCGAAGTCGAAATTGTGAATTTCGCGTTCGGTGGTCGCGTCGGATCGCGCCCAAACTTCGCCTAAGGGGGTAATTAGGGACGTAGGTCACGAAAATGACAGTGGCAGGTCGGGATCTCTTGATCAGCGAAGTCGAAATTGTGAATTTCGCGTTTGGTGGTCGCGTCGGGTCGCGCCCAAACTTCGCCTAAGGGGGTAATTAGGGACGTAGGTCACGAAAATGACAGTGGCAGGTCGGGATCTCTTGATCAGCGAAGTCGAAATTGTGAATTTCGCGTTCGGTGGTCGCGTCGGATCGCGCCCAAACTTCGCCTAAGGGGGTAATTAGGGGCGTAGGTCACGAAAATGACAGTGGCAGGTCGGGATCTCTTGATCAGCGAAGTCGAAATTGTGAATTTCGCGTTCGGTGGTCGCGTCGGATCGCGCCCAAACTTCGCCTAAGGGGGTAATTAGGGGCGTAGGTCACGAAAATGACAGTGGCAGGTCGGGATCTCTTGATCAGCGAAGTCGAAATTGTGAATTTCGCGTTCGGTGGTCGCGTCGGATCGCGCCCAAACTTCGCCTAAGGGGGTAATTAGGGGCGTAGGTCACGGAAATGACAGTGGCAGGTCGGGATCTCTTGATCTGCGAAGTCGAAATTGTGAATTTCGCGTTCGGTGGTCGCGTCGGATCGCGCCCAAACTTCCCCTAAGGGGGTAATTAGGGGCGTAGGTCACGGAAATGACAGTGGCAGGTCGGGATCTCTTGATCTGCGAAGTCGAAATTGTGAATTTCGCGTTCGGTGGTCGTGTCGGATCGCGCCCAAACTTCCCCTAAGGGGGTAATTAGGGGCGTAGGTCACGGAAATGACAGTGGCAGGTCGGGATCTCTTGATCTGCGAAAATTGTGAATTTCGCGTTCGGTGGTCGCGTCGGATCGCGCCCAAACTTAGCCTAAGGGGGTAATTAGGGGCGTAGGTCACGAAAATGACAGTGGCAGGTCGGGATCTCTTGATCTGCGAAGTCGAAATTGTGAATTTCGCGTTCGGTGGTCGCGTCGGATCGCGCCCAAACTTCGCCTAAGGGGGTAATTAGGGGCGTAGGTCACGGAAATGACAGTGGCAGGTCGGGATCTCTTGATCTGCGAAGTCGAAATTGTGAATTTCGCGTTCGGTGGTCGCGTCGGATCGCGCCCAAACTTAGCCTAAGGGGTAATTAGGGGCGTAGGTCACGAAAATGACAGTGGCAGGTCGGGATCTCTTGATCTGCGAAGTCGAAATTGTGAATTTCGCGTTCGGTGGTCGCGTCGGATCGCGCCCAAACTTCGCCTAAGGGGGTAATTAGGGACGTAGGTCACGAAAATGACAGTGGCAGGTCGGGATCTCTTGATCTGCGAAGTCGAAATTGTGAATTTCGCGTTCGGTGGTCGCGTCGGATCGCGCCCAAACTTAGCCTAAGGGGTAATTAGGGGCGTAGGTCACGAAAATGACAGTGGCAGGTCGGGATCTCTTGATCTGCGAAGTCGAAATTGTGAATTTCGCGTTCGGTGGTCGCGTCGGATCGCGCCCAAACTTCGCCTAAGGGGGTAATTAGGGACGTAGGTCACGAAAATGACAGTGGCAGGTCGGGATCTCTTGATCAGCGAAGTCGAAATTGTGAATTTCGCGTTCGGTGGTCGCGTCGGATCGCGCCCAAACTTCGCCTAAGGGGGTAATTAGGGGCGTAGGTCACGAAAATGACAGTGGCAGGTCGGGATCTCTTGATCTGCGAAGTCGAAATTGTGAATTTCGCGTTCGGTGGTCGCGTCGGATCGCGCCCAAACTTCGCCTAAGGGGGTAATTAGGGACGTAGGTCACGAAAATGACAGTGGCAGGTCGGGATCTCTTGATCAGCGAAGTCGAAATTGTGAATTTCGCGTTCGGTGGTCGCGTCGGATCGCGCCCAAACTTCGCTTAAGGGGGTAATTAGGGGCGTCGGTCACGAAAACGACAGTGGCAGGTCGGGATCTCTTGATCTGCGAAGTCGAAATTGTGAATTTCGCGTTCGGTGGTCGCGTCGGATCGCGCCCAAACTTCGCCTAAGGGGGTAATTAGGGACGTAGGTCACGAAAATGACAGTGGCAGGTCGGGATCTCTTGATCAGCGAAGTCGAAATTGTGAATTTCGCGTTTGGTGGTCGCGTCGGGTCGCGCCCAAACTTCGCCTAAGGGGGTAATTAGGGACGTAGGTCACGAAAATGACAGTGGCAGGTCGGGATCTCTTGATCAGCGAAGTCGAAATTGTGAATTTCGCGTTCGGTGGTCGCGTCGGATCGCGCCCAAACTTCGCCTAAGGGGGTAATTAGGGGCGTAGGTCACGAAAATGACAGTGGCAGGTCGGGATCTCTTGATCAGCGAAGTCGAAATTGTGAATTTCGCGTTCGGTGGTCGCGTCGGATCGCGCCCAAACTTCGCCTAAGGGGGTAATTAGGGGCGTAGGTCACGAAAATGACAGTGGCAGGTCGGGATCTCTTGATCAGCGAAGTCGAAATTGTGAATTTCGCGTTCGGTGGTCGCGTCGGATCGCGCCCAAACTTCGCCTAAGGGGGTAATTAGGGGCGTAGGTCACGGAAATGACAGTGGCAGGTCGGGATCTCTTGATCTGCGAAGTCGAAATTGTGAATTTCGCGTTCGGTGGTCGCGTCGGATCGCGCCCAAACTTCCCCTAAGGGGGTAATTAGGGGCGTAGGTCACGGAAATGACAGTGGCAGGTCGGGATCTCTTGATCTGCGAAGTCGAAATTGTGAATTTCGCGTTCGGTGGTCGTGTCGGATCGCGCCCAAACTTCCCCTAAGGGGGTAATTAGGGGCGTAGGTCACGGAAATGACAGTGGCAGGTCGGGATCTCTTGATCTGCGAAAATTGTGAATTTCGCGTTCGGTGGTCGCGTCGGATCGCGCCCAAACTTAGCCTAAGGGGGTAATTAGGGGCGTAGGTCACGAAAATGACAGTGGCAGGTCGGGATCTCTTGATCTGCGAAGTCGAAATTGTGAATTTCGCGTTCGGTGGTCGCGTCGGATCGCGCCCAAACTTCGCCTAAGGGGGTAATTAGGGGCGTAGGTCACGGAAATGACAGTGGCAGGTCGGGATCTCTTGATCTGCGAAGTCGAAATTGTGAATTTCGCGTTCGGTGGTCGCGTCGGATCGCGCCCAAACTTAGCCTAAGGGGTAATTAGGGGCGTAGGTCACGAAAATGACAGTGGCAGGTCGGGATCTCTTGATCTGCGAAGTCGAAATTGTGAATTTCGCGTTCGGTGGTCGCGTCGGATCGCGCCCAAACTTCGCCTAAGGGGGTAATTAGGGACGTAGGTCACGAAAATGACAGTGGCAGGTCGGGATCTCTTGATCTGCGAAGTCGAAATTGTGAATTTCGCGTTCGGTGGTCGCGTCGGATCGCGCCCAAACTTAGCCTAAGGGGTAATTAGGGGCGTAGGTCACGAAAATGACAGTGGCAGGTCGGGATCTCTTGATCTGCGAAGTCGAAATTGTGAATTTCGCGTTCGGTGGTCGCGTCGGATCGCGCCCAAACTTCGCCTAAGGGGGTAATTAGGGACGTAGGTCACGAAAATGACAGTGGCAGGTCGGGATCTCTTGATCAGCGAAGTCGAAATTGTGAATTTCGCGTTCGGTGGTCGCGTCGGATCGCGCCCAAACTTCGCCTAAGGGGGTAATTAGGGGCGTAGGTCACGAAAATGACAGTGGCAGGTCGGGATCTCTTGATCTGCGAAGTCGAAATTGTGAATTTCGCGTTCGGTGGTCGCGTCGGATCGCGCCCAAACTTCGCCTAAGGGGGTAATTAGGGACGTAGGTCACGAAAATGACAGTGGCAGGTCGGGATCTCTTGATCAGCGAAGTCGAAATTGTGAATTTCGCGTTCGGTGGTCGCGTCGGATCGCGCCCAAACTTCGCTTAAGGGGGTAATTAGGGGCGTCGGTCACGAAAACGACAGTGGCAGGTCGGGATCTCTTGATCTGCGAAGTCGAAATTGTGAATTTCGCGTTCGGTGGTCGCGTCGGATCGCGCCCAAACTTCGCCTAAGGGGGTAATTAGGGACGTAGGTCACGAAAATGACAGTGGCA
Organism: Heligmosomoides polygyrus bakeri; assembly: GCA_947359475.1. Taxonomy (NCBI): domain Eukaryota; kingdom Metazoa; phylum Nematoda; class Chromadorea; order Rhabditida; family Heligmosomidae; genus Heligmosomoides; species Heligmosomoides polygyrus. The sequence continues at coordinate 362,440 of OX375866.1, forward strand.
GGTCGGGATCTCTTGATCAGCGAAGTCGAAATTGTGAATTTCGCGTTCGGTGGTCGCGTCGGATCGCGCCCAAACTTCGCCTAAGGGGGTAATTAGGGGCGTAGGTCACGAAAATGACAGTGGCAGGTCGGGATCTCTTGATCTGCGAAGTCGAAATTGTGAATTTCGCGTTCGGTGGTCGCGTCGGATCGCGCCCAAACTTCGCCTAAGGGGGTAATTAGGGGCGTCGGTCACGAAAACGACAGTGGCAGGTCGGGATCTCTTGATCTGCGAAGTCGAAATTGTGAATTTCGCGTTCGGTGGTCGCGTCGGATCGCGCCCAAACTTCGCCTAAGGGAGTAATTAGGGACGTAGGTCACGAAAATGACAGTGGCAGGTCGGGATCTCTTGATCTGCGAAGTCGAAATTGTGAATTTCGCGTTCGGTGGTCGCGTCGGATCGCGCCCAAACTTCGCCTAAGGGGGTAATTAGGGACGTAGGTCACGAAAATGACAGTGGCAGGTCGGGATCTCTTGATCAGCGAAGTCGAAATTGCGAATTTCGCGTTCGGTGGTCGCGTCGGATCGCGCCCAAACTTCGCCTAAGGGGGTAATTAGGGGCGTAGGTCACGAAAATGACAGTGGCAGGTCGGGATCTCTTGATCAGCGAAGTCGAAATTGTGAATTTCGCGTTCGGTGGTCGCGTCGGATCGCGCCCAAACTTCGCTTAAGGGGGTAATTAGGGGCGTCGGTCACGAAAACGACAGTGGCAGGTCGGGATCTCTTGATCTGCGAAGTCGAAATTGTGAATTTCGCGTTCGGTGGTCGCGTCGGATCGCGCCCAAACTTCGCCTAAGGGGGTAATTAGGGACGTAGGTCACGAAAATGACAGTGGCAGGTCGGGATCTCTTGATCAGCGAAGTCGAAATTGTGAATTTCGCGTTCGGTGGTCGCGTCGGATCGCGCCCAAACTTCGCTTAAGGGGGTAATTAGGGGCGTCGGTCACGAAAACGACAGTGGCAGGTCGGGATCTCTTGATCTGCGAAGTCGAAATTGTGAATTTCGCGTTCGGTGGTCGCGTCGGATCGCGCCCAAACTTCGCCTAAGGGGGTAATTAGGGACGTAGGTCACGAAAATGACAGTGGCAGGTCGGGATCTCTTGATCAGCGAAGTCGAAATTGTGAATTTCGCGTTCGGTGGTCGCGTCGGATCGCGCCCAAACTTCGCCTAAGGGGGTAATTAGGGGCGTAGGTCACGAAAATGACAGTGGCAGGTCGGGATCTCTTGATCTGCGAAGTCGAAATTGTGAATTTCGCGTTCGGTGGTCGCGTCGGATCGCGCCCAAACTTCGCCTAAGGGGGTAATTAGGGGCGTCGGTCACGAAAACGACAGTGGCAGGTCGGGATCTCTTGATCTGCGAAGTCGAAATTGTGAATTTCGCGTTCGGTGGTCGCGTCGGATCGCGCCCAAACTTCGCCTAAGGGGGTAATTAGGGGCGTAGGTCACGAAAATGACAGTGGCAGGTCGGGATCTCTTGATCTGCGAAGTCGAAATTGTGAATTTCGCGTTCGGTGGTCGCGTCGGATCGCGCCCAAACTTCGCCTAAGGGGGTAATTAGGGACGTAGGTCACGAAAATGACAGTGGCAGGTCGGGATCTCTTGATCAGCGAAGTCGAAATTGCGAATTTCGCGTTCGGTGGTCGCGTCGGATCGCGCCCAAACTTCGCCTAAGGGGGTAATTAGGGGCGTAGGTCACGAAAATGACAGTGGCAGGTCGGGATCTCTTGATCAGCGAAGTCGAAATTGTGAATTTCGCGTTCGGTGGTCGCGTCGGATCGCGCCCAAACTTCGCTTAAGGGGGTAATTAGGGGCGTCGGTCACGAAAACGACAGTGGCAGGTCGGGATCTCTTGATCTGCGAAGTCGAAATTGTGAATTTCGCGTTCGGTGGTCGCGTCGGATCGCGCCCAAACTTCGCCTAAGGGGGTAATTAGGGACGTAGGTCACGAAAATGACAGTGGCAGGTCGGGATCTCTTGATCAGCGAAGTCGAAATTGTGAATTTCGCGTTCGGTGGTCGCGTCGGATCGCGCCCAAACTTCGCTTAAGGGGGTAATTAGGGGCGTCGGTCACGAAAACGACAGTGGCAGGTCGGGATCTCTTGATCTGCGAAGTCGAAATTGTGAATTTCGCGTTCGGTGGTCGCGTCGGATCGCGCCCAAACTTCGCCTAAGGGGGTAATTAGGGACGTAGGTCACGAAAATGACAGTGGCAGGTCGGGATCTCTTGATCAGCGAAGTCGAAATTGTGAATTTCGCGTTCGGTGGTCGCGTCGGATCGCGCCCAAACTTCGCCTAAGGGGGTAATTAGGGGCGTAGGTCACGAAAATGACAGTGGCAGGTCGGGATCTCTTGATCTGCGAAGTCGAAATTGTGAATTTCGCGTTCGGTGGTCGCGTCGGATCGCGCCCAAACTTCGCCTAAGGGGGTAATTAGGGGCGTCGGTCACGAAAACGACAGTGGCAGGTCGGGATCTCTTGATCTGCGAAGTCGAAATTGTGAATTTCGCGTTCGGTGGTCGCGTCGGATCGCGCCCAAACTTCGCCTAAGGGGGTAATTAGGGACGTAGGTCACGAAAATGACAGTGGCAGGTCGGGATCTCTTGATCAGCGAAGTCGAAATTGTGAATTTCGCGTTCGGTGGTCGCGTCGGATCGCGCCCAAACTTCGCCTAAGGGGGTAATTAGGGGCGTAGGTCACGAAAATGACAGTGGCAGGTCGGGATCTCTTGATCTGCGAAGTCGAAATTGTGAATTTCGCGTTCGGTGGTCGCGTCGGATCGCGCCCAAACTTCGCCTAAGGGGGTAATTAGGGGCGTCGGTCACGAAAACGACAGTGGCAGGTCGGGATCTCTTGATCTGCGAAGTCGAAATTGTGAATTTCGCGTTCGGTGGTCGCGTCGGATCGCGCCCAAACTTCGCCTAAGGGGGTAATTAGGGGCGTAGGTCACGAAAATGACAGTGGCAGGTCGGGATCTCTTGATCTGCGAAGTCGAAATTGTGAATTTCGCGTTCGGTGGTCGCGTCGGATCGCGCCCAAACTTCGCCTAAGGGGGTAATTAGGGGCGTCGGTCACGAAAACGACAGTGGCAGGTCGGGATCTCTTGATCTGCGAAGTCGAAATTGTGAATTTCGCGTTCGGTGGTCGCGTCGGATCGCGCCCAAACTTCGCCTAAGGGGGTAATTAGGGACGTAGGTCACGAAAATGACAGTGGCAGGTCGGGATCTCTTGATCAGCGAAGTCGAAATTGTGAATTTCGCGTTCGGTGGTCGCGTCGGATCGCGCCCAAACTTCGCCTAAGGGGGTAATTAGGGGCGTAGGTCACGAAAATGACAGTGGCAGGTCGGGATCTCTTGATCTGCGAAGTCGAAATTGTGAATTTCGCGTTCGGTGGTCGCGTCGGATCGCGCCCAAACTTCGCCTAAGGGGGTAATTAGGGGCGTCGGTCACGAAAACGACAGTGGCAGGTCGGGATCTCTTGATCTGCGAAGTCGAAATTGTGAATTTCGCGTTCGGTGGTCGCGTCGGATCGCGCCCAAACTTCGCCTAAGGGGGTAATTAGGGGCGTAGGTCACGAAAATGACAGTGGCAGGTCGGGATCTCTTGATCTGCGAAGTCGAAATTGTGAATTTCGCGTTCGGTGGTCGCGTCGGATCGCGCCCAAACTTCGCCTAAGGGGGTAATTAGGGGCGTCGGTCACGAAAACGACAGTGGCAGGTCGGGATCTCTTGATCTGCGAAGTCGAAATTGTGAATTTCGCGTTCGGTGGTCGCGTCGGATCGCGCCCAAACTTCGCCTAAGGGGGTAATTAGGGACGTAGGTCACGAAAATGACAGTGGCAGGTCGGGATCTCTTGATCAGCGAAGTCGAAATTGTGAATTTCGCGTTCGGTGGTCGCGTCGGATCGCGCCCAAACTTCGCCTAAGGGGGTAATTAGGGGCGTAGGTCACGAAAATGACAGTGGCAGGTCGGGATCTCTTGATCTGCGAAGTCGAAATTGTGAATTTCGCGTTCGGTGGTCGCGTCGGATCGCGCCCAAACTTCGCCTAAGGGGGTAATTAGGGGCGTCGGTCACGAAAACGACAGTGGCAGGTCGGGATCTCTTGATCTGCGAAGTCGAAATTGTGAATTTCGCGTTCGGTGGTCGCGTCGGATCGCGCCCAAACTTCGCCTAAGGGGGTAATTAGGGGCGTAGGTCACGAAAATGACAGTGGCAGGTCGGGATCTCTTGATCTGCGAAGTCGAAATTGTGAATTTCGCGTTCGGTGGTCGCGTCGGATCGCGCCCAAACTTCGCCTAAGGGGGTAATTAGGGGCGTCGGTCACGAAAACGACAGTGGCAGGTCGGGATCTCTTGATCTGCGAAGTCGAAATTGTGAATTTCGCGTTCGGTGGTCGCGTCGGATCGCGCCCAAACTTCGCCTAAGGGGGTAATTAGGGACGTAGGTCACGAAAATGACAGTGGCAGGTCGGGATCTCTTGATCAGCGAAGTCGAAATTGTGAATTTCGCGTTCGGTGGTCGCGTCGGATCGCGCCCAAACTTCGCCTAAGGGGGTAATTAGGGGCGTAGGTCACGAAAATGACAGTGGCAGGTCGGGATCTCTTGATCTGCGAAGTCGAAATTGTGAATTTCGCGTTCGGTGGTCGCGTCGGGTCGCGCCCAAACTTCGCCTAAGGGGGTAATTAGGGGCGTCGGTCACGAAAACGACAGTGGCAGGTCGGGATCTCTTGATCTGCGAAGTCGAAATTGTGAATTTCGCGTTCGGTGGTCGCGTCGAATCGCGCCCAAACTTCGCCTAAGGGGGTAATTAGGGGCGTAGGTCACGAAAATGACAGTGGCAGGTCGGGATCTCTTGATCTGCGAAGTCGAAATTGTGAATTTCGCGTTCGGTGGTCGCGTCGGATCGCGCCCAAACTTCGCCTAAGGGGGTAATTAGGGACGTAGGTCACGAAAATGACAGTGGCAGGTCGGGATCTCTTGATCTGCGAAGTCGAAATTGTGAATTTCGCGTTCGGTGGTCGCGTCGGATCGCGCCCAAGCTTCGCCTAAGGGGGTAATTAGGGGCGTCGGTCACGAAAACGACAGTGGCAGGTCGGGATCTCTTGATCTGCGAAGTCGAAATTGTGAATTTCGCGTTCGGTGGTCGCGTCGGATCGCGCCCAAACTTCGCCTAAGGGGGTAATTAGGGGCGTAGGTCACGGAAATGACAGTGGCAGGTCGGGATCTCTTGATCTGCGAAGTCGAAATTGTGAATTTCGCGTTCGGTGGTCGCGTCGGATCGCGCCCAAACTTAGCCTAAGGGGTAATTAGGGGCGTAGGTCACGAAAATGACAGTGGCAGGTCGGGATCTCTTGATCTGCGAAGTCGAAATTGTGAATTTCGCGTTCGGTGGTCGCGTCGGATCGCGCCCAAACTTCGCCTAAGGGGGTAATTAGGGGCGTAGGTCACGAAAATGACAGTGGCAGGTCGGGATCTCTTGATCAGCGAAGTCGAAATTGTGAATTTCGCGTTCGGTGGTCGCGTCGGATCGCGCCCAAACTTCGCCTAAGGGGGTAATTAGGGGCGTAGGTCACGAAAATGACAGTGGCAGGTCGGGATCTCTTGATCTGCGAAGTCGAAATTGTGAATTTCGCGTTCGGTGGTCGCGTCGGATCGCGCCCAAACTTCGCTTAAGGGGGTAATTAGGGGCGTCGGTCACGAAAATGACAGTGGCAGGTCGGGATCTCTTGATCAGCGAAGTCGAAATTGTGAATTTCGCGTTCGGTGGTCGCGTCGGATCGCGCCCAAACTTCGCCTAAGGGGGTAATTAGGGGCGTAGGTCACGAAAATGACAGTGGCAGGTCGGGATCTCTTGATCAGCGAAGTCGAAATTGTGAATTTCGCGTTCGGTGGTCGCGTCGGATCGCGCCCAAACTTCGCCTAAGGGGGTAATTAGGGGCGTAGGTCACGAAAATGACAGTGGCAGGTCGGGATCTCTTGATCAGCGAAGTCGAAATTGTGAATTTCGCGTTCGGTGGTCGCGTCGGATCGCGCCCAAACTTCGCCTAAGGGGGTAATTAGGGGCGTAGGTCACGGAAATGACAGTGGCAGGTCGGGATCTCTTGATCTGCGAAGTCGAAATTGTGAATTTCGCGTTCGGTGGTCGCGTCGGATCGCGCCCAAACTTCCCCTAAGGGGGTAATTAGGGGCGTAGGTCACGGAAATGACAGTGGCAGGTCGGGATCTCTTGATCTGCGAAGTCGAAATTGTGAATTTCGCGTTCGGTGGTCGTGTCGGATCGCGCCCAAACTTCCCCTAAGGGGGTAATTAGGGGCGTAGGTCACGGAAATGACAGTGGCAGGTCGGGATCTCTTGATCTGCGAAAATTGTGAATTTCGCGTTCGGTGGTCGCGTCGGATCGCGCCCAAACTTAGCCTAAGGGGGTAATTAGGGGCGTAGGTCACGAAAATGACAGTGGCAGGTCGGGATCTCTTGATCTGCGAAGTCGAAATTGTGAATTTCGCGTTCGGTGGTCGCGTCGGATCGCGCCCAAACTTCGCCTAAGGGGGTAATTAGGGGCGTAGGTCACGAAAATGACAGTGGCAGGTCGGGATCTCTTGATCTGCGAAGTCGAAATTGTGAATTTCGCGTTCGGTGGTCGCGTCGGATCGCGCCCAAACTTCGCCTAAGGGGGTAATTAGGGGCGTAGGTCACGGAAATGACAGTGGCAGGTCGGGATCTCTTGATCTGCGAAGTCGAAATTGTGAATTTCGCGTTCGGTGGTCGCGTCGGATCGCGCCCAAACTTAGCCTAAGGGGTAATTAGGGGCGTAGGTCACGAAAATGACAGTGGCAGGTCGGGATCTCTTGATCTGCGAAGTCGAAATTGTGAATTTCGCGTTCGGTGGTCGCGTCGGATCGCGCCCAAACTTCGCCTAAGGGGGTAATTAGGGACGTAGGTCACGAAAATGACAGTGGCAGGTCGGGATCTCTTGATCTGCGAAGTCGAAATTGTGAATTTCGCGTTCGGTGGTCGCGTCGGATCGCGCCCAAACTTCGCCTAAGGGGGTAATTAGGGACGTAGGTCACGAAAATGACAGTGGCAGGTCGGGATCTCTTGATCAGCGAAGTCGAAATTGTGAATTTCGCGTTCGGTGGTCGCGTCGGATCGCGCCCAAACTTCGCCTAAGGGGGTAATTAGGGGCGTAGGTCACGAAAATGACAGTGGCAGGTCGGGATCTCTTGATCTGCGAAGTCGAAATTGTGAATTTCGCGTTCGGTGGTCGCGTCGGATCGCGCCCAAACTTCGCCTAAGGGGGTAATTAGGGACGTAGGTCACGAAAATGACAGTGGCAGGTCGGGATCTCTTGATCAGCGAAGTCGAAATTGTGAATTTCGCGTTCGGTGGTCGCGTCGGATCGCGCCCAAACTTCGCTTAAGGGGGTAATTAGGGGCGTCGGTCACGAAAACGACAGTGGCAGGTCGGGATCTCTTGATCTGCGAAGTCGAAATTGTGAATTTCGCGTTCGGTGGTCGCGTCGGATCGCGCCCAAACTTCGCCTAAGGGGGTAATTAGGGACGTAGGTCACGAAAATGACAGTGGCAGGTCGGGATCTCTTGATCAGCGAAGTCGAAATTGTGAATTTCGCGTTCGGTGGTCGCGTCGGATCGCGCCCAAACTTCGCCTAAGGGGGTAATTAGGGGCGTAGGTCACGAAAATGACAGTGGCAGGTCGGGATCTCTTGATCTGCGAAGTCGAAATTGTGAATTTCGCGTTCGGTGGTCGCGTCGGATCGCGCCCAAACTTCGCCTAAGGGGGTAATTAGGGGCGTCGGTCACGAAAACGACAGTGGCAGGTCGGGATCTCTTGATCTGCGAAGTCGAAATTGTGAATTTCGCGTTCGGTGGTCGCGTCGGATCGCGCCCAAACTTCGCCTAAGGGGGTAATTAGGGACGTAGGTCACGAAAATGACAGTGGCAGGTCGGGATCTCTTGATCAGCGAAGTCGAAATTGTGAATTTCGCGTTCGGTGGTCGCGTCGGATCGCGCCCAAACTTCGCCTAAGGGGGTAATTAGGGGCGTAGGTCACGAAAATGACAGTGGCAGGTCGGGATCTCTTGATCTGCGAAGTCGAAATTGTGAATTTCGCGTTCGGTGGTCGCGTCGGATCGCGCCCAAACTTCGCCTAAGGGGGTAATTAGGGACGTAGGTCACGAAAATGACAGTGGCAGGTCGGGATCTCTTGATCAGCGAAGTCGAAATTGCGAATTTCGCGTTCGGTGGTCGCGTCGGATCGCGCCCAAACTTCGCCTAAGGGGGTAATTAGGGGCGTAGGTCACGAAAATGACAGTGGCAGGTCGGGATCTCTTGATCAGCGAAGTCGAAATTGTGAATTTCGCGTTCGGTGGTCGCGTCGGATCGCGCCCAAACTTCGCTTAAGGGGGTAATTAGGGGCGTCGGTCACGAAAACGACAGTGGCAGGTCGGGATCTCTTGATCTGCGAAGTCGAAATTGTGAATTTCGCGTTCGGTGGTCGCGTCGGATCGCGCCCAAACTTCGCCTAAGGGGGTAATTAGGGACGTAGGTCACGAAAATGACAGTGGCAGGTCGGGATCTCTTGATCAGCGAAGTCGAAATTGTGAATTTCGCGTTCGGTGGTCGCGTCGGATCGCGCCCAAACTTCGCCTAAGGGGGTAATTAGGGGCGTAGGTCACGAAAATGACAGTGGCAGGTCGGGATCTCTTGATCTGCGAAGTCGAAATTGTGAATTTCGCGTTCGGTGGTCGCGTCGGATCGCGCCCAAACTTCGCCTAAGGGGGTAATTAGGGGCGTCGGTCACGAAAACGACAGTGGCAGGTCGGGATCTCTTGATCTGCGAAGTCGAAATTGTGAATTTCGCGTTCGGTGGTCGCGTCGGATCGCGCCCAAACTTCGCCTAAGGGGGTAATTAGGGACGTAGGTCACGAAAATGACAGTGGCAGGTCGGGATCTCTTGATCAGCGAAGTCGAAATTGTGAATTTCGCGTTCGGTGGTCGCGTCGGATCGCGCCCAAACTTCGCCTAAGGGGGTAATTAGGGGCGTAGGTCACGAAAATGACAGTGGCAGGTCGGGATCTCTTGATCTGCGAAGTCGAAATTGTGAATTTCGCGTTCGGTGGTCGCGTCGGATCGCGCCCAAACTTCGCCTAAGGGGGTAATTAGGGGCGTCGGTCACGAAAACGACAGTGGCAGGTCGGGATCTCTTGATCTGCGAAGTCGAAATTGTGAATTTCGCGTTCGGTGGTCGCGTCGGATCGCGCCCAAACTTCGCCTAAGGGGGTAATTAGGGGCGTAGGTCACGAAAATGACAGTGGCAGGTCGGGATCTCTTGATCTGCGAAGTCGAAATTGTGAATTTCGCGTTCGGTGGTCGCGTCGGATCGCGCCCAAACTTCGCCTAAGGGGGTAATTAGGGGCGTCGGTCACGAAAACGACAGTGGCAGGTCGGGATCTCTTGATCTGCGAAGTCGAAATTGTGAATTTCGCGTTCGGTGGTCGCGTCGGATCGCGCCCAAACTTCGCCTAAGGGGGTAATTAGGGACGTAGGTCACGAAAATGACAGTGGCAGGTCGGGATCTCTTGATCAGCGAAGTCGAAATTGTGAATTTCGCGTTCGGTGGTCGCGTCGGATCGCGCCCAAACTTCGCCTAAGGGGGTAATTAGGGGCGTAGGTCACGAAAATGACAGTGGCAGGTCGGGATCTCTTGATCTGCGAAGTCGAAATTGTGAATTTCGCGTTCGGTGGTCGCGTCGGATCGCGCCCAAACTTCGCCTAAGGGGGTAATTAGGGGCGTCGGTCACGAAAACGACAGTGGCAGGTCGGGATCTCTTGATCTGCGAAGTCGAAATTGTGAATTTCGCGTTCGGTGGTCGCGTCGGATCGCGCCCAAACTTCGCCTAAGGGGGTAATTAGGGGCGTAGGTCACGAAAATGACAGTGGCAGGTCGGGATCTCTTGATCTGCGAAGTCGAAATTGTGAATTTCGCGTTCGGTGGTCGCGTCGGATCGCGCCCAAACTTCGCCTAAGGGGGTAATTAGGGGCGTCGGTCACGAAAACGACAGTGGCAGGTCGGGATCTCTTGATCTGCGAAGTCGAAATTGTGAATTTCGCGTTCGGTGGTCGCGTCGGATCGCGCCCAAACTTCGCCTAAGGGGGTAATTAGGGACGTAGGTCACGAAAATGACAGTGGCAGGTCGGGATCTCTTGATCAGCGAAGTCGAAATTGTGAATTTCGCGTTCGGTGGTCGCGTCGGATCGCGCCCAAACTTCGCCTAAGGGGGTAATTAGGGGCGTAGGTCACGAAAATGACAGTGGCAGGTCGGGATCTCTTGATCTGCGAAGTCGAAATTGTGAATTTCGCGTTCGGTGGTCGCGTCGGATCGCGCCCAAACTTCGCCTAAGGGGGTAATTAGGGGCGTCGGTCACGAAAACGACAGTGGCAGGTCGGGATCTCTTGATCTGCGAAGTCGAAATTGTGAATTTCGCGTTCGGTGGTCGCGTCGGATCGCGCCCAAACTTCGCCTAAGGGGGTAATTAGGGGCGTCGGTCACGAAAACGACAGTGGCAGGTCGGGATCTCTTGATCTGCGAAGTCGAAATTGTGAATTTCGCGTTCGGTGGTCGCGTCGGATCGCGCCCAAACTTCGCCTAAGGGGGTAATTAGGGACGTAGGTCACGAAAATGACAGTGGCAGGTCGGGATCTCTTGATCTGCGAAGTCGAAATTGTGAATTTCGCGTTCGGTGGTCGCGTCGGATCGCGCCCAAACTTCGCCTAAGGGGGTAATTAGGGGCGTCGGTCACGAAAACGACAGTGGCAGGTCGGGATCTCTTGATCTGCGAAGTCGAAATTGTGAATTTCGCGTTCGGTGGTCGCGTCGGATCGCGCCCAAACTTCGCCTAAGGGGGTAATTAGGGGCGTAGGTCACGAAAATGACAGTGGCAGGTCGGGATCTCTTGATCTGCGAAGTCGAAATTGTGAATTTCGCGTTCGGTGGTCGCGTCGGATCGCGCCCAAACTTCGCCTAAGGGGGTAATTAGGGGCGTCGGTCACGAAAACGACAGTGGCAGGTCGGGATCTCTTGATCTGCGAAGTCGAAATTGTGAATTTCGCGTTCGGTGGTCGCGTCGGATCGCGCCCAAACTTCGCCTAAGGGGGTAATTAGGGACGTAGGTCACGAAAATGACAGTGGCAGGTCGGGATCTCTTGATCAGCGAAGTCGAAATTGTGAATTTCGCGTTCGGTGGTCGCGTCGGATCGCGCCCAAACTTCGCCTAAGGGGGTAATTAGGGGCGTAGGTCACGAAAATGACAGTGGCAGGTCGGGATCTCTTGATCTGCGAAGTCGAAATTGTGAATTTCGCGTTCGGTGGTCGCGTCGGATCGCGCCCAAACTTCGCCTAAGGGGGTAATTAGGGGCGTCGGTCACGAAAACGACAGTGGCAGGTCGGGATCTCTTGATCTGCGAAGTCGAAATTGTGAATTTCGCGTTCGGTGGTCGCGTCGGATCGCGCCCAAACTTCGCCTAAGGGGGTAATTAGGGGCGTAGGTCACGAAAATGACAGTGGCAGGTCGGGATCTCTTGATCTGCGAAGTCGAAATTGTGAATTTCGCGTTCGGTGGTCGCGTCGGATCGCGCCCAAACTTCGCCTAAGGGGGTAATTAGGGGCGTCGGTCACGAAAACGACAGTGGCAGGTCGGGATCTCTTGATCTGCGAAGTCGAAATTGTGAATTTCGCGTTCGGTGGTCGCGTCGGATCGCGCCCAAACTTCGCCTAAGGGGGTAATTAGGGACGTAGGTCACGAAAATGACAGTGGCAGGTCGGGATCTCTTGATCAGCGAAGTCGAAATTGTGAATTTCGCGTTCGGTGGTCGCGTCGGATCGCGCCCAAACTTCGCCTAAGGGGGTAATTAGGGGCGTAGGTCACGAAAATGACAGTGGCAGGTCGGGATCTCTTGATCTGCGAAGTCGAAATTGTGAATTTCGCGTTCGGTGGTCGCGTCGGATCGCGCCCAAACTTCGCCTAAGGGGGTAATTAGGGGCGTCGGTCACGAAAACGACAGTGGCAGGTCGGGATCTCTTGATCTGCGAAGTCGAAATTGTGAATTTCGCGTTCGGTGGTCGCGTCGGATCGCGCCCAAACTTCGCCTAAGGGGGTAATTAGGGGCGTAGGTCACGAAAATGACAGTGGCAGGTCGGGATCTCTTGATCTGCGAAGTCGAAATTGTGAATTTCGCGTTCGGTGGTCGCGTCGGATCGCGCCCAAACTTCGCCTAAGGGGGTAATTAGGGGCGTCGGTCACGAAAACGACAGTGGCAGGTCGGGATCTCTTGATCTGCGAAGTCGAAATTGTGAATTTCGCGTTCGGTGGTCGCGTCGGATCGCGCCCAAACTTCGCCTAAGGGGGTAATTAGGGACGTAGGTCACGAAAATGACAGTGGCAGGTCGGGATCTCTTGATCAGCGAAGTCGAAATTGTGAATTTCGCGTTCGGTGGTCGCGTCGGATCGCGCCCAAACTTCGCCTAAGGGGGTAATTAGGGGCGTAGGTCACGAAAATGACAGTGGCAGGTCGGGATCTCTTGATCTGCGAAGTCGAAATTGTGAATTTCGCGTTCGGTGGTCGCGTCGGGTCGCGCCCAAACTTCGCCTAAGGGGGTAATTAGGGGCGTCGGTCACGAAAACGACAGTGGCAGGTCGGGATCTCTTGATCTGCGAAGTCGAAATTGTGAATTTCGCGTTCGGTGGTCGCGTCGAATCGCGCCCAAACTTCGCCTAAGGGGGTAATTAGGGGCGTAGGTCACGAAAATGACAGTGGCAGGTCGGGATCTCTTGATCTGCGAAGTCGAAATTGTGAATTTCGCGTTCGGTGGTCGCGTCGGATCGCGCCCAAACTTCGCCTAAGGGGGTAATTAGGGACGTAGGTCACGAAAATGACAGTGGCAGGTCGGGATCTCTTGATCTGCGAAGTCGAAATTGTGAATTTCGCGTTCGGTGGTCGCGTCGGATCGCGCCCAAGCTTCGCCTAAGGGGGTAATTAGGGGCGTCGGTCACGAAAACGACAGTGGCAGGTCGGGATCTCTTGATCTGCGAAGTCGAAATTGTGAATTTCGCGTTCGGTGGTCGCGTCGGATCGCGCCCAAACTTCGCCTAAGGGGGTAATTAGGGGCGTAGGTCACGGAAATGACAGTGGCAGGTCGGGATCTCTTGATCTGCGAAGTCGAAATTGTGAATTTCGCGTTCGGTGGTCGCGTCGGATCGCGCCCAAACTTAGCCTAAGGGGTAATTAGGGGCGTAGGTCACGAAAATGACAGTGGCAGGTCGGGATCTCTTGATCTGCGAAGTCGAAATTGTGAATTTCGCGTTCGGTGGTCGCGTCGGATCGCGCCCAAACTTAGCCTAAGGGGTAATTAGGGGCGTAGGTCACGAAAATGACAGTGGCAGGTCGGGATCTCTTGATCTGCGAAGTCGAAATTGTGAATTTCGCGTTCGGTGGTCGCGTCGAATCGCGCCCAAACTTCGCCTAAGGGGGTAATTAGGGGCGTAGGTCACGAAAATGACAGTGGCAGGTCGGGATCTCTTGATCTGCGAAGTCGAAATTGTGAATTTCGCGTTCGGTGGTCGCGTCGGATCGCGCCCAAACTTCGCCTAAGGGGGTAATTAGGGACGTAGGTCACGAAAATGACAGTGGCAGGTCGGGATCTCTTGATCTGCGAAGTCGAAATTGTGAATTTCGCGTTCGGTGGTCGCGTCGGATCGCGCCCAAGCTTCGCCTAAGGGGGTAATTAGGGGCGTCGGTCACGAAAACGACAGTGGCAGGTCGGGATCTCTTGATCTGCGAAGTCGAAATTGTGAATTTCGCGTTCGGTGGTCGCGTCGGATCGCGCCCAAACTTCGCCTAAGGGGGTAATTAGGGGCGTAGGTCACGGAAATGACAGTGGCAGGTCGGGATCTCTTGATCTGCGAAGTCGAAATTGTGAATTTCGCGTTCGGTGGTCGCGTCGGATCGCGCCCAAACTTAGCCTAAGGGGTAATTAGGGGCGTAGGTCACGAAAATGACAGTGGCAGGTCGGGATCTCTTGATCTGCGAAGTCGAAATTGTGAATTTCGCGTTCGGTGGTCGCGTCGGATCGCGCCCAAACTTCGCCTAAGGGGGTAATTAGGGGCGTAGGTCACGAAAATGACAGTGGCAGGTCGGGATCTCTTGATCAGCGAAGTCGAAATTGTGAATTTCGCGTTCGGTGGTCGCGTCGGATCGCGCCCAAACTTCGCCTAAGGGGGTAATTAGGGGCGTAGGTCACGAAAATGACAGTGGCAGGTCGGGATCTCTTGATCAGCGAAGTCGAAATTGTGAATTTCGCGTTCGGTGGTCGCGTCGGATCGCGCCCAAACTTCGCCTAAGGGGGTAATTAGGGGCGTAGGTCACGGAAATGACAGTGGCAGGTCGGGATCTCTTGATCAGCGAAGTCGAAATTGTGAATTTCGCGTTCGGTGGTCGCGTCGGATCGCGCCCAAACTTCGCCTAAGGGGGTAATTAGGGGCGTAGGTCACGAAAATGACAGTGGCAGGTCGGGATCTCTTGATCTGCGAAGTCGAAATTGTGAATTTCGCGTTCGGTGGTCGCGTCGGGTCGCGCCCAAACTTCGCCTAAGGGGGTAATTAGGGGCGTAGGTCACGAAAATGACAGTGGCAGGTCGGGATCTCTTGATCTGCGAAGTCGAAATTGTGAATTTCGCGTTCGGTGGTCGCGTCGGATCGCGCCCAAACTTCGCCTAAGGGGGTAATTAGGGACGTAGGTCACGAAAATGACAGTGGCAGGTCGGGATCTCTTGATCTGCGAAGTCGAAATTGTGAATTTCGCGTTCGGTGGTCGCGTCGGATCGCGCCCAAGCTTCGCCTAAGGGGGTAATTAGGGGCGTCGGTCACGAAAACGACAGTGGCAGGTCGGGATCTCTTGATCTGCGAAGTCGAAATTGTGAATTTCGCGTTCGGTGGTCGCGTCGGGTCGCGCCCAAACTTCGCCTAAGGGGGTAATTAGGGGCGTCGGTCACGAAAACGACAGTGGCAGGTCGGGATCTCTTGATCTGCGACGTCGAAATTGTGAATTTCGCGTTCGGTGGTCGCGTCGGATCGCGCCCAAACTTCGCCTAAGGGGGTAATTAGGGGCGTCGGTCACGAAAACGACAGTGGCAGGTCGGGATCTCTTGATCTGCGAAGTCGAAATTGTGAATTTCGCGTTCGGTGGTCGCGTCGGATCGCGCCCAAACTTCGCCTAAGGGGGTAATTAGGGGCGTAGGTCACGAAAATGACAGTGGCAGGTCGGGATCTCTTGATCTGCGAAGTCGAAATTGTGAATTTCGCGTTCGGTGGTCGCGTCGGATCGCGCCCAAACTTCGCCTAAGGGGGTAATTAGGGGCGTAGGTCACGAAAATGACAGTGGCAGGTCGGGATCTCTTGATCTGCGAAGTCGAAATTGTGAATTTCGCGTTCGGTGGTCGCGTCGGATCGCGCCCAAACTTCGCCTAAGGGGGTAATTAGGGGCGTCGGTCACGAAAACGACAGTGGCAGGTCGGGATCTCTTGATCTGCGAAGTCGAAATTGTGAATTTCGCGTTCGGTGGTCGCGTCGGATCGCGCCCAAACTTCGCCTAAGGGGGTAATTAGGGGCGTAGGTCACGAAAATGACAGTGGCAGGTCGGGATCTCTTGATCAGCGAAGTCGAAATTGTGAATTTCGCGTTCGGTGGTCGCGTCGGATCGCGCCCAAACTTCGCTTAAGGGGGTAATTAGGGGCGTCGGTCACGAAAACGACAGTGGCAGGTCGGGATCTCTTGATCTGCGAAGTCGAAATTGTGAATTTCGCGTTCGGTGGTCGCGTCGGATCGCGCCCAAACTTCGCCTAAGGGGGTAATTAGGGACGTAGGTCACGAAAATGACAGTGGCAGGTCGGGATCTCTTGATCAGCGAAGTCGAAATTGTGAATTTCGCGTTCGGTGGTCGCGTCGGATCGCGCCCAAACTTCGCCTAAGGGGGTAATTAGGGGCGTAGGTCACGAAAATGACAGTGGCAGGTCGGGATCTCTTGATCTGCGAAGTCGAAATTGTGAATTTCGCGTTCGGTGGTCGCGTCGGATCGCGCCCAAACTTCGCCTAAGGGGGTAATTAGGGGCGTCGGTCACGAAAACGACAGTGGCAGGTCGGGATCTCTTGATCTGCGAAGTCGAAATTGTGAATTTCGCGTTCGGTGGTCGCGTCGGATCGCGCCCAAACTTCGCCTAAGGGGGTAATTAGGGACGTAGGTCACGAAAATGACAGTGGCAGGTCGGGATCTCTTGATCAGCGAAGTCGAAATTGTGAATTTCGCGTTCGGTGGTCGCGTCGGATCGCGCCCAAACTTCGCCTAAGGGGGTAATTAGGGGCGTAGGTCACGAAAATGACAGTGGCAGGTCGGGATCTCTTGATCTGCGAAGTCGAAATTGTGAATTTCGCGTTCGGTGGTCGCGTCGGATCGCGCCCAAACTTCGCCTAAGGGGGTAATTAGGGACGTAGGTCACGAAAATGACAGTGGCAGGTCGGGATCTCTTGATCTGCGAAGTCGAAATTGTGAATTTCGCGTTCGGTGGTCGCGTCGGATCGCGCCCAAACTTCGCCTAAGGGGGTAATTAGGGGCGTCGGTCACGAAAACGACAGTGGCAGGTCGGGATCTCTTGATCTGCGAAGTCGAAATTGTGAATTTCGCGTTCGGTGGTCGCGTCGGATCGCGCCCAAACTTCGCCTAAGGGGGTAATTAGGGGCGTAGGTCACGAAAATGACAGTGGCAGGTCGGGATCTCTTGATCAGCGAAGTCGAAATTGTGAATTTCGCGTTCGGTGGTCGCGTCGGATCGCGCCCAAACTTCGCTTAAGGGGGTAATTAGGGGCGTCGGTCACGAAAACGACAGTGGCAGGTCGGGATCTCTTGATCTGCGAAGTCGAAATTGTGAATTTCGCGTTCGGTGGTCGCGTCGGATCGCGCCCAAACTTCGCCTAAGGGGGTAATTAGGGACGTAGGTCACGAAAATGACAGTGGCAGGTCGGGATCTCTTGATCAGCGAAGTCGAAATTGTGAATTTCGCGTTCGGTGGTCGCGTCGGATCGCGCCCAAACTTCGCCTAAGGGGGTAATTAGGGGCGTAGGTCACGAAAATGACAGTGGCAGGTCGGGATCTCTTGATCTGCGAAGTCGAAATTGTGAATTTCGCGTTCGGTGGTCGCGTCGGATCGCGCCCAAACTTCGCCTAAGGGGGTAATTAGGGGCGTCGGTCACGAAAACGACAGTGGCAGGTCGGGATCTCTTGATCTGCGAAGTCGAAATTGTGAATTTCGCGTTCGGTGGTCGCGTCGGATCGCGCCCAAACTTCGCCTAAGGGGGTAATTAGGGACGTAGGTCACGAAAATGACAGTGGCAGGTCGGGATCTCTTGATCAGCGAAGTCGAAATTGTGAATTTCGCGTTCGGTGGTCGCGTCGGATCGCGCCCAAACTTCGCCTAAGGGGGTAATTAGGGGCGTAGGTCACGAAAATGACAGTGGCAGGTCGGGATCTCTTGATCTGCGAAGTCGAAATTGTGAATTTCGCGTTCGGTGGTCGCGTCGGATCGCGCCCAAACTTCGCCTAAGGGGGTAATTAGGGGCGTAGGTCACGAAAATGACAGTGGCAGGTCGGGATCTCTTGATCTGCGAAGTCGAAATTGTGAATTTCGCGTTCGGTGGTCGCGTCGGATCGCGCCCAAACTTCGCCTAAGGGGGTAATTAGGGGCGTCGGTCACGAAAACGACAGTGGCAGGTCGGGATCTCTTGATCTGCGAAGTCGAAATTGTGAATTTCGCGTTCGGTGGTCGCGTCGGATCGCGCCCAAACTTCGCCTAAGGGGGTAATTAGGGACGTAGGTCACGAAAATGACAGTGGCAGGTCGGGATCTCTTGATCAGCGAAGTCGAAATTGTGAATTTCGCGTTCGGTGGTCGCGTCGGATCGCGCCCAAACTTCGCCTAAGGGGGTAATTAGGGGCGTAGGTCACGAAAATGACAGTGGCAGGTCGGGATCTCTTGATCTGCGAAGTCGAAATTGTGAATTTCGCGTTCGGTGGTCGCGTCGGATCGCGCCCAAACTTCGCCTAAGGGGGTAATTAGGGGCGTCGGTCACGAAAACGACAGTGGCAGGTCGGGATCTCTTGATCTGCGAAGTCGAAATTGTGAATTTCGCGTTCGGTGGTCGCGTCGGATCGCGCCCAAACTTCGCCTAAGGGGGTAATTAGGGACGTAGGTCACGAAAATGACAGTGGCAGGTCGGGATCTCTTGATCAGCGAAGTCGAAATTGTGAATTTCGCGTTCGGTGGTCGCGTCGGATCGCGCCCAAACTTCGCCTAAGGGGGTAATTAGGGGCGTAGGTCACGAAAATGACAGTGGCAGGTCGGGATCTCTTGATCTGCGAAGTCGAAATTGTGAATTTCGCGTTCGGTGGTCGCGTCGGATCGCGCCCAAACTTCGCCTAAGGGGGTAATTAGGGGCGTAGGTCACGAAAATGACAGTGGCAGGTCGGGATCTCTTGATCTGCGAAGTCGAAATTGTGAATTTCGCGTTCGGTGGTCGCGTCGGATCGCGCCCAAACTTCGCCTAAGGGGGTAATTAGGGGCGTCGGTCACGAAAACGACAGTGGCAGGTCGGGATCTCTTGATCTGCGAAGTCGAAATTGTGAATTTCGCGTTCGGTGGTCGCGTCGGATCGCGCCCAAACTTCGCCTAAGGGGGTAATTAGGGACGTAGGTCACGAAAATGACAGTGGCAGGTCGGGATCTCTTGATCAGCGAAGTCGAAATTGTGAATTTCGCGTTCGGTGGTCGCGTCGGATCGCGCCCAAACTTCGCCTAAGGGGGTAATTAGGGGCGTAGGTCACGAAAATGACAGTGGCAGGTCGGGATCTCTTGATCTGCGAAGTCGAAATTGTGAATTTCGCGTTCGGTGGTCGCGTCGGATCGCGCCCAAACTTCGCCTAAGGGGGTAATTAGGGACGTAGGTCACGAAAATGACAGTGGCAGGTCGGGATCTCTTGATCAGCGAAGTCGAAATTGTGAATTTCGCGTTCGGTGGTCGCGTCGGATCGCGCCCAAACTTCGCCTAAGGGGGTAATTAGGGGCGTAGGTCACGAAAATGACAGTGGCAGGTCGGGATCTCTTGATCTGCGAAGTCGAAATTGTGAATTTCGCGTTCGGTGGTCGCGTCGGATCGCGCCCAAACTTCGCCTAAGGGGGTAATTAGGGGCGTCGGTCACGAAAACGACAGTGGCAGGTCGGGATCTCTTGATCTGCGAAGTCGAAATTGTGAATTTCGCGTTCGGTGGTCGCGTCGGATCGCGCCCAAACTTCGCCTAAGGGGGTAATTAGGGGCGTAGGTCACGAAAATGACAGTGGCAGGTCGGGATCTCTTGATCTGCGAAGTCGAAATTGTGAATTTCGCGTTCGGTGGTCGCGTCGGATCGCGCCCAAACTTCGCCTAAGGGGGTAATTAGGGGCGTCGGTCACGAAAACGACAGTGGCAGGTCGGGATCTCTTGATCTGCGAAGTCGAAATTGTGAATTTCGCGTTCGGTGGTCGCGTCGGATCGCGCCCAAACTTCGCCTAAGGGGGTAATTAGGGACGTAGGTCACGAAAATGACAGTGGCAGGTCGGGATCTCTTGATCAGCGAAGTCGAAATTGTGAATTTCGCGTTCGGTGGTCGCGTCGGATCGCGCCCAAACTTCGCCTAAGGGGGTAATTAGGGGCGTAGGTCACGAAAATGACAGTGGCAGGTCGGGATCTCTTGATCTGCAAAGTCGAAATTGTGAATTTCGCGTTCGGTGGTCGCGTCGGATCGCGCCCAAACTTCGCCTAAGGGGGTAATTAGGGGCGTAGGTCACGAAAATGACAGTGGCAGGTCGGGATCTCTTGATCTGCGAAGTCGAAATTGTGAATTTCGCGTTCGGTGGTCGCGTCGGATCGCGCCCAAACTTCGCCTAAGGGGGTAATTAGGGACGTAGGTCACGAAAATGACAGTGGCAGGTCGGGATCTCTTGATCTGCGAAGTCGAAATTGTGAATTTCGCGTTCGGTGGTCGCGTCGGATCGCGCCCAAACTTCGCCTAAGGGGGTAATTAGGGGCGTCGGTCACGAAAACGACAGTGGCAGGTCGGGATCTCTTGATCTGCGAAGTCGAAATTGTGAATTTCGCGTTCGGTGGTCGCGTCGGGTCGCGCCCAAACTTCGCCTAAGGGGGTAATTAGGGGCGTCGGTCACGAAAACGACAGTGGCAGGTCGGGATCTCTTGATCTGCGAAGTCGAAATTGTGAATTTCGCGTTCGGTGGTCGCGTCGGATCGCGCCCAAACTTCGCCTAAGGGGGTAATTAGGGGCGTAGGTCACGAAAATGACAGTGGCAGGTCGAGATCTCTTGATCTGCGAAGTCGAAATTGTGAATTTCGCGTTTGGTGGTCGCGTCGGGTCGCGCCCAAACTTCGCCTAAGGGGGTAATTAGGGACGTAGGTCACGAAAATGACAGTGGCAGGTCGGGATCTCTTGATCAGCGAAGTCGAAATTGTGAATTTCGCGTTCGGTGGTCGCGTCGGATCGCGCCCAAACTTCGCCTAAGGGGGTAATTAGGGGCGTAGGTCACGAAAATGACAGTGGCAGGTCGGGATCTCTTGATCTGCGAAGTCGAAATTGTGAATTTCGCGTTCGGTGGTCGCGTCGGATCGCGCCCAAACTTCGCCTAAGGGGGTAATTAGGGGCGTAGGTCACGAAAATGACAGTGGCAGGTCGGGATCTCTTGATCAGCGAAGTCGAAATTGTGAATTTCGCGTTCGGTGGTCGCGTCGGATCGCGCCCAAACTTCGCCTAAGGGGGTAATTAGGGGCGTAGGTCACGAAAATGACAGTGGCAGGTCGGGATCTCTTGATCAGCGAAGTCGAAATTGTGAATTTCGCGTTCGGTGGTCGCGTCGGATCGCGCCCAAACTTCGCCTAAGGGGGTAATTAGGGGCGTAGGTCACGAAAATGACAGTGGCAGGTCGGGATCTCTTGATCTGCGAAGTCGAAATTGTGAATTTCGCGTTCGGTGGTCGCGTCGGATCGCGCCCAAACTTCGCCTAAGGGGGTAATTAGGGGCGTAGGTCACGAAAATGACAGTGGCAGGTCGGGATCTCTTGATCTGCGAAGTCGAAATTGTGAATTTCGCGTTCGGTGGTCGCGTCGGATCGCGCCCAAACTTCGCCTAAGGGGGTAATTAGGGGCGTAGGTCACGAAAATGACAGTGGCAGGTCGGGATCTCTTGATCAGCGAAGTCGAAATTGTGAATTTCGCGTTCGGTGGTCGCGTCGGATCGCGCCCAAACTTCGCCTAAGGGGGTAATTAGGGGCGTAGGTCACGAAAATGACAGTGGCAGGTCGGGATCTCTTGATCTGCGAAGTCGAAATTGTGAATTTCGCGTTCGGTGGTCGCGTCGGATCGCGCCCAAACTTCGCCTAAGGGGGTAATTAGGGACGTAGGTCACGAAAATGACAGTGGCAGGTCGGGATCTCTTGATCAGCGAAGTCGAAATTGTGAATTTCGCGTTCGGTGGTCGCGTCGGATCGCGCCCAAACTTCGCCTAAGGGGGTAATTAGGGGCGTAGGTCACGAAAATGACAGTGGCAGGTCGGGATCTCTTGATCTGCGAAGTCGAAATTGTGAATTTCGCGTTCGGTGGTCGCGTCGGATCGCGCCCAAACTTCGCCTAAGGGGGTAATTAGGGGCGTAGGTCACGAAAATGACAGTGGCAGGTCGGGATCTCTTGATCAGCGAAGTCGAAATTGTGAATTTCGCGTTCGGTGGTCGCGTCGGATCGCGCCCAAACTTCGCCTAAGGGGGTAATTAGGGGCGTAGGTCACGAAAATGACAGTGGCAGGTCGGGATCTCTTGATCTGCGAAGTCGAAATTGTGAATTTCGCGTTCGGTGGTCGCGTCGGATCGCGCCCAAACTTCGCCTAAGGGGGTAATTAGGGACGTAGGTCACGAAAATGACAGTGGCAGGTCGGGATCTCTTGATCAGCGAAGTCGAAATTGTGAATTTCGCGTTCGGTGGTCGCGTCGGATCGCGCCCAAACTTCGCCTAAGGGGGTAATTAGGGGCGTAGGTCACGAAAATGACAGTGGCAGGTCGGGATCTCTTGATCAGCGAAGTCGAAATTGTGAATTTCGCGTTCGGTGGTCGCGTCGGATCGCGCCCAAACTTCGCCTAAGGGGGTAATTAGGGGCGTAGGTCACGAAAATGACAGTGGCAGGTCGGGATCTCTTGATCTGCGAAGTCGAAATTGTGAATTTCGCGTTCGGTGGTCGCGTCGGATCGCGCCCAAACTTCGCCTAAGGGGGTAATTAGGGACGTAGGTCACCAAAATGACAGTGGCAGGTCGGGATCTCTTGATCAGCGAAGTCGAAATTGTGAATTTCGCGTTCGGTGGTCGCGTCGGATCGCGCCCAAACTTCGCCTAAGGGGGTAATTAGGGGCGTAGGTCACGAAAATGACAGTGGCAGGTCGGGATCTCTTGATCTGCGAAGTCGAAATTGTGAATTTCGCGTTCGGTGGTCGCGTCGGATCGCGCCCAAACTTCGCCTAAGGGGGTAATTAGGGGCGTAGGTCACGAAAATGACAGTGGCAGGTCGGGATCTCTTGATCAGCGAAGTCGAAATTGTGAATTTCGCGTTCGGTGGTCGCGTCGGATCGCGCCCAAACTTCGCCTAAGGGGGTAATTAGGGGCGTAGGTCACGAAAATGACAGTGGCAGGTCGGGATCTCTTGATCTGCGAAGTCGAAATTGTGAATTTCGCGTTCGGTGGTCGCGTCGGATCGCGCCCAAACTTCGCCTAAGGGGGTAATTAGGGACGTAGGTCACGAAAATGACAGTGGCAGGTCGGGATCTCTTGATCAGCGAAGTCGAAATTGTGAATTTCGCGTTCGGTGGTCGCGTCGGATCGCGCCCAAACTTCGCCTAAGGGGGTAATTAGGGGCGTAGGTCACGAAAATGACAGTGGCAGGTCGGGATCTCTTGATCTGCGAAGTCGAAATTGTGAATTTCGCGTTCGGTGGTCGCGTCGGATCGCGCCCAAACTTCGCCTAAGGGGGTAATTAGGGGCGTAGGTCACGAAAATGACAGTGGCAGGTCGGGATCTCTTGATCAGCGAAGTCGAAATTGTGAATTTCGCGTTCGGTGGTCGCGTCGGATCGCGCCCAAACTTCGCTTAAGGGGGTAATTAGGGGCGTCGGTCACGAAAACGACAGTGGCAGGTCGGGATCTCTTGATCTGCGAAGTCGAAATTGTGAATTTCGCGTTCGGTGGTCGCGTCGGATCGCGCCCAAACTTCGCCTAAGGGGGTAATTAGGGACGTAGGTCACGAAAATGACAGTGGCAGGTCGGGATCTCTTGATCTGCGAAGTCGAAATTGTGAATTTCGCGTTCGGTGGTCGCGTCGGATCGCGCCCAAACTTCGCCTAAGGGGGTAATTAGGGACGTAGGTCACGAAAATGACAGTGGCAGGTCGGGATCTCTTGATCAGCGAAGTCGAAATTGTGAATTTCGCGTTCGGTGGTCGCGTCGGATCGCGCCCAAACTTCGCCTAAGGGGGTAATTAGGGGCGTAGGTCACGAAAATGACAGTGGCAGGTCGGGATCTCTTGATCTGCGAAGTCGAAATTGTGAATTTCGCGTTCGGTGGTCGCGTCGGATCGCGCCCAAACTTCGCCTAAGGGGGTAATTAGGGGCGTAGGTCACGAAAATGGCAGTGGCAGGTCGGGATCTCGTGATCAGCGAAGTCGAAATTGTGAATTTCGCGTTCGGTGGTCGCGTCGGATCGCGCCCAAACTTCGCCTAAGGGGGTAATTAGGGGCGTAGGTCACGAAAATGACAGTGGCAGGTCGGGATCTCTTGATCAGCGAAGTCGAAATTGTGAATTTCGCGTTCGGTGGTCGCGTCGGATCGCGCCCAAACTTCGCCTAAGGGGGTAATTAGGGGCGTAGGTCACGAAAATGACAGTGGCAGGTCGGGATCTCTTGATCTGCGAAGTCGAAATTGTGAATTTCGCGTTCGGTGGTCGCGTCGGATCGCGCCCAAACTTCGCCTAAGGGGGTAATTAGGGGCGTAGGTCACGAAAATGACAGTGGCAGGTCGGGATCTCTTGATCTGCGAAGTCGAAATTGTGAATTTCGCGTTCGGTGGTCGCGTCGGATCGCGCCCAAACTTCGCCTAAGGGGGTAATTAGGGGCGTAGGTCACGAAAATGACAGTGGCAGGTCGGGATCTCTTGATCAGCGAAGTCGAAATTGTGAATTTCGCGTTCGGTGGTCGCGTCGGATCGCGCCCAAACTTCGCCTAAGGGGGTAATTAGGGGCGTAGGTCACGAAAATGACAGTGGCAGGTCGGGATCTCTTGATCTGCGAAGTCGAAATTGTGAATTTCGCGTTCGGTGGTCGCGTCGGATCGCGCCCAAACTTCGCCTAAGGGGGTAATTAGGGGCGTAGGTCACGAAAATGACAGTGGCAGGTCGGGATCTCTTGATCAGCGAAGTCGAAATTGTGAATTTCGCGTTCGGTGGTCGCGTCGGATCGCGCCCAAACTTCGCCTAAGGGGGTAATTAGGGGCGTAGGTCACGAAAATGACAGTGGCAGGTCGGGATCTCTTGATCTGCGAAGTCGAAATTGTGAATTTCGCGTTCGGTGGTCGCGTCGGATCGCGCCCAAACTTCGCCTAAGGGGGTAATTAGGGACGTAGGTCACGAAAATGACAGTGGCAGGTCGGGATCTCTTGATCAGCGAAGTCGAAATTGTGAATTTCGCGTTCGGTGGTCGCGTCGGATCGCGCCCAAACTTCGCCTAAGGGGGTAATTAGGGGCGTAGGTCACGAAAATGACAGTGGCAGGTCGGGATCTCTTGATCAGCGAAGTCGAAATTGTGAATTTCGCGTTCGGTGGTCGCGTCGGATCGCGCCCAAACTTCGCCTAAGGGGGTAATTAGGGGCGTAGGTCACGAAAATGACAGTGGCAGGTCGGGATCTCTTGATCTGCGAAGTCGAAATTGTGAATTTCGCGTTCGGTGGTCGCGTCGGATCGCGCCCAAACTTCGCCTAAGGGGGTAATTAGGGACGTAGGTCACGAAAATGACAGTGGCAGGTCGGGATCTCTTGATCAGCGAAGTCGAAATTGTGAATTTCGCGTTCGGTGGTCGCGTCGGATCGCGCCCAAACTTCGCCTAAGGGGGTAATTAGGGGCGTAGGTCACGAAAATGACAGTGGCAGGTCGGGATCTCTTGATCTGCGAAGTCGAAATTGTGAATTTCGCGTTCGGTGGTCGCGTCGGATCGCGCCCAAACTTCGCCTAAGGGGGTAATTAGGGGCGTAGGTCACGAAAATGACAGTGGCAGGTCGGGATCTCTTGATCAGCGAAGTCGAAATTGTGAATTTCGCGTTCGGTGGTCGCGTCGGATCGCGCCCAAACTTCGCCTAAGGGGGTAATTAGGGGCGTAGGTCACGAAAATGACAGTGGCAGGTCGGGATCTCTTGATCTGCGAAGTCGAAATTGTGAATTTCGCGTTCGGTGGTCGCGTCGGATCGCGCCCAAACTTCGCCTAAGGGGGTAATTAGGGACGTAGGTCACGAAAATGACAGTGGCAGGTCGGGATCTCTTGATCAGCGAAGTCGAAATTGTGAATTTCGCGTTCGGTGGTCGCGTCGGATCGCGCCCAAACTTCGCCTAAGGGGGTAATTAGGGGCGTAGGTCACGAAAATGACAGTGGCAGGTCGGGATCTCTTGATCTGCGAAGTCGAAATTGTGAATTTCGCGTTCGGTGGTCGCGTCGGATCGCGCCCAAACTTCGCCTAAGGGGGTAATTAGGGACGTAGGTCACGAAAATGACAGTGGCAGGTCGGGATCTCTTGATCAGCGAAGTCGAAATTGTGAATTTCGCGTTCGGTGGTCGCGTCGGATCGCGCCCAAACTTCGCCTAAGGGGGTAATTAGGGGCGTAGGTCACGAAAATGACAGTGGCAGGTCGGGATCTCTTGATCTGCGAAGTCGAAATTGTGAATTTCGCGTTCGGTGGTCGCGTCGGATCGCGCCCAAACTTCGCCTAAGGGGGTAATTAGGGGCGTAGGTCACGAAAATGACAGTGGCAGGTCGGGATCTCTTGATCAGCGAAGTCGAAATTGTGAATTTCGCGTTCGGTGGTCGCGTCGGATCGCGCCCAAACTTCGCCTAAGGGGGTAATTAGGGGCGTAGGTCACGAAAATGACAGTGGCAGGTCGGGATCTCTTGATCTGCGAAGTCGAAATTGTGAATTTCGCGTTCGGTGGTCGCGTCGGATCGCGCCCAAACTTCGCCTAAGGGGGTAATTAGGGACGTAGGTCACGAAAATGACAGTGGCAGGTCGGGATCTCTTGATCAGCGAAGTCGAAATTGTGAATTTCGCGTTCGGTGGTCGCGTCGGATCGCGCCCAAACTTCGCCTAAGGGGGTAATTAGGGGCGTAGGTCACGAAAATGACAGTGGCAGGTCGGGATCTCTTGATCTGCGAAGTCGAAATTGTGAATTTCGCGTTCGGTGGTCGCGTCGGATCGCGCCCAAACTTCGCCTAAGGGGGTAATTAGGGGCGTAGGTCACGAAAATGACAGTGGCAGGTCGGGATCTCTTGATCAGCGAAGTCGAAATTGTGAATTTCGCGTTCGGTGGTCGCGTCGGATCGCGCCCAAACTTCGCTTAAGGGGGTAATTAGGGGCGTCGGTCACGAAAACGACAGTGGCAGGTCGGGATCTCTTGATCTGCGAAGTCGAAATTGTGAATTTCGCGTTCGGTGGTCGCGTCGGATCGCGCCCAAACTTCGCCTAAGGGGGTAATTAGGGACGTAGGTCACGAAAATGACAGTGGCAGGTCGGGATCTCTTGATCTGCGAAGTCGAAATTGTGAATTTCGCGTTCGGTGGTCGCGTCGGATCGCGCCCAAACTTCGCCTAAGGGGGTAATTAGGGACGTAGGTCACGAAAATGACAGTGGCAGGTCGGGATCTCTTGATCAGCGAAGTCGAAATTGTGAATTTCGCGTTCGGTGGTCGCGTCGGATCGCGCCCAAACTTCGCCTAAGGGGGTAATTAGGGGCGTAGGTCACGAAAATGACAGTGGCAGGTCGGGATCTCTTGATCTGCGAAGTCGAAATTGTGAATTTCGCGTTCGGTGGTCGCGTCGGATCGCGCCCAAACTTCGCCTAAGGGGGTAATTAGGGGCGTAGGTCACGAAAATGGCAGTGGCAGGTCGGGATCTCGTGATCGCAACCGAGATGAGTGTATGTCTGTTAAGAGTGGCTTTCTTTCTGTGTTTCTTGTCAACTGCAGAAGGACCGGTCGGCGTTAGTATTGTGCCCCATTCGTCCCTTCTGGCTAACTGAGGCGGGCGAACATCAGCCCATTCGATGGATCCAATTAGTGAGTTCCATTCTCCCATTTGGTCTTTCCTTTTGTACTCGTAGAGAAGGTCCGAAATGCTAGGATGGTTAAGGCGCTTGATGGAGCAGAGCGTAAATAAAACTAATACGCCACGTTTAGAGCTCTGAAGGCTACGATAAGTCGAAACGTTAGGCCATGCTAGATAAAGATCAACATGAATGCCTCGTGTTGGCACAAAAAAGTTGGCTGAGCAGCAATTGTTTTTGTTTCTAGCATTCGTGCTGCAATGTAATAAAACAATAATGTAATACGATACATATGTGATTAAAGATGCATACGTGGGTGCGCCTTGGAAAATTGCCTACAGTCAGAGAGGTTTGTTTTTTTTCCACAAAGTTCAGCTCTCTGAGAGCTAGCAATGACGTCGTCCCAAAAACTTGTACAAGAAATTAGCCAGCCCCAAGCAGACCTTCGGCAGCTCTTCTGAACGTAATCTCCACCTAAACACTCCTTGCACATTCCGGGTACCGTAACATAAGCAGTGGGCGACATATTTCCGAACAGAGCCGTCACCGCCTCCCACTGAAGAAGTCTCTCTCATCACTGCATTCCATTGCAGTTGCTTTGCCAAACATCTCATCGCGCAGCTCCTTGAATCAGTCATAGCACTTCACTTTCTTCACTTGCGAAAGAGCTCTTCCAGCATCGAGATCGGCTCATCTTCACGCCCAGCGTCTCATTTTCGAACAATACCCGCATCTGCTCTCAATGACGATCCCGCTGATCCTTTTCACGGAGACGAGATTTCCTCTAGCACAGGTCATTCACCTGTATCCTAGTGCCTCATCATGATCGCTTGCTCGACGGCATAAAACACTTCGAGCAGCTTGAACGTGTCCCAAGACCTGAAATGGTGACACTTCTAGATCCAGCCATCTAAGGGGATGCGGTAGTGACACAGTACCCGATTTATAACGACGATTGCAGTTCATCAGGGGTCAGACACCAGACTTATGGAATCACAGTGTTTCATAGAGATTCCCACACGCCAATCATCATCCCCAACGAGACACCGCGAACACTGCACCAACATGAAACACGCGCCGTATGTCCGCGGGTTTGCCGCAGCTGATTAGCGTGGGGATTCGACGCCCGCGACATACATTTCGCCTCATAAGCAAGCAGGCAACACATGGTTCTGATGGAGATGTCAAAGACCAGAATTACCTTCTAGGAATCTTTGAAACCGGCTTAGGCGGAACATTCGGTGGCTTTGGAAGCTGTAGTCCATCTTTCTGTTCAGTTTTCAACTTAGATGATAGACGATGTAGACAAGATGAGGAATATGTCATAGATCAACTCTTTCCACTGAATGACCTATGCGTTCCACTTTTTCACCTTCTCAATGAAACAAATCACAGACGTTCAACTGGACGTGGAACGCCCCGTGCAAGATGGCTGTCCACTGCAGTCGTAATGGAAGTGGCCGTTCTATCCTCGACGTTAAGCATTCAAAAACATGGAAGTGGGAGAGGTTTCACTGGGAGAACTGCACAGAAATTCTAGAACGACGCATAAGGGTGTCGCGCCACTGACAAACTGCGATATTGCTGAAGTGGTTGAACAGAAATCCATTGTTGGCCCTACTGAACGCTCTCTGGACGTGAGGACCAATCCGAACGAGCGACCCTTTCCTTGAGTAACATCCCGAATGCCGAAGAGGTGGCGGATCTATCCTAGTCCGGCGGGGCCACATAACTAAAAAGTATTATATGTAACAAATTCACTTGAGACTTACCGAGCGACTCCTACAGAACAACACAGAACCCAAAACAAGAAAAACTCACCAAGAAAAAAAACGAAAATTACATTTGTTGCGGTTGTAAGCCGGCAAAGTTGCGTGCCCTCATCACCATGTTAGATCCTGGTTACAACATGTCAGGCGGCGGTCAGCACGCGGTATGCGGCTTCATGCGCCCTCCCCACCATGTTAGATCCTGGTTACAACAAGTCAGGCGGTGGTCAGTGCGCGGCAGGCCTCCATTGCCTTACTCTTTACCCGCCGAGACGGTTGTAAGAAGCGCGGCGGTTTAATTTTTTTTTGTTCGCTCGTTGGTTCTTTCTTCCTTTTAGGTCCTCTCGAATCCTTCAGGAGCCGCTCGGTAAGTCCCATGTCGATTTGTTAGATAATTTTTAGATATGTGCCCCCCCCCCCCCGGACTGGATAGATCCGAGGTGGCCAGAATGATAACAGAATGATCAAGCCCTTAGGATGCGTCACGCGCTCCAATTCCGAGCGCATCTGGCAGAAGCTACCGACAAAGTTCCAGCAAGACTTGACAGATATGCGTCAGATATTAGGTTGGTCGAAAAGATCTGGCGGTTTTGACTGCTGCACTTCAAACGATCATAACTTTCTTCATACTCATCACATTCAGTCAAAGCAAACACCATTCGAATCATCGCGCTTTTTCCAACGCGATAGTGATTGGGTGATTCTATCAACGAAAAGCTAGGTGGTCGAGGTGCGACAAATTCTAAGAAGGCTGTTTTTGCGGGGTCCTGAATTGCGGAGGTTCTACCAGCGAGGAAGTTCTGAAAGTGCTTAAAAAAGGTGGTGTAATCGGTTGGCACAAGATCGTAGGTGGGACAGAACTTCAACTCCTGGTCCCTTCAATTTTCTCATTATGATTTGCGAAACGTGCGGACGGACGTTGTCCTGCGAAAGAATGGGACCTCTTCTGTTGACCAGTGCCGGCTGTAGAGTACAGGAAAGGATACCGTAGGGGAGTCGTACCTACTACCCGCAGTGGGTAGCGAATGCGATTTGAATTCTTGAAAGGAATCAAGAGTAGAAGTAAGCCTCTTGCGAGAGCAGCTAATCGCACGGGAACGCCGATTTGTCAGCGGCGCGCGGAATCCTCGCGGGTGTGCGGATATATTCACGACGATCGCCGAATATTCTCTACCCACTGATATACCCACGATGTGGCAGGTAAGGTATATCATAAATGCCTCATCGTGGGTACGTCTGCCTCCTATACACCGCATCCGCGGTTATAAGCGTTGATGACTCCGGCCCTGGATTCACCTGCAGAGGTTCGACCCTATTCCTGAACGTTCTAGTGGATCAAGCCGGCCGCCGACCGCCACACTGCTCACGTCATCTATTTCTGGCAGGATTTCGGCTTTGGGAAGTGCCAGGGGGAGGCGTTCGTCCACATCAACACACTGTCCTGATCTTCTTCGGTTATCGTACAGAACCCACTTTTCACCAAATGTGATAGCTCGACCCAAAAACGGGCCGTTATGATTCCGGAGAAGCGAGGAAGAGCAGATTTCGAAACGCGACAATTTCTGGCGATCACTCGAATCGTGGACACTCTTCTTCCGTCCCTTTTCGCTTTTCGAGACGTTTCAAACCATCTGTAACAGCAGTCTTTCTGACTCAGACGAAGCCCTACAAATAGTCGTCCTGGATTGCTGTCGATCTGCCGCTTTGCGGAGCATCTTCAAGGTTGAAATTTCTCGAACCACCTTTGCGCAGCCCTTTCTGCAGCACTATTCGGCCACCACGCATGGCTGCTCTGCCGGCTGCTTCGACGGCGAATTGGCCCAGTTTAAAATTGAAATAAAATATCGTTCGGAATTGCTCTTTCGGCATACTTCACTAAGTATTCGAAGAAACACATCTAATCAGCTTAGCTGAAACACAATTGTTCCGTCAGATGGAGCGAAGAACTCTGTATTAGAGGTCACATAAAAATATGAAGTGGGACACTGATTCAGTGATGAGCGAACCAAAGCCGCTGCACAAGACCGCCCGCCAGAACTTCAACGCCAACCTAACCCTCACAGCTATACCTGCCCCGTCCCCTTTCAGCTATACATATACGCTTTACTTTCCTCGACCTATCCACCGATATAGCTGGGTTGGCCGCTTGAATGGCCTAAACTCGAATTTGGTTTTCCACGCAAACCGCCCTGCATAGAACCCTCTCCACGGCGACTGTTAGCCTCGATCAGTAGCGCTGAATCCGCAGTTCACAGCTCGACGGCGCCATAGAACAGATTCTCTTGTACTTTATCGAGAAAATAAACTCACGATGAAGAAAAGTGTAGACAACATGCACATGGTGAAACAAATAAGGAAATCAGACGCGAGCGGACGGCGGCAATCACTAAAACGTACCAAATCTTTGGGGCGAAGGGCTTGTGACGTACTTCGTGAACATGCACCTGCCGGGATAGGGGACACGAGCCAGGAGACATGGGAGTAAGCAGGAAACACCTTCAGTGTGGGTTGGAGGACTTCATCACACGATTCAAACATTCTTTACACCCTATCGACGAACAGCAGAACCACCAGTAAACAACGATCAACGTCATCTGAATGAACGGACGGGGAGAAGCAGCTGCGACGCTGTCCAAATCTCATCTGGCGCACGCCTGAGGCGTCGTTTATACTCACGATTCACGCGGCGGCATCGATATTGATTAGGCAGCGCGCGGAAGATCGATATTGGTCGGCTTCGCACGGCTGCGCAGCGCGACGGCTACAGCATACAGCGGTGAGGCCACGGCTCACGCGCTCAAGCACAACAGACATGAGGATGGCGGGAGGAGTGGGAAGGGGACTATACAGACACAATGTAGCACACACGAGGGCATCATTGCTGGATAAGTATGGGGATGGGGCGCTTCGCTTTAGACAACGCGCGTGTGTTATAACTACAGCGGATTAGGAAGAGCGTGGTGAGGAGGGAAAGTGAGACTGACGCCAGGGAACGGACTGGGAGGTGCGCTGGACTGTGGGGATGAGGGACGGATGATAACGGACGACGATGAACAGGAAGGAAGGAACCAAAGTGCAGCCAGTGCGCGATCGAACACCTCGCTCGAATCAACAGTTGCAGCCGCCACCCGTCGACGACCGATTCTCGTTGAGCCGAATCTGGTCCGGGAACTCGGGAAAGTCGTGCGAATCCTGAAAGACGAACACTGTCAGCCGAACTCTACAAAACAGCGCTCACAGTTGCTCAAGTTATTCGTCAGGCTCTGAAGACAGCGTTGGCTACAACACAATCTTGACCACGGATGTGTGAAACACCAGGGACTTTTTGCTAACGCTTTCTAGGTTTACACGCAGCAAAAAGCCTGTTTACGCTTATGGGAATTTTGTGATCATTCAAACGATATAGCCTTTTTGTTAGGACACCGTACATAGGCTAAAGTATTAGCTCGTAAGGAAAGTATCCCGCCACTTGTGCAATGTTTTTCTACATATGTTCCACTACTATCTACAGCATATTGCCATTGGTCAGGCAATTTGTAGATGCCGCTTCTACAGAGTTCCTGGGGTTTTGACGAAACAAACTCAGCGAGGCACTTTTCAAGTTGCTCCCTGTTGTCAAATTGTTTCTCCAGCAAATGGTTCGACAGCGAAAGTAACGAATGGCAGATCGACAGAGCAAGATCCGGTGAATACGGTGGGTGGGCCAGAAAATGCCATCCGAAACACTGGGATTTTTTCTGAGTCTCCCTTGCAACCTGTGGACGCGCACTGTCGTGAAGGACGATCTCGTCCTGTTTCCCACGAAGAGCTGCTTCAACGCGATCCAACTGCCTGTAGTAGACATCGCTGGTGATAGCAGTGTTTACAGGTAGCCGTTACCAGTAAATGACTCCTTTGCAAATCCATCAGACACTGAGTATCACCCTTTTCCGGCCTTGTGGTGGGGATTCCTGCTTCGCCGCCACTGAGCCACTGACGCTTTCGGTTGTGGCTAACGTTGACCACCCATTCTCGTCGCCAGTGACCAGGTTCTTGAGCCCAAAAACTGAAGAAGTTCCTGCACGCATCCTGGCGCACCCATAACTGGTGGCCGCCAAGTTCATGCACCATATTTAAATGTCTTCCCAAGGCCACGATGGTGTTGAGCTGTGGTGGTGTGACAGCACTCGAGTTCCTGGAGCAGTTTCAGACGGCGCTCCTCATTCACTGCAACTGGTCTTCCAGACCGTGGCTGGTCCTCCAAGCAAAAGTCTCCGTTCTCCAACTTCCGGAACCGTATTTTCGCTGTGTGTAGGAGACAGCGATAGGACCCGTCGTCCCACTTATCTTCTCCACTGCGACTCTCGCACCGCTTTGCCTTTCGAACTTGCTCGCAGTGGAGAACGATTTTCTCTCTCATATTCGTAACGGAATACGACGGCAATAGTGGAAAATGTAGATCATAGGTCAGCCCATATATGCGTTATTGAGAAAAGGTTCCAGAACACTTTTCAAAAATTTGGCGGGACGCCAAAGTGAGTGGCGAGAAACTTTCCTTACAACCTAATAAAAATTCAAACAAACCATTCGCTTTGACTTTATTTTTAAAAATGTGAAGTTTGATTTCAAAAGCGTTTGCAGAGAAAGAAAATAAAAAGAGCAAGTCTGGAACGCTGAAAATGAGCTCAAAATAACACGTTAAATAAATATTGGACCAGTCTTCAGTTCTATTAACAAAAAAAACTCCAAAAATTTAATTGCAATGCACAAGACATATCAAGCAATTCTTAATGTTTACGCTTCACGCTTTACGACAAATTTTTCGTAATTATGATTCACAAAATTTCGGCCGTCACTTTCGTACATCCGGGGGGGGGGGGGGGGGGGGTACGAAAATGGCGGTCGAAATTTAACGTTCGCGACAAAGTTTACACTTGAGTCGGCACTAATCGGCGGTAATAAGACAGCTACTGCTACTAATAAGAACGCTGGAAGCAACAATAACACCGCCTTTAAAGCGCCGCACGGCGGTACAAAGCAAGAAACTTCGACCAAATATCATAAGAAAGTGTCCGAAGCGCTCACCTGCGCCTCCCTGGCCAACGCGTCCCGAGCAATCGCTTGGAAAGCAGCCTCGACATTTACAGCCTCTTTAGCGGAAACCTGCAATCATCTCCCACGCATTCAATCCCAACTACAAGAAGCTCGGAGCCTTAGAAGAGGGCCCACCTCGTAGTACGGGATGTTATTCTTCGACTGGCACCACGACTGTGCTCGTTTCGGGCTGACAGCTCGTTGCGCTTCGAGATCCACTTTGTTGCCAAGCAGTACGAACGGGAAATTCTCAGGATCACGCGGGCTGAGAACAGAAGTGCTCCACAACGGTCGCCCTGAGACCTTCTGAACGGCACTCACCACGCTTGGATAAGGAACTCATCTCGCCACGAGTCGAGACTCTTAAAAGAAGACGCACTCGTCACATCAAACGCCAACACACAGCAATCGGCCCCGCGATAGAACGCGACCCCCAGCGACTGGAAGCGCTCCTGACCGGCCGTGTCCCATATCTGAAGAGACGGACAGTGAAAGGTTGAGGACGACTTCCAGTATTGCAACTCCACATAAACTTCAGGTTTAGCTGACTCCATGTATTAGATCGTTGCATGTAAAACTTCCGATTTTGCTACCTCAATTTCTGGTCGATTTTATGTGGCTACGAATGTTCCCGTTTCAGGCACTGTATACACATAGTTTCTGAAAGCGCAGAATCTCCGCTTTCTTACCACTTATATCTTTTGTTGCAAAATTGCCTTTTTGCCTGACCTGCTGAGTTTTTGACGTCATTCTTACAGTATGAATCAACGTGATGTTCGGGATATACTCTACTTACATGAATGGAGAAGTGGACACAATTTATCAGGAACTCTTTTAAAGCTACTGAGATTGTCAGGAAAATGAATTCTTTTGCTTAACACAACGTACTCCAGGTCTGCACGAACTGTGAAGAAGTTGCGACCTTGAGACGTCGCAACTTCTCAGGATTTTTTACGTGAAGTTTTAAGACCCACCTCTAGTATTAGATGACGCCAGACCAAAGAATTCCGGGCGCTTTAGCCCAATGTTCCCATGCAAAATCTTGTGGAACATTAAATAATCATTTTTTACCATTTTTCTCAGTGAAGGTTCATGGTTAGAATCTTGTTCCTGATGGCACCACGTGGAATTCTCCTGTATGTGAAACCTACAGCTCTAATTAAGAGCTTCCTTGTAAAGTTATTTTGAACTTGTTCTAACCTTTGAACTATCTTGAGATATCAAGACCGAAGTAGGCCGCCATCATTCCTTAACGACGACCAACTCAAAGCCTGGGTGGAAGCGGATCCGCGGCAAGCTGTGAGAGAGCCAGCACAGCAGTTTTTCGTTTCTTAGAAGCCACTGCCGTAACATCTCACTCACAGTTCGCAGTGACATCGGAAATCACCGGGTTAGAATAGTACCGAACCATGAGCTTCATGGGTTCTCAACGACAAAGCAGCTCAACGGCAGGCGAGCAAACATTCCAACCCAATTTATGGCGGTAGTACAGGCTAACAGCAAACCATAAGGATGGAGAAACACTCGGAGATTGATACCTACCTCTAACAGTTTGCTAGAAGGTGGACTCGTCTAAAGCTTACATAAGGTAGAACTCCACGGTTCTCAATCGTATTTATCCAAATAAGCCTCAAAGACGAACTCACGAAGCAGCAGGCTAGTACTGAAGAAGGTCCTGTCACAAACGTGGAATGTTCTTCTGATATCTAATCCCCAAAATCTTACGAAAGATGAACAATGTTGAAAAAACTCGCTCGAGATCGGACCCAAACCACCATTGCTCGCTTTCCGGGAACACTTAATACACTCCACTTGAAGGTCTTGTAATGATACCTGTTCAGCTAGTCCCTGCCAGGGATGTCCTTAAATGACATCGAAATTTTGTAGACCGTAAATCGTAATTACGAAAAAACCGTCGTAAATCGTAAACCGTAAATCGTAAGAAGTATCCGACACCTACTTCTAGCACTGTATTTCTAGGGAATTTTCTGTTTACGATAATTAGAGGTGTGTGCAATAGACGAGAGACGGAGGAGGCAAGGAGCACGAGGGAAAGGGTGCCTCTAAAGCGCAGGGCGCTATAGGTAGCACGAACCCGGGGTGGTCACCGACGGATCAGTAGGCGTGAGATCAATGGCCTGGGTAGCGCGCGCGGGAGAGTCCGCATAAAAGGCCGCCTAGCCAGACCCGGGGTCGACAACTTTCGGAGCCATCAAGGAGGTGCCACGGCGAGTGCACCGAGTTCTGTTCCCTCCTCTGGCAACCTGTGTTGGGTGCCTGTCCCCTGTGAGAGTCCCTTCCCTTAGTGAGACGGGAGTCTCCGCGGCCTTAGTGGCCATTCTGGACTACTATTTTTTTTAGCAAACCAGCTAGCGGCACCTCTCCCTCCAGCCGCCTCCTCCGTGTCCCAGTGCTTCAGTGTTCAGTGCTAACGTTTTATCCGCTGTTTTCTTTTGTTGTGAATAAACTTTATATCGTTCGCGTCGTTTCTGCAACTGTTCGCCGGTAATCGGTGCGATATCGAGAGACGAACTGAGCTCCTATTGTACATGGGGGCCGAACCGGTCGATATCTACCGAGCCAATAACAGTTGCGCGTAGCAGATCGATACGGTATCACTCCGAGGTTACCACAGAGCAGGGGTACTCGGAGTTGATAAAAGGAGTCGCCAAGAAGGACAGCGACGAAGGAAGAGTACCCGTGCCTGTGTGAATCGGTGATACTCTGTGCAGAAAGATCAAGACTCAAGCAGCGTGTTTCAGAGATGGCGCACGCTGCAGACGCCATGGACACGGAATACGATGAAAACAGGATGTTCCCACAAGTGAGTTCTGCAATTACGACTGTGTGTGAGAAAGGTGTGGCAGGCAGTACCTGTGTTAGCATCTTGAGGGAGATGCAGCGCCGAGTGGGTGAAATATTGAATGACTCCAGGTTGGGGAAGGAAAAGAGGATAGAGGTTGAGAAGGAAATAGCAGTAGGCATTGGCCGGGTAGAGCAGGTATTGGAAGGGTCACCCTCGGAGTATGGAATGTCACCAGAACTGGTGAGAGTGGTTGGCGCGATGATGGAGCAGCGAGGCATTGACTCTGTAGATGAATGGAGGAACTATGTGAGAACGATGGAGAGAGATGGAGAGTTGATGGCCGAAGTAGCTGAGATGCTAAATACAGACGTGTTACAGGTCAAAGAAGCGGTTGCGGTACTTCAGAAGAAGCCAGATGGTGAACAAGTTCTGGAAGGTGGGACGAGAATATGTGATTCACAGGAGCGCACAGCAATGCGAGGACATCCTTTGCAGGCGAACCACTGTTCGATTGGTCCGACATATGTGGAATGTTGGAACGGACGTTCAACGACAGCATCGACAGTACCGGCTCAGGAAGACCTAGGTACGGATGTTAATATCCATCTGGTAAACTATTTGCGGGCAATGACATGCTCTGACCCAGGAGTGTTCAGGGGGACAAAAAACGAGAACTTTAAAGAGTTCCTAAGAAAGTTTAAAAGGAAGTACGAGAAAGTAATTGCGTGCGAGGCAACCCTACTGGACATCCTGGTAGATGACCACCTAGCGGGGCGCGCTAAGAACATTTTTGCTGCTATCCCAAGAATGATCAAGGAACAAGGGTTTGAAGCAGTGACAAGTGAGATGGCGAGGTTGTTGGCATCTGAGTCAACCGCAAGTAGAATGAGGGCGTTAACCGAATTGAAACGTTTGCGACTGCGAGCCAACCAGGAGGTAGCGGATTTCTGTGTAATCTTGGAAAGTCTAGCAAGACAAGCAAACCCTGAGGGCTCAATCGAGGATAGGTCGATGGAGTTGGCGCATATCCTTTTGGATAACCTGAGTGAGTGGCCTGAGCACTATCAGTTGATTGCAGCACTCCACAGGGTAGATTCACGGAAAGCTTATGAGGAAGTAAAACAGTTGGCTTTAAGCATCGAACAGTCAAAAATCATGCTAGGGCCGTATAGAAGGGTAGAGCCTGCGGCATGGAGAACTAGGTACGCACATTATCAAGGCGAAGAGCGATATTCCGCAACTAGTTCAGGAAGGGAAGAAAGATTAGGAGTGAATATGGAGAGCAAAGAAAAGAACCAAAATAAGCTATCATGCCCCATTGATAACAGATATATGAGGTCAGCGCAAGGAAGGCAAGCGGTAGAGGGGCGTGACCAGAACCATAGAGGGAATGAGAGCAGGAAATGTTACAATTGCTCAAAATACGGACACGTAGCACGCAATTGTCCAACTCGTCAGGCAAAGGTTAATCAAATCGAACGAAAAGAATTGACCCAAGCGGAAGAACGCGAGGTAACACTGTCGTCCATCATAAACAAAGCTAGGTGCATGGGATTAGCAGTGCAACGGAGGAAGGAAAAAGGAAATGGTCTCATAGGTGATCGGATACTTACCTCGCTCTCCCTCTTGGGAGAAACACTCCCAGCGTTAGTGGATACAGGCTCGATGGTGAGCATCATACCTGTGGGAGTATTGGCTGCGGCGCAGGATCGGGGCTATGACATCGATTCCTTGAAGGTAATCAGCAAGGCTAGTCTGGCACCTGTTTTGGACGCGTCGAACAACAGGATGGAGTTTTTGGGAGCAGTATACATTGATGTGGAGGTAGGAGGTGGGAATGCATGTAAGGTGGCGTTTCATATTAGTGCCTCGTCAGAAAAGGAAGTTTTATTAGGCACAAATGCCTTGAACAGACTAGGCATAGAGGTAATTATTAACAAAAGGGAGGACCCAGGAAATAAACCGCCGCAGAAGAAAGAAGGAAGGGGGAATGAAGTTGTCGTGGTAAATAGAACGTATATTCCCCCTGGTGATGCAAGTCTGGTAGATGTACACTGCCACGGAGAAATCGAAAATAGATCGGAGCGAGTAATTTGGCCAACACGACAAGGTGTAGTGGCGGGAGTATACAGAATTCAGGACCAACGGACCACAGTTCAAGTGATGAATAAAAGTGATGAACCAATGCTGTTGAAACAAGGCGAGGGCATAGGACATTGGGTCACCGATAAGTGGCATGAGAAGTGGGAGGAACTAAATCCTCTTATGTCAGACGAGGTAGACAGTGAGTTGACGGACAGTGAGAGAATGCAAAAATTGTGGGAGCTCATTGAGGCTAATTTGGAACCCAGGCAGTCGAGCAAGGAAGTTAAGGATGTGCTAATGAAACATCCAAACGCATTCTCGGTGTCAGATAAGGAACTTAGTCAAACCGACTTAGTTCAGATGACAATTGACACAGGAAATAGCGCTCCGATAAAGATGAAAGCGAGACCCGTCCCACTGGGTATACGACCAAAGTTGAGGGAGCTTTTGATGGACCTGGTAGAGAGAAAGGTGATAGAACCGAGCAAATCAGATTGGGCATTTCCCATTGTACTAGTGGAAAAGAAGGATGGGACGCTGCGTTTGTGCATCGACTATAGAGAATTGAACAAACGTATAAAGCTGGATGCGTACCCGCTTCCAAACATCGAATCAGTACTGCAAAGCCTATCCGGAAAACAGTTCTTCTCAACACTAGACTTATGCAGCGGGTATTGGCAAATCCCGTTAGCGGACGACGCTAAAGAAAAGTCAGCGTTCGCTACGCCGGAGGGCTTATTTCAATTTCGAGTCACGCCTTTCGGCTTAAGTACGAGTCCACCGGTATTCCAGCGACTCATGGATAGAGTACTGGGCGATCTTCTAGGTGTGGAGGTCTTTTGTTATATTGATGACATAATGATCTGTACGAAAACGAAAGAACGTCACCTGGAACTGCTAGATGAGGTCTTTTCAAGGATGGAAAAGGCGGGATTACGTCTGAAAGCCCAAAAATGTCACATTCTGCAGCGTAAGGTGGTTTTTCTTGGACACATCATCGACGGTAGTGGAGTCCACATGGATCCAGAGAAGGTGAAGGCTATTCGAGAATACCCTACCCCACAGAACGCGAAGGCGTTAAGAACATTTCTCGGTATGGCCTCCTTCTACCGGAAATTCTGTTTAGGCTTCTCGCAAAAGGCAGGATGTTTGTTTACCCTCACGTCGTCGAAAGCAAAATGGATATGGGAAAAGCAGCACGACGAAGCCTTTGAAATGATGAAAAACATGATAGTGTCGGCGCCAGTTCTGAAACAACCGGACCTAGAGTCTGCTCGGAATGGCAGTAGACCTTTCCACATCTGCACTGACGCTTCCACGTATGGTCTAGGAGCGGTATTATCCCAGGAGGGGGATGATAAGCACATCCACCCGATTTTCTTCGCCTCCAAGAGCCTAAGTAAGGCAGAGCGAAAATATCATGTGACAGACTTGGAAGCGCTCGCAGTTGTTTTCGCTGTTAGGCGCTTTCACATGTTTATATACGGGCTACCGACGGTTGTGATGACAGATCACCAACCACTGACGGCTTTGTTTAAGCGCAACAATGTATCAGCACGTGTGTTACGATGGTCGCTAGAACTACAAAGGTATAATCTAGAGATACAGTACGTGAGAGGGAAAGCAAACGTGGTAGCAGATGCACTCAGTAGAGGAGTGGCTGTTGCAGCTGAGATGGAGTCTTTGGAAGGATTAGGTGAGGCGGTAGTAAACATAATTAGCGCCAAGTCGGACTCCAAATGGCTAGCAGAGCTAAGAGGTGATCCTGTGTTTGGAGAGGTGGTAAATTGTGTGGAACAGAACCAGATTGAACAGGTGGTGAGGCTTCCGGGCGAGAGAAAAGTGCTGCGTTCGGCAGATTTCGTTTTGGATGAAGGAGAACTGAAGCTATATCTAGAGGATGGTAGAGCAGTATTTGTAGTGCCTGAAACACAGAGGTATCAGATTTTCCAAGAAGCACATAATGGAGTGTTTGCGGGACACTTCAGTGCACATAAACTTCTGAACAGGTTAAAGAGGGAGGTGTACTGGCCAGGCATGGCACAAGATATACAGAAATGGACTAAAGAGTGCCAAAAATGCTTTGTGCATAATCCTCACAGCCAAATGGTCCCTCCCTTGAAACCGATTGTAACAGCTAGGCCGTTTGAAATAATAGGAGTGGATGTATTAGAGTTGGGCCCTACCAAAAATGGAAATAGGTATGCGGTCACGGTTATAGACCACTTTTCGAAGTATGCGGCTGCTTGTCCGGTCCCGGATAAATCGGCAGAAACGATTGCGAAAACAGTATTTATAAAATGGATAGCGGAAGGATGCAGGTGGCCTCGTTGTGTGCTGTCGGACAGGGGAGGCGAGTTCGTGAACAAGGTAATGGGAGAAATAACGAGGATAACGCAAATATCCCATGTGACAACGAAGGGATACAACCCGCGCGAAAACGGTATTACAGAAAGGCTAAACGGTACCATCGTGGCAATGCTGAAAAAGGCGACAGTAATTCCAACAGAATGGGATTCGCGTCTCCCGTTCTGCATGATGGCCTACAACATGATGCCACATAGTGCCACAGGGGAGAGCCCGTATTTCATTCTTCATGGGATTGATCCTATCTTCCCGTCTAACATCATCCCAAATGGGGAGTATCGTGGTTCTCCATGGATAAGGCGCTGGACGAATATAAAGCCGAAATACTCCAAGCCGTATCAGAAACGCATGAGAGAGTGAGAGACTATAATGAGAGGGTACGAAAGCAGATGAAGAGGCGTTACGACGAGGAAAACAAAGTAGACGAAAAAGATTACCCTAAAGTTGGGGACAGAGTTTATGTGAGATCGCCGAATGAAAAATCGAAGAACTTGCACCCCAAATTAGTAGGCGAATGGGCAGGACCGTTCAGGGTGATTGAAGTAAGCAAGAACTCTGCATTAGTAACCAGAATAGGGTCGAATAGTGAGCCCATGAGAATACAGTTCGACATGCTGAGGATAGTCCCGCCCACTATCTCAGACGAGAGATTAGATACGGAGCATATGAGAGGGAGAAAAGGAAGGAAACCAAAAATAAAAGTTTGTGCTACGAAAGTTCTGTGTTTCAGCGGAGCCGCCATCAACTCCGATGTCGAGAAAGGACACCTACAAGCCGCCTGCTTGGATGAATGTTTTGCGAAGGCCACCTTGGGCAACATCAAGGGGATTAGCTTTCCAGGCGCATACGCCCGAAGACCATTTGAAGACATCTGGTCGGCATGGAAGATCGCATCGATTTTCATAAGGACCGATATTTCGATGGCAGAGAAAATCCGGCTCCATCGAGACCGAGTTGTAACTCTGGACGCCGAAGCGCTGAAGAACACTTTGATGGTGGCGTATGAGCTCTGTACTGATTGGACAGAGTTCATTTGTACGAACAACAGGATCATCAAGCACCCGCCGATAGAAGATATATGCGTACTCGACTTCTACCAAGTAGCATTCGAGGAGCTCAAGAGAGACCTCAAGGAAGACAGTAGGAAAGCAAGGCCTCAGAAGCAGGGGCCGGTCGGATTTGCCGCACCAGAAACCGCCACTCTGATTGAGAAAGATGGTCCCAGGAGCGGACTGATCACAAAGGTCGTTGTGTCGTATGCGAATTTGAGAGACACCTTGACCGAATGGAAGACCTTTGGAACTTGGTTGCTCGTTTATCCAGTCGAAAGCGGTTGCAGCGCATCAGTCATGGAAGAAATCGTTCGACTAACGAAGGAGCATCTCGAGAAGGGCGGTCGCGTGGTCACCGCATGGACTCCTGCGACGGCTCAGAATATAAACAAATAGCTGGCAATGGTCCAATTGTGGCAGACGCTGGACAACACGCTCCGAAAATTTGCAGGGGCGGAGCAAATGGCAACGACGGCAGGAAGTCTGGTCATTGAGGGAAAACTTTACATGGAAGCAGGGTGCCCAGAAGCCGCAGCTCAGTTCTACAGGCCACACCTAGGAGTAGCAGCTGCTAAACAGCTGTATGGGACAATTCGACGCAGAGCACCAGATATGAATTTACCGGAGCTAAAGGATCGGACGATAGGGACATCGTCTTCTGCCAGGGGGGCATGTGCAATAGACGAGAGACGGAGGAGGCAAGGAGCACGAGGGAAAGGGTGCCTCTAAAGCGCAGGGCGCTATAGGTAGCACGAACCCGGGGTGGTCACCGACGGATCAGTAGGCGTGAGATCAATGGCCTGGGTAGCGCGCGCGGGAGAGTCCGCATAAAAGGCCGCCTAGCCAGACCCGGGGTCGACAACTTTCGGAGCCATCAAGGAGGTGCCACGGCGAGTGCACCGAGTTCTGTTCCCTCCTCTGGCAACCTGTGTTGGGTGCCTGTCCCCTGTGAGAGTCCCTTCCCTTAGTGAGACGGGAGTCTCCGCGGCCTTAGTGGCCATTCTGGACTACTATTTTTTTTAGCAAACCAGCTAGCGGCACCTCTCCCTCCAGCCGCCTCCTCCGTGTCCCAGTGCTTCAGTGTTCAGTGCTAACGTTTTATCCGCTGTTTTCTTTTGTTGTGAATAAACTT
Organism: Heligmosomoides polygyrus bakeri; assembly: GCA_947359475.1. Lineage (NCBI taxonomy): Eukaryota > Metazoa > Nematoda > Chromadorea > Rhabditida > Heligmosomidae > Heligmosomoides > Heligmosomoides polygyrus. The sequence continues at coordinate 406,248 of OX375866.1, forward strand.
TATATCGTTCGCGTCGTTTCTGCAACTGTTCGCCGGTAATCGGTGCGATATCGAGAGACGAACTGAGCTCCTATTGTACAGGTGATCCAGTTTTTATTTACAGCTAATTTCACCTTAAGATCTAACACATATTTCTAGCCAACAGGACACTTCTGAAATCAATTGAACACCTTCTAAAACTGGACACGTTAAGTTTGACAAATCGTTGATTTAAGAAGCTTAATTGAATAAAAGAATATCCGCCGCGACCAAATAAAGAGCACAACCATAAATTTTCCACTATCTTGGCTCGCATTTCACTTGCGTGTGATCCTATCGACTGAACCGCCGGTCTCCACTTCTGCATTTTGAGATGACCATATTTCCTTTAAGCAGGATGCATTACGTTGTTAACAGGACACTTCAATTTGACCCGAACATTTTTCACGCTGCATAAGAATTTTGTGTTGTTAAGTGTTTTTTCGAAGGAAACTTTAGATACGTCTGACTTGGTTGCAAAGTGTCTATTTTATTTCTAAATGTGGCTCAAATTAAAAAGTGACCGATTTAAAACGAAGTGTTTGGTTCAAAGAGTCCGGTTTGGAATGAAGAACGTCCAGTTAACTATGAACTGTTCAGTTGGTATAAGCCCTAAAACAGTTCTTCCGTAGGCGGATAGTTTTGAAACGGTATGACCATATTTTTGGACACCCTTACTAGTCTAATCATATCGGATCTATCCTAGTCCGGGGGGGGGGGGGTGCACACAACTAAAAAATATATAACAAATCCGCTTGAGACTTACCGAGCGGCTCCCATAGAACAACATGGGAGCTAAACTAAAAAAAATCACAAACAAAAAAATTACATTGTTTTCATCGCGGTTGTAAGGAGGTGAAGTTATCAAGCTGAGAAGGCTTTTGAGGAAAAATAGTTACAAGGAGGTATTTAGACATTAGTTAAGGTTTGCTCAATGTGTGTTTACCTTAATTACTGCTACGCATTGGCCAAACTCAGAAGCTCTGTTAAGGCCCCGCACACTTCTGCAGCAACGCCCCGGCCCTATGGTTAACGATAGGGCAGGGACGCAGAGTTCGCCGTCACCGGCGTTCCTGCCCTATCCTTAACCGTGGCGGCGAGCGGCAACGCCGCAGAAGTCTGCAGGGGCTCTTAGTCAAGGACAGAGCGTGACGTGCTTTGGTAATCTGATGGAAACTCCAGTGACTTGTTTTTCCATGAAAGTCTAGTAGCTGCTCCTTACTCTGTATTCAGGCATGAGTGATATTTTGGATCTATTCTAGTCCGGGGGACCACATAGCTAAAAAGGTATGTAAAAAATCGACTTGGGACTTACCGAGCGACTCCTACAGAGCACGATAGAACCAAAAACAAAGAAAAAAACGAACGAATTAATAAAAAAATAAAATCGCCGCGGTTTCACAATCGTATCGGCGGGCAAAGAGCGACGCAATGGAGTCGTGCCGCGTGCTGACCACCGCTTGACATGTTAGAACCAGGATATAACATGGTGAGGAGGGCGCATAAAGCCACATAGCGCGTGCTGACCGCCGTCTGACATGTTGTAACCAGGATCTAACATGGTGAGGAGGGCACATAACTTCACCCGCTTCACTTCACCCGCTTACAACCGCGGCGAAAACATTTTTTTCGTTTTTTTCTTGCTCCTGAATCTTTCTGGTTTAGGTTCTATCGTGTTTTGTAGGAGTCGCTCGGTGAGTCCCAAGTCGATTTTTTACACGCTTTACTTATGTGGCCCCCGGACTAGGATAGATCCGATATTTCTTCATGGTGTTGCATCAGTTTTGTTTGGTTGGGATTAGAAAAAAGCGTTTGTGGAAAAGGCGAAGAGAGGTAGCGAACAGAATGTGGATTAGCTAACAGTCGTTTTCATACCGTAGAGGACAGATTTGCATGTCCTTCCATCAGCTAAAGCGAAGCGATCTCCGACAACTTGAATGCGATGTGCCTTCCTGAGACGGGAAGAAGGGAGCACACAATCTCCTGGTGGAGAGTTCATTCTCCAATTTTTTTATGCTGCTTACTTCTTCTCGAAAGCAAACCTTATACCAGGCTGCAGCATTACACTGGAGAGAGAGAGAGAGAGAGAGAGAGAGAGAGAGAGAGAGAGAAGTAGAAGTCAAGCCGCGTCCACACAAGGCGGGGTCATCTGCTTCGGTCCCACATATGAACACTAAAGAACAAAATCTAACAGAAAATAGTAATGCACTGTGAGAGGTAACTGTAAGATTGAGTCCTTTGTTATAAAGCGAGTTGCGTCACAATGTGTGAACCTCTGCTATTTGTAAATCAAACACCGCATTTACAAAAATTTACGATTCACGACCAGAAATAACGTAAATCGTAAGTAGTAAAAAAATCGCCGTAAATCATAAAAACGTGAATCGTAAATAAGCACACCTTTAATCCCAGCCCTTGAAACATTTAACGTAAAAAAACAATGATGCGTAATCAATCGTAAACAGATTCCACTCAATTGAACATTTCATGAAAAAATATACAAACGAACATGGAAATAAAGGAGCAGTTAAAAACACATACCTGCAGTGTTACCGTACGATCATCAATTTGAACATCTCTAGTAAGAAAGTCCGCACCTATCGTAGCCTGAAAACCACCTTTATCAGATTCTCTGCCGACAGCTTTATCAATTCACTGCTGTTTTCCCGGAGCGATTGTGTTCTCCTCTCCTCTTACTTAAATAATTATATTCCGCATAGGGCTTAGAAATGAAGCACGATATGTCCAATCACCAACTTCACTACACGAATCAAGGTCTATTAGCGCCATCGGGCATCAAATAGAGCCCTCGTTTGGAGATCTGACAAAAGAACTGTACGTGTAGTGTAATACACGCCAGGACGGTAACAACGAATAGGAAGAGTCTCCGTCCTCCAAATAGCAACAGAACATGTTTTGCTTTCGCCGAATACTTGAGGCGAACGAGTAGGAGACACCGAAATTTGTAATGATTAAAGGTCCGCATGGTCGAGCTTACCATGCCGGCGAAAGGAACTGCTGTCGTGGACTGGGTGGCGCAGTGCTAAAGATACAGCTTCATGATAGTTACGTCGAGGGTTCCTTCCCGAGCTACGTTGTGTCTCTGCACTTCTACCATAGTATCGGATTTTCTTAGAGATTCCCACAGCTGAGCTTTTTTGGAGTTTGCTGCGTTAAGATGTTTTCGTTACTTATTCCTTGTCGACATCTCGTGACGCACCAACAATGATCCAAATATGCAAAATACAATGAAAGCTGAAACATTTATGAAATATCTTCAATACCATTGATACAACGGCACAAAGAGCATAGAACGGTAAACATCCCACTTGGATTTTCGAAGCAACTAGGATGTGTCGTCAAATAGCCAGCTTTGCATGACGCTAAATCAATCAGTTTTTCAGGCAAGCGTGACATAACACCTCACCGACACTAACAAAATCCACAGAATGCAGCTTTCTAGCTTCCTGCCGCTGTTTCGTGTTGTTCCTACGTTAAAATTTCTTACTTTGACAAGGAAAACCATTTGTTGGCGTGAAAATTTCACATATCATCGTATTTTGCATATTTGGGACATGGCTGGTGCATCACGAGATGTCGACAAGGAATAAGTAGTGAAAACATCTTACCGCAGCAAACTCCAAAAACTGTCAGATGTGGAAGTCTCTATGGAAATCCGATACCAATGATAAAAGTGCAGAGATGTGACGTAGCTCGTGAACGAAACCCTCGACGCCACGATCATGAAGCAGTGCCTCAACCACTGTGTCACCTAGTCCACGACACCAGTTCCTTGCATCGCCGTGGTTAGCTCGAACCTGCGGACCATTAACCATCACAAATTTCGGTGCCTCCTACTAGTTTGCCTCAAGGAATCGGCAAACTGTAGTATTCGTTCTTGCCGTTCCGGCGTACCGTTGAGACAGTTTCCTTGTCAGACTCGAACTCGTATATGTTGTCGGGGGGAGATACGTCTAAACCATTCCATCTGCTCGTCTAGGTCGTGCCTTGGCTCTAAATTCGACTACCTCTTGACAGGCGCATAAGCTCGCATCAACCGGTAATGCAGCGATTAATACGCCCAATCGTTTACTTTCCGGCTCTGTGCACCAAGGGGGAGGGGAGAAACGTCATCTTTCTTCGAGGAACTAATAGAGACTCAAGGGATAAATGGTCCCGTCACAGCTTGAGGCCACTTCCATGTGGGTCACTCCCTCTTTGAAAAATGCTGAGAAAGCAACAAAATCGATGCGATACCTTGTATTGATTGCTGAACCGACGATTCACGTACTGGTTCATCAGCGACGTCTTGCCGACACCGGAATCACCGAGGATAATCACCTTGAGAAGCGCCTTCTTTCTGCCTGACATCGTTTCTGACCTATCTGCAAACATAACCATCTGTGAATCGTCGCCACGCCGTAACGGCGCCAGAAAGAAGCCAAACACGCCTCCATACGTATTAACGATCTCGAAAAGAAGACGACGCGAAGGAAACAACGGCTAATGGAACGATAAACAGTGAATCGGGATCAATAGCAGCCGGCTAGAGCTTCGGAAACAGAGACGACAAACGCCGAAAGAACGCACAGGACGGAAATCGATCGCTTCGCATCGGTCACTCTCAATAACTCCTCAATCCGAATATTCAGAGCTGGAGGAGAAATCGAACTACTGACAACTAACGGTGAAGATAAACATCGATACGGGTTGTTGGTTTATTAAAAAAGAAGTCTCTCTTTGTATTACGGAAGCTATTATTTAGGTACAGACTCGGTAGCGCAACCGAGAGACACCAGTTGTCTTTATCCTTATCTCTAGTCGGGACGTGACGATAACCACATCAGGTATTGCATTAAAAAACAGTTACATAACGAAAAGCAAAGGTGTCCAATAAAACAGTGGATTCTATTGTCCAGAATAACCATCTAGGAGAAAGAGAAATGCATAAAAGAATAGGCAGCGCAACAGGAAACAACTGCAGCATCTGCCTGTCGCATGCATCCATTATAGGGGTCCAAGATCGGATCTTGCCCAGGCCAACCAAGCCTTCCATCTCTCCAGGCTTGGTGAATTGTTGTCAGAACTGTCTAGAAAGACGAAACACTGACTGTTCCACTGGATGTCTACTGCAAATCATTGCGAAAGCCAAACAGCATTCAAACTGCTTCCACGAATTCGCCTTGGATTAGAATGCGGGGCGCGTCACAAAGAGACATTGACTTAGACCCTTCATTTATTTATGCAATACAAAGATAATTGCCTAGCACAAAAATTGTAAGAAAAACTAAAGGAAACAACACATAATGAAGAGAATGCAACCATCAATCATGTAGACAATAACCAACAAACGAGGTTAAATTTGCGGTAACTGGCTTCTTCTACCAAGAGACTGCAATGTTTGGAAAAACACAGGTCGTCTCTGTTATATAACCAAGACCCCGAACTCCATCAACAAAACCTGACCGTTAATCCAGTATTGCGGAGATTGGACACGGTCCTCAAGACCGATTCATCTGTGTTCCCTCAGCTGCGAGAGGGAATTCCCATATTTCTGTCCAGCGACTAATAAAGACGATAGCTAGTTGGAGACGCATTGAATCTACGTCCGCTCTCAATACTTCCATCGATTTTTACGCCGTCTACATATATTTATCGTTTGTCCTTCAATATTTAAGTGAAAAGATTTCAGTAGCAGGCTTTAATTCATCGGAAATCGGACAAATAGAATCCCCTCTTTTTAACTGCTTGAATCACCTACATAAGAAACCCAAGCGATCGGGGTGGAAGAGTCGGAGATGCTCAGGAGATTTAAAAATGGTTAACAACTGGTGTTCAATGCAGGATGGGTCCAAACCAAATGCTGGCATGACTTAATTTTGCAACAACATTCATTCCTTCCTAAGAAACGCTCTGTGAGACTTCGTTTCACGTTAAAAGTGGGGCGCGGTTCATAGACAACCCCCTAACGCGAAATATTGTGCAAAAATATAAAGACGATAGCAGACTAAGAAGTCTTGAAACTAGCGAAAAAGCCAACCGTCACGGCACGACGACATTATTCCGGCTGCATTACTACTCGACAACTGCCAGCTATATCTATGTGAATCGTCACGCTTCAGAGTTTTCAGGCCTACCCAACAGCTTCTGTACTACAAGTGAGGTAGCGCAGCTTAGCCATTACATCACGCCTTGACCACGAACTCTTCCATGGCTAAAAAAATGCCCATGGAAAAACGCTTGTAGGTCGTGGACAAAGAATACTCAAGAATGTCGCTAAGCGGTCAGCACAGAAAGAAGGATAATCACTGATGAGTCGATGAAGACGAAAACGCGGTTGCTTATTTCACAGTAAACCACAAGAACTATAACTCTCCACGTCACTCGAACGTCTACAATCAACAGCAGCAGTGACGTGACGGGCTAAGAGGGCGCCCGAAAGTTCCTTCGCTTCATCACCAAGTGCGATCTCTAACGCAGACAGCGTCGGATCAGTAGCAGCTCGTGTACTGTAATGCTATTCCCCCCCCGCCCTCTCCCATGGAGCTATATCGCGCCCAAAAAAGTTCCGAATAAACAACCAGCGTATGTCCCGTCTTCTTTTTCAGAAGAGCTCTTCCACGACAGATAGAATTCGATACGACAATCAATGCTACCATCTGACGTCTACTTCGACCGCTCCGCTTGTAAGCGCACAGGGCAGTTGTAGACGTTTCCTGATGGTGAGAGGAAAAGAAAGAATCGAAGATGAAAAACGTGCAAAGGAACAAGAAAGCGGACACGAACCTGAGTTGAACAGCAGCAACCCCCTCCCCTCCTCGCCACCGTATCGATCGACGTGGTGGACGAGTCATATGGGAGCGATCCTCCGGTTAGCAATGGGTCACGTTGTTCTCTTCACGCGAGTGGTCCTTCGGATGACCTTTTCCCACAGTTTAAAAACAGGTGACGTCGGGTCATTAGTGGGGTCCTGATGAATCACACTGGACAAAGTTGCTTGAAAAGTTCGCGGAAGAAGCTTACAAGAACAGTTACTCTACGATTTCGAGGAATTCCGAGAACTCTGGAGAACTCCGCTTCACTCAGAAGATCAGTTTGTCGCAAATATAGCACAACGACATCTGAGCCAGACACGTCGAGAAAACAACGCCCGCTTTGGCTCTATTCACCGTTTCACTGCACCTACACATGTAGCATCCCAAGGCACGCCATGAGGGCTAATCAGGAAATAACAAAAGCAGTCGGTCGGACCGGGAAAACGACCAAATGGCTGGATTCCCACCATCGAAGTTGGGGAAACCCAGAGGTACAGGTGCACATCGCCACCGGAAGCATTGTGCGAGACATTCAAAAGCACGGATACCGAGCTCTCGCACAGTCAGCATGCCGGAGTGTCCCTCGAAAATTTCCCCAAATAACACGATTCAAGGTAAAAGACATCAACAAACCAACGAGCATATTCCTAATTTTTATTCGTCATCAATCATAATTCGTTGGACGACTTGCCAAGCATAAAAAAGGATTCTATAGAAACAAGTAAGCTTCCGGAGAGCAAAAATACCTTAGAACCAGCTTCGCCAGGTGAGAGTAGACATATCTCGCGATGAGACTAGTCCAAAACTTCAGCAGATTTGCGGCTGTGTGCTAAGGCTTGGAGAAAACCTTTCTAGGTCCTTGAACAGCTAAAGAATGTTTTTTTTTTCATTAGAATGCAAGTGGACCACATTAAGGTACCATAAAACGCCAAAACAAAAACATCATAAATATCAAGAAAGCAGAATCTCACAAGGTGAGCCTCCAAAGTGGCGGTGAGCTTCTGCGATGCAATTTTTACAGGATGAATGGTCCCGTGTGGGGAGTCCAAAACCATGGTTAGTTTTTTTCGGAATCCTCTTCCATGGTCGAAAAAAGGCCTGTAAAGACGTGAGCGCGGAGTTCATCACGGCCTGCTGTCCCGCACCTGATGTGGTCGGTTGGCGTAGTGGATAGTGTTGTGCCTCACAGGGACATGGTCGTGGGTTCGATTCCTCATACGCTGTTGTTTTTGCATTTTGCGATTTATCGTCAGTGAGATCCTTTATCCCATTTCCAACACATTTTTGAACAAAAACATATCAACAGATGTTGTTTACGTTCATCGAGCTTTCTGAAACTGGAAAAGTGAGAATTTTTTTACTTCGAAATTGAGAAAGTCAAAAACTGATGCCAGATTCGTGGTCAGCACGCCAAATAACCCCATGCACAAGGTTTGGGTGAAATTGGTAAATCTGACCTCCCACCCTTACTTCCTCACACCTACTCTAACCCGTCATTAGAAAACGGGAAATCCGGTAGCGTAAGTTCAGTCCCTCACCCCAACACGTACACCCGCGTCGTGATGGGGCGTGGCGTCAGGAAGTACCTCCGCTGTTCTGTGAATCGGAAATTTCTGTTTGGCGTCCCAAAGGTTTCGTAAGGCAGCCGTTAAGACTCTCGGTAAAGCCTATGGGGTTGGAGATGGGTGAGCAAGGAAGATAGCATGCCTCCCGCGGGGCGAATCAAATTTCGTACATCCTGACCGTCTACCGGGAAATCCAGAAACCGATGTCAGATTTGTGATCACTTCTTCCGAAATATACTGCTCACCAAGTGAACAACGCTTCTCTCTACCACCCGTTCAAAAAAGTGCGTAATAGCACCGATATTTTACTCTTTGTGTATCTACCGCTACTATATACTACTATCTGTATCTATCTACTCCACCGCTTAACGTATTCAATTGGTTTCCACCTCGAATGGTTCCGCACCTCAATGATCGCCCTTGTTTCACAATGACATCCGAAGTGATAAGCCCGCTCTAGGCCCAGGCTCGAGGTCAGAGGCACCAATTTCGCCTAAGCTTTCTGCGTTGGGTTATTTCGGGTGCTGTTCACGAATCTGGCATCAATTTTCAACTTGCTAGACGTGGAGGTCAAAAATGCTCACCTTTCCACTTTTAAAGGGCTCGATGAACGTAAAGGACATTTGTTGCCATGATTTTGTTCAAAAATGTGTTGGAAATGGGAATAAAGGGTCCCAATGACGATAAATCGCAAAATGCAAAAACAACAGCGTATGGGGAATCGAACCCTCGACCACGTCGCTGTGAGGCACAACACTATCCACTACGCCAACCGACTACAAACTCATCAACCGCTTACTGGCCGGTGGCGGTGAAAATACCGCCAAACCCCCTGATATGACATTCACCAGCACCAGGTTTGCCGGTACTTTTCACCGTTACCGGACGGTACGCGGTTGATGAATCCGGCCCGCAATGGGATATCGCCGATTTGATAAGCTTGACCTGTTGGATGAAATTCCTTAAGGCAAGGCAACTTAAGGCCGGGGGCATACTTCCATCGCCGCGATGCCATCGCGGCGCTCAGTTCATGACCATTCCGCCGCACGCGGTCGAATAGTCAAAGGAACCTTCGCCGCGGCCGCCGCAACAGTAACGGTCGGCATGCGCGATGGCTTCCCGCACCCATCGCGGGCATGGCATACTTTTTCGCGCCGCGCGCGGTGTTTAGCGTTTGGTCCTGGACGGATCGCCGTCGCGCCCCATTGCAGAGCGATGGGCGATGCGCCGAGCACAGAGAAATTCAAATTCTTTCGCGTCGCTCTGCAAAACTATGGAAAGTATGCACGGGGCCTAACGGAAAATAACTTCGTTAAATTCATTTAACGGAAAATGTTAATCGTCGAGCGCACAGGGGATCGAGCCTTCTACCCCCTCGTCCCCTGGCCCGCCCATCCCCAACCCCCTGGGCTTGCTCGAGAGTCCAGTGGCTGCTTTACGAGATAGTGGAGACACAGACATTTGCCACGCCTCTGTTTAAAGGGCGGTGGATAGAACGCCACTCCGCCGAGCGCAGACCCCTTGTTCGGATTGCGGCCGCGGTCTTGTCGCGAAAAGAATGACTGCAACAGTAAAAGAGCAAGCAGAAGGATATGAGTGACTGAGAAGGCTGTCGTTGTCGACACGATAACTGAACGACGACGCCTCTGAATGGAGCAGACAGGATGACTCACTCGATGGCGAAACCTCGACGACGACGGAGCGCGAGTCAATCGCAACAAGTCCCGGTCTCATAAAAGCGAACGAACGGCTCGCTTACTCATCATCAATCGATGGCTGGACTGGAGAACAGAATCTGCTGAGGAACACCGAGGAACGGAATGAATGGGGAGAAAAACGAGGAAGCGAAGAGCCGCCGGTAGCGCGGCGCCGCCGACACCGAGAGCGCCGATCGTCTGCGAAACAGCTGATCGTCGTCAACGGAGGAACCTTACACATCGCTCGTTGAATCGCGTACAAACACAACAGTTTAAAAGTCACCACCGTCGATGAACATCAGGCGGTATCGATTGGGAACGGAGTCGAACGTACGCGGTAGCTGGAGCGGCTGAGCGAGCAACGACTGCCACTGAACGCTCCAAGATAACGGTCCAATTGCACTCCTCTAGACCCAGTGCGCTGGCACGAACGATGGCGGCCGGCCGCTCCATGCGAACTCGAGGCGCGCTGGTTCGCGACTAACCTCCCAAGTAGAGCGACCAGGTAGCCGCACGTCAAAATAGACGAGCTCTTCGAACACCGTCAGAGGATCGTTGCACGACCATTTGAATACTTGGCCAACTCAGACAGTGAGCCAAGGAAGGGCGTTGATGACAAAATCGTCATTGTTCTTCGCCCTCCCCCGATGTTTGATCGTTTTTAACGCTCTAGTTGACTGATTTTACCCGTTCGCAGATGTCTATATTTCCCTCTAATTTTTCAGCTCCACAACCAATTTCATGTACGGATTGTGAACAAAGATATAGAGATTTGCGAACCAGATAAAAACAGTCCACGGAGAACGTTAAAAACAATCAAACACAGCTTTCTTCACAGTTTCGTGGTTTTGACAGTTTTCCTCTATTCTTTCAGTTCCACAGCCAATTTCTTCTTTCTACGGACTCCGACAACCAAATTAACAACAATAAACTTGAAAAGCAGAAGTAATTCGAGGAAAACACCCCCGACACCAAGAAAGATATGAAGAAACTGACCGAGAGATACGGAAAAAGCAAGCAAGGAAGGAAGGAAGTACTAGAAACACGACCAGATGGTGCAATCGCTGTCGGGGGGGGGGGGGGCAGTCCATTTCAACTTTTAAAGAATTGCAACATGCACCACTCCCCCCCCCCCTATATAATATATATTATAAATATACCAGTTGTTCAGCGGCCTAGCGGCCGCCGACGACTGGTTGGGGGCTTCGCCCCAAACCCCGGAAAGTAAACAATCCGACCATCTTTCTTTCCCAACTTTTAGACCTTCATACTTTCTTGCGGTAAAGAACTGGCTTTACTATATAGAGTACAGCTGTCAGAGCGGCCTGTCGGCCGCACTGACAGCTCCTCAACGGCTTCGCCGTAGTGATAACTTCTCATCATCAATTTTAGCTGCAACCTATGTCATGGTTTCCTCAGGAAGAACATCTTAACTACGTCGGTTGGGGCAAGTTAGAAAAAAGCGAAAAAATGGACGACATCCACAAAAAAACGATTATTTGACCAATATCGATTGATGGCGATCGATAGTTCAAAAACGAACTTCAGATTCGCGTTCAGCGACCTCCATCACCCCAGGGCTAAAGTTTCATGCCGCTTCAACGCCATCAAAAATTCGATAATATCGGTCGATATCGATTGGTCGACTTCAGTTTCGTTTAGCAACCTCGATTACCCCAGGGCTGAAGTTTCGTGCCGCCCGAACGACATCCACAAAAAATCTATATCGATTGGTCGACTTCAGATTGTTCAGCGGCCTATATTACCCCCAGGGCTAAAGTTTCATGCCGCTTAAACGCCATCCTCAAGAATTCGATAATATCGATCGATATCGATTGGTCGACTTCAGATTCGTGTTTAGCAACCTCGATTACCCGAGGGCTGAAGTTTCGCGCCGCTTGAACGATATTGCCTCCCCTGCTGTGAACGACTCCCGCCGATGATCATCTAAACGCCAGGCACGGTTGCCGACGTGTTCGGCACGTCTACGGCTCGCCATGCACGGTCGCCGACGTGTTCGGCTTCTCAGTACCCCCACTCCAGTTATGACGGAAACACGCACACACACACTGCTCCTTTATATAGAGTAGAGTATAGGATATATAATATGCTTACAATATCAACTGCTGTCCTTCCAATACCAAAATCAGCTTTCTAAATTGCTTTCCTAGTCAGGGGGAGGGAGTAATGAAAACACAGCAAATTGAACAGAAACCTGGAACAATTACAATACTATAAAACCACGAAAACACATTAAAGCAACGTTATTACCTTAATCAATTAGTGCATAACGGTTTGCTATCTCTTTCCAAAGCAAATTGAGTTTCGGATCACAACCGTGCTGGTCCCATAATGAAATCTTTTTAATGTTTCAGCGTAGCGCTCGGACGTTTCCAAGGGAGGGGATCAGGCAGGTTAAGGTATTGATATGTTGCATTGCATGTTGTATGTACAAATGCGTAGCTATCGTTAACAATTCATAATGGACTGACTGGGGCGACGGATGTAGTGTGGTATACGTAAATAATTATGTGTTCCACACTACATTCGCCGCGGACGGAGTGTGGAGTACGTTATTATTTACGTACACCACACTATATCCGTCGCCCCAGTCGCTCAGTCGCTCTTGTCGCTCGAAGTATGAACAGGTCCTAAGGTGGTTAGGCACGAGTCTTTCACAGTAGTACCGTGTCTTAAGAATGCGCCTTTCGATTTTCATGAATATTTCTGAAGTAAGTCACTATATGTATAATATTAAAAAAACTGTGTCCAGACCAACCTACTTCACTGGCTAGAATACAGCAAGTATTTTATTTGCAATGAGCGAGAAACTATGCCGCAAAATTCAGCGTTCGATACCAACCTTAATTTGTCCAACGAAATTTACAAAAAGTGCATCTGAAGGTCAGTCAGATGGTCGTAATCGACCACCTGCCCCGTAATCCAACACAATGACCATCGCACACGCTCTCGTCACATGTTGCCGATGTGGAGCCTCGTCATTCACATGATCACCGCTTTTTCATGTGGCCAGGCGGGGTCGAAAGTCAACAAAAATTCCACGGTATCGATTGGAAGAACACCCAACTCAGCGCCTTGGCTGATCGAGTGTCGGGGAAACACGTCTGCAGCTAGTCATCAAAAGATGCTCTCGAACTATAGGATGAGTGTCTTCCATTTTCCCTGTGCTGCGCTTTTAATGTGCGTTTTTCCGCTGGAAAGAGGGCCAGTACCATTTTTATCTGTCACGAATAAAATTCTTTAAGTTGGGAAACGAAAAAAGGTCAAAATATAAGAGGTATACGTCGATCTTAATTAGCTTTTGAATGCACAGCGAATTCCACTAGAAACACCCCAGTGTTCAAATCCTACAGTATAACAGCCAGGGAATCCGTTATTGCTCGTTCCCATGACAGCTATCACGCCTGCAAATGAGTGGAACCAAGCAGCCCAGGTCAGACCGAAAGGTGAGACCATCTCAGATAACAGCAGTGTGCTGGATCTCCACCGTTCCACTTTCTCGTATCGTCGAGTTCCCGCTGTAACTCGTCGAAATAAAACCTCCCCTCCCCCCCCCCCCCCCCCATTCCCTAACTAAAACCCTTTTCAAAAGAGGCCAGCGGCCTCTCACTAGTCGCATTCATCTGAATCCACCGCGTAGCATCGAAAAGTGGCTGTGAGGAACCAGAAACTAACTAAGAAGGACTGCAAAAAGTGCCCTTGTCCTCTACCGGGCATTGTAGCTCCGCGGCGAAACCTGTTCCGCGCCGAACTGCTGATGACTTCTCCAAAATCGACGGCGTGTAACGCTCACCTGACACCTCAGACGACACCTGTGCAAAGCATCCTTTCAGCTGCAATGAAAGAGCTAACAATAAGGAGAGCTCAATGGAGCTCTCGAAGCTGAGACACCATGAATAGACAGTACGGCATCTATCATAGCGATAAAAACGGGAGAAAAACGGGCGCTATGACAAACGTCGCCGTTATCTGGCCGTCGCTTCTTGTGATGAAAGACTATCGACGGCGGCGCACGCCTCGTCTTCGTCTGAAACCGTCGCCTGCGTTTGTTTATCGGAGTAGGACTGGAAATGGGCACTACGCCCGCCCTGAGGGGGATCCGTTGAAATGGGCCACCTCAGTCACAGCGGAGCGAACTGCCCGAAGCATCGGCCACAGCTAAACATGGCGCACAACGAACGACTGGAGGTGAAAGCTGATACGACGAAGCGCTGTGTAAGGGCGGGCGGCAAGTGCCCGAGATAACCATAACAAAGGAATTGATCCGGCGCCGCTACATTCATAGCGGAATTCGAGGCGGACTGCCAGGCGACGGCCACCTTCAAACTGGTTCTTTCGGAACTGTGGCCGCATCAGTGCCAGTGGACTATTTGTAAGCCCCGCGAAGGCAACCGATATCGATACTACGTGCTGACTAATCAATATCGGTGGTTTTCATATTGCCGCACGTGACGTAGGTAAAAACCACACATGATGAATGAGAACTTGGAGCGGTGACCTCTAGTTCCCAGTGCAATTCGGCTCAAATGAACGACTATTCAACCGCAGTATGATCTCACGAGGAAGGACAAAAGTGACCGTGGAGCGGCTCAAAGTAACCTAATGAGGACTGGAGGGCACTGTCTGGGAGCCACGTTCCCCAGACAGCGCCCTCCAATCCGCAATCGGTTAGTCCAAAAGTTGTGGTCTCCAAATTTCCTGCAGACCTCTGGGTAGGCTAAAATTGCAACAGAAAAAACGTAACGCTTCGGTAGCGGCTGATAAAACAAAAGCGACGCATGTGACCGTTTTCTGTCCAAAAACTAAGCCGCAAAGGATCTGGAGCTTCAGCAGCAGCCACAAAATTGGATTCAATAAATTCCCAGGTTACTTACTAGGGGCAAAAAGGCACAGTCATGAGAGATACTTAACAGGAAGTCGGCAGCGATTGAATGACCGAGTGGATAGCTTACACGTTTGCAGGAGAGAGACCAGGGGTTCGATTCCGGGGTCGGATCTATGCATTGATAAGGGAGATTTTTGTGTGTTCATGAATGTAGAATGAGTTTTAGTCTCAGTAGGGTACCGCTTTCAGGCTCTTGTCAGATGCGAAATCTCCGCAGGCCCGTCAAACCACGCTTGCGTCGGATGAGAAGCTCTCGCTAATTGCGTCCTGTGACCCCCCCCCCACCGCATTTGTTTTAGAAGAGCTTCTCATTGCAACTTCGTTTGGTTTGCCAACATGACGGACAACTACTGCTTTCATGCATCACCAAGATGCGCTGATCGTCGTTCGAATTTCTGTACAGAACACTTTATATGTAATTTCTAATAATTCTACTAACTGTTACGAAATCTGGAATGATTCCAGCGCCAGATCAGGGTGAATACCAGTAATCTTCAAGTTCGTATGTAACGTATCTAACCAGCGCTGCTTCGGGCGCCCTCTAGGCCGTTTTCCTATTACCTCGAAGTTAAGGCCTATTTTGCAGACGCTGTTTTCTTCTCCACGCAGAACGTGGCCGTACCATCGTAAGCGAGCTTCGCGCATCTTGTCAGCTATCGGCGCGACACCAAACTTCTGCCGAATAGCATCATTTCGGGTGCGATCCAGGCGCGTAACTCCTGCCATCCAACGCAGCATCTTCGTTTCCATTACGCTGAGGCGACTTTCCATTTCTGTTGTCGCAGGCCAACACTCAGCTCTGTACATCGCTACCGGCCAGATGACGGTTCTATACATTTTCGACTTCAAGCACTCCGGTGTCTTCCTATCGCAGAGCACGCCAGTCAAGGAGCGCCACTTGGACCAAGCTGCACTCACGCGTGAATTCACTTCAACCATCAGTTTGCCGTCGGACGCGACTGCTGATCCCATGTACTTAAATTCCGAAGTGCGTGGGAGCTCGATGCCATTAACCTTGATGGAGCTGGACTCATAACGTCCATCGTTAGATATTCGGTCTTCTTTACGTTCAATCAGAGTCCAAACCGCTCCAGGCGATCACACCAAGCCTGCACCTCTCGCTCGAGTTCATCTTTATCTTCGCTAGCGCATTACGTCATCGGCATAAAGCAATGTCCAAGGAACGAGCTTCTGGAGATCTCGTGTGATGGCATCCATGACGACAACAAAGAGGGGTGGGGAAAGCGCAGAACCTGGTGTACCCCGACAGAGATGGGAAACTCCATCGAGGGACCAGCTGCAGCTTGCACACGACTCTGTGGGGAAGAGTAGAGAATGCGCACCCACTCTATGAGCTCCTCAGGAACTCCATGTTGTCGCAGGGCGTACCATATCACTTCACGCGGTACGCGGTCAGAGACCTTCTCCAAGTCGACGAAGGCGATATGCACGGGATTCTGTTTCTCGCGGTGCTTCTCTAACCATAAGCCCTAGTTTACCTTGCGTCGCCACGCGGCGCGGTTCCACAATCGCAATGGATATCGACTTTTAGCGCCACCCGGTCGATATCTATCCCGACCGTCGTGCCGCGCCGCTCAGCGGCGCAAGTGTAAACTAGAGCTAATAGGAGGCGGGCGGCGTGTAGGGCATCAATGGTGCCACAGCCAGCTACGAAGCCGCACTGATTGCTGGAAAGCTGGACGATGCCACGAATTGTCCGTCGACAATACGCTCAAAGATCTTCATGCTCTGCGAAAGCAAACAAATTGGACGGTAGCTGGAGCAGTCTGCGGAACTGCCCTTCTTCTTTCAAATCGGAATCGTCGTGCTTTGGCGCCAACACTCAGGCACCTTCTTCTCCGCTACAACCTGATTTAAAAAATTCGTCAACTACTCAGCACGGTACCAAAACTTCGACTTGCACAGTTCTGCTGCCACGTCGTCGGGCCCAGTCGCTTTGCCTGGCCTTATCTTCTTCACAGCCGCTTCAGTCTCCTCCACGGTGATCTTCTGGACGGGGCCGTGGGTTGGAGCCGATGAGGGGTTGGAGCCGTTGAGGGGATGGCTGGATGAGGAAATTCTACTGTAGAGATTTCCTCAAAGTAATCGCGTCATCGCTTCAGTGCCTTCTTGCGGTCCATGAGAAGATGGCCGTCCTTACCATTGATGCCGAAAAACTTCTCAATGACCTCGGTCTGCCGATGGCGATTCTTGGCAAGTCGGTACAGATACCGCTCACTATCGCGCGACTCGAGCTTCTCGTTGACATCTCCATAATGAGTGGCTTTTGCAACGGCCACGGCCTTCTTTGCAGCTTTCTTCGCTTCTTGGCACTTCCGCCAATTATCGGCTGTCTTTTCGCCGAGAAACACGTGATAGAGCGTCTTCTTCTCTCGAACTTTGACTTTCACGTCATCCGTACACAACCATGCCTGCTTGTTGACCTTCCGTCGCCCAGGCTTCGTAATGCCGAGTTCCGACTGTGCAGCTTGACGTATCGCGTCGGTCGCCTTCTTCCATGTTTCGTCGACAGTCGTGACTGTCGGTAACCGCACGCGAGAGATCACAGCTGCTTCCTTCTCTCTCATTCGCCACCTCTCTCTTGATTCTTGGTGCACCGCATCGCTCGACGTGCTTCAGCCTCCGAGGGGCGATCTTCAAAGTACAGATCAGCGGCCAATGCTGAGGAGCGACCGTCCCATACGGCATACCTTCGCGTCTGTGACGAGACTTCGGTCACGATCCTTCACGAGGACGAAGTCTATCTGAGTCCTGGTATTCCCACTATAGAACGAAATGAGGTGGGAGTCACGTTTATGGAACACGGTGTTCACTATGGTGAGGTTATGCGATTCCGCATAATCAAGGATACGTTCACCATCTGCGTTACGCGACCCATAGCCGAATCCACCATGACAGCTGTACCCGTCTTTCGTCGCGCCGGCGTGCCCGTTAAGGTCACCAGCGACTATGATGACACCTTTTGACGGTACCTCTACTGTCTTCTTATCGAGTAGGTTCCAAAACTCATTCTTGGCTTGATCGGAGCAGCCAGTCTGCGGAGCAGACGCAGATAAGAAGTGATAGAGTCGCTCCTTAGCGGCGACAACGATCTTCACCAATCGATCGTCAAAGCGCTCGACGCTTACAATCGAGTCACGAATTCGTTCGGAGACGATTATTCCGACACCACTGGTGGTCCTGGGACTTCCACATAGGACGGCCTTAAAACCCCTCCTATGTCCCTTGACTTGCGGCAGGACCGCCTCGTCTCCTGCACCGCACAGAAATCAACTCTTCTACGCTTCAGTGCTTCAACCAACCCGCACGAGCGGCCCGTCAACGTACCCACATTCAGCGTTGCCACGCGGGTCCTGCTTACGTTACGGGGCTTTCGGACTAGCTCAGTTGTTGGATGATTCGGACAACGCTATTTTGACGGACTCCGGATTTTCGGATGATTTGGATAACGACAAATTCGGGAACCCCGGATTTTTGAGTTATTCGGATACGGGCAATTTCGCGGACCTCGGATTTTTGGATCATTCGAATCGGGTTATCCGAATTGGACATCAGAAAATGATTCATTCGGATCCCATGTATACTGGACAGTCCGGAGAGGGTGCCTATGATGAACGTACGGAAATGGTGAACGGCTTGATGCCAACAAAGTACGCAGCAAATCCTAGATGTTAGCATATTTCAAGTTTTACAACAACAAAAAATCCGTAGGCCAGTGATGTTGCAGTCGCGCGAGACACGCCGTGAGGCGCGTCGGAGCACTTGTACAGACAGAACTGCCCAAAAATACAAACGGTGAGAGGAAGTCTGGAATAAAACAAAAAAGTGACGACGGGGTCATTAGTGATTGGAATGCTACTAGCTGAAGTGTTCCGATGGACCTTTAGCACTCGCCGGAGATTGAAAAACCCAGTCCGCTTAGCGGACAAACCTTGGAAGTTCAGTTGCTGACTAACCTTGGAAGTTCAGTTGAGAGTCCCGTTCAGTGAAGACTGTCTCTTCATGAACTATTAGAGTTGGAATAATCCAAAAAATTGAGAGATTTCGGCTTTTGTCTTGCAGAGATCTTGAGACTAGAACATAACGTCTGTTACGACTCTTAAGACGCTCGCTACCGTAGTTGATCGCTTTAATCGGCTCAGATCGCTGGAAAATCACTTTCGAACGATGTGAACAGAATAGTGAAGCTGTGCGTTTACAGCTGCCGCAAAAACCGCCAAAGTGGATGGCTGACAGCAACTCGGCAGAGGCAGCAGCAGCAGCAGCAGCAGTTCCTGGTACGACAGTACTCTTTTGAAAACGGTACTGATGAGGAAGGTCTACGAAGTAACCGTGGAGATTCTTTAAGCGACCTATATAGTATTGTAGGGCTCCGTCTCGGAAGCACCCTGGTTTCTCAATTTCCTGCGGACCACTAGGGAGGTCAAAATACGGCTAGAAACTGTAGCGCTTCGGGGCGGGCTGATAACGCGAAATTGACGCCTAGAATGGCCATGTCGAGCTAAGAAATTATCCTGCGAAAGGCTTGGAGCTTCAACCATATATCTAGATAATAGGATGTGACAGGATTGCAGCCGTGATTAAAGGTCCAAACCTTTTGCAGGATAATTTCTGAGCACGACAAGGCTATTCTAAACTTGCCTTATCAGCCCTGAAGCACCACAGTTTTTGTCATTTTCTGCCCTACCAACAAGTCCACAGGAAAATCGATTACCACTACAGCGCTTCCAAGACAAGGCTCCACAATAATGTTAGGTTGTCCCATAAGTCCTTGCAGTTTTTTTCAACGATTCACTGCAGATTTTGCCGGCGGTCTCTTGCATATCGCTGCACAGCTTTCGAAACAGAATGATTTGCTCTATCAGAATATGTATTGCATTTCCTTTTTCATCATGAATTTTGTCAATTTTTATGTCGTTGAAGTGAAAAGTGAAAAAGTAGCCATTTGCGCACTTGTTCTCTCCGCTTAGGTTTGTAATTTTTTACGCAGTTCTTTACAGCATTTGGAAGACAATGTTCTGTACTACAAAAATATGTGTTAGTGCTATTTGCTCATTTGTCCTTTATTGATTTTTAGGTCATCAAATTGGGACGTCAGAAGGAGGATGGTTATTTTTGCCAACAGCTCCTACTCTGTGGTTGGACTTTTTGGGTTGGTGTTATATGTCATTCGAAAGAGAATGTCTTGCTCTATAAGAATATGTGTCGCGTTTATTGATTTCTATTGAATATCAACGAAATGCCAAAAAGAGAAAAACCGTCTTCACCAACAACTCCTTCTCCTTCTTCAGTTGTTGATATTCGACAGAAATCAGCGTGAGCCAATAAACGCGCCACAAATTCTTACTGAGCAAGACATCCTTTTCCAAACGACATATAACACCAAGCAAAAAAGTCCAAGCACAGAACAGGAGTTTTGGTAAAAATTCGGACGGAATAGTCGGAATTCCCAATTTGATGACCTAAAAATCAATAAAGGACAAATGAGCAAACAGTACTAACACATACTCTTGTAGTACAGAACATTGTCTTCCAAGTGCTATAAAAAACTGCGCAAAAAAATTACAAACCTATGGTGAGAGAACAAGTGCGCAAATGGCTACTTTTTCACTTTTTCACTTTCCACTTCAACGACCTAAAAATTGACAAAATTCATGATGAAAAAGGAAATGCAATACATGTTCTGATAGAGCAAATCATTCTCTTTGAAAGCTATGCAGCGTTATGCAAGAGACCGCCGGCGAAATTTGCAGTGAATCGCTGAAAAAAAAACTGCAAGGACTTATGGGACAACCTAATAAATAGGTCGCTTGAAGAATCTCCACCGCTACTTCTGGACCTTCCTCGTGAGATTACAGGGTCATACTTGGACGGCTTAAGCACCTACCGCTCTTCCTGATTGTGATACAGTCGTGTCGCGTGGCCATGCCTTCAATTAGAAAAAGCAGCGATTCCGAGAAGAATTGAGAGTAAAGCCTTAAGAACAACTCACCTCATATTTGTCGGAAGCTCGACATAACTCTGATAAGCTCAAAACACTATGCACAGAAAAATGAACAAAAACTCGTTAAGATATAGCATCGAGCACGGTGCAGACGAGAGAGGCCTAGCAGTCGTCTTGACAATAATTCATTCTTCACAGAATGACAATATCTTTATGGAAGACTTTTACGACACTTCAAATAATAAAAGCAGTGCAGAAGTATTCGAAAGACAAGTGGTA
Source organism: Heligmosomoides polygyrus bakeri (assembly GCA_947359475.1). Classification (NCBI taxonomy): domain Eukaryota; kingdom Metazoa; phylum Nematoda; class Chromadorea; order Rhabditida; family Heligmosomidae; genus Heligmosomoides; species Heligmosomoides polygyrus. The sequence goes on from OX375866.1 coordinate 427,493, forward strand.
AACACATGGATCCTCGAAGGGAAGCTCTCTGAAAACGGTGAGACACATTTAAATTATCAGAAGCTCTCACACAGCTGAAATGAATAGGAAACACGCCTAAAGCTCCACCTCTCATTGAGCTAGAGTTCAAACCGCTGTCGAGAAGTACCGCCTTATTTGAAACACCTACCTTGACCTAACATCAGAGATTATCGATAGGCGCTGCGCCGCTCGATGGCAGAAGCAACAGGTTGGTCAAGTGAGGGCTCCAGAACTTCGTGTTCCCTCTCGCTAGCCGCGACCCACCATGTGGTGTTTGTTGTTCATTCTTGAAAATTCTCCGCGATAGGTGCACAAACTACCTTGCCATCCTTATCTTTAACCACGATGTCAATTCCAGAAGAGCACCTTTGCAACGTCGTTTTCTATGAATGACATTGGAGCGATGGCAACCGTTGCAATTACATAGAGTGCACTGGAAGAGGAATCCGCTCCCATTAGCACTGTCAAGCGCTGGTTCGCTCGCATCAGAAGAGACACGCACAGTGAATACTCCGCTACTCTCGGCGCTCTCAAAAAGGATCAGGAGGTAAGCATTCGCAGCCTCGCGAGGAGACTCGGGTGCACTCATCCAACAGTCCTAGTCGCTTCCAGTTCCTCGGCAGCAGAAAGGTGTCGACTCAGTGAGCCCCTCACGCATTGACCGACGTCACGCGGTGACCCGGGTATCGAATTGTCAGTTACTCCTTCTGCTCCCGCACCGAAAACAGTTTTTGGAAGGCCTGAGTACTCAAGATAAGGACTACTGCAGAAACTGGCGCGGAAGTTGTCGGAGAAAAGAAGCCGAGACGTGCCTCTGTCCACCTACTCTACGATACTCCACTCGTGCCCATCTGACAAAAAAGACGCGTGAAAAATTGGAGAAGCTTGGCTGGGACACGACTTCCTACCTGGGCTACTCCCCTGACATGGTCTTCTCTGACTACGAATCCGCCCCCTTAAGGCATTTCTAGCGAAGCAAAACTTCACCGAAGTGGAAGTTGTTGAAAGGGCGGCCAGCGATTTCTGTGACTCCAAGTCTCCCCAATTCTGGGAGACGGGAATCGATGACCAGCAGATGGGAGATTGTAGTGTTAGCCACAGCGTTTCGTGCTGAGTAAATTCCATAGTATGTTGATCAAAAAGAAAAAAAGGAAAATGCGTTAAATGGCAAAAGACTTTCTGACCAACTTTATATAGACCTGAGCGACGGCCTGGCGAAACACCGCAACCGGCTCGATAATTCCACCACTTCTCTCAAACACCATTGCGCGAAGACACAAATCAGCAAGGTACGGTTCAGAACGAGATGCCGAATTCTTCGAAAACCATCCGATCTTTGCAGTGCTCCTGGTGCATGTCGATGTTGACCATGTCGAGGATATGTGTCGGGTTATAACGACACATCACAACACTGTCGCCACGATCCCTGACTGATTCCTCCTTAACGAAAAGTCTGCCTAGGCTGCGAGTTCTGTCCTCGGACAGGCTCTCTAGGAGCTAAATAGCGAAAATAATTATGGAAGTGCATTGGCTCCTACCGACGGTGCGTTCTTCCTCAGCGTCCTAGCATCCTTTGATTCTATCTCCAGAAGCGTTGCTCTCGGAATGGATCCGGTCTCTAAATCGCCAACTGCATCAACTGCGTCCTGTTACTATGCAAAGGAAAAAAATGGCAGTTTGGTAAAACTGTAAAGGTTCCACTCACTTCTAAAGACAACATAAGTCAGCTTAAAGCTGAATTCATCACTGCAGCTGGATAAACTCCCAGAGCGCACTTATTAGTCGTTTTTTTTCGCTTTCTAGGTAGCCTTTACAGATCATCTTTTATTATAAGAAACAAACTCAGCACTACTCTTCGGTGAAGCAAATACCAGTACTTTACTTGACGTTGTTAGACTTCCTTATATGGCCAATCATACATCCTTTCTTGTTTATTTTTGTTTATATAACAATAATGAGACATGAAATATTGCGCCATGAACTCCTTCAGAATTTCTTACTGTAAACACGACTGATTATGCAGCGTCTACATGCATAACTCAACTTCTTCGCAACCATATCACGTCGCAGTTTCAGTTTTTTAAGCTCAAATTTCACTTCTCAAAAATTCACCTTACTTTCTTTTTCTTAATGTTGCCACAGCAGCTATGGCAGAAGTGGCTACCATAAACAGTTTCGTAGCGCAAGTAAGAAGAAAGCCAGCACTCGCAGATGTGTTGTCAGGCTTGGAAGAGGTCATAATCGCTTTCTCTACAGATTCTAACAAACAAACAAAAAAGGGTATATGTCGCGTAGGTGAGCAGCATTGGTGGGTGGGAACGCCTAAGCCAATCAGACCGCATGGAATGGGCATGCCATTCAGAGAGGACATGTGCAGTTGGTACCCTGATAGGCTGGCATCTGTTCGGCCTGTGCTCTGTTTAGTTACTATTGGCCTGCGCGCTCCCAACTACCAATGGTGCTCACCTACGCGACATGTACCCAAAAAAGGGATTTTATCATCTTACAACGCAATTGAAACGTGTATGCAGTTGCTGCATAACCAACCAATCATGTCTACATGTAGGAATCTTGAGAGAGAACATGGCGTAATCCTAACATCCCGTAGCACCAGCGTTTCAATTTTTTCTGTTAAACCATGCCAGTCCTAGCCCTTGCTGATATCCTCAGTGGCATCGAAATTATGGACCTTCGCTCAGTACTAGCAATCATGAGGCACTCACTATAAACGTGTTGATGGGCAGAATACGGCCACTGTAGCCTTCAGCTACCAGGTTAAAGTGGTCTTACGTCAGAATGCGGTCCAGGTGATAGACGGATTGTAGGTCTTTGATCCCACCCTTGTGATTAAAGCTGGCAGGCAAGTGCTCCTGTGCCCTAGGTTTTATTTCCTAATTGATGGATGGACCGAATCGCCTATGCATATGACGAAAATAAGAAAGCTAATAAGTAGTTTTCATAGGTTTTTGTAAGCGGGCAGGTGTTGAGGATGGAGCAGCTTATTGATTCGTGAAGGCGTAACCTCTGTTATTATACGGGCATGTTAGTGTAATCGTCATTGTTCATTTTGGTTCTTTTTGTTTGTAACGCTGTATTCACTTCTCCTTTACACAAGGTAGCTTCTCGATTATTGCTCCTTGGGACTCCCCAATGGATTTGAGCGTTTCCACACTTCTATATAATCACAGTCCCAAGAATTCACAACAGTTGGGTGCCCCTTCCAGACGATCATCTGTGGAAGTAAGTGTCCGTTGAACACTATATCTAATGACGGTACATTGACAATCCCTTAAAGCCTGTCTGGCTTCTTTTCCAGGGTATGTGCAGCTCAATCTAGGAATCCAGGATCGTCTCTGGGATTTCCATGATTACCTCTAGTGCCGATTATACATTGCGGGAATCACGCTTCGATACTTCTTCAGTGGCCATAGGCAGCACGTCTCGTTCATTCGCGTCCAATTTATAACTATAGAAATTTGTTCCCTTCATTGGAAATGATCTCTTCAAACACTGCTTCAGGACGTGCTTCTTCGTTGGCACTTTTTGCGGAGTCGTGCCGTCAGGACACTCATGAGCTCGTACTGGATACAGGCTAGATTGCTTAAACCTCCGTACCGTTTCTCTCTAACATGAACGTTACCCATGAAGCATTTTTTTGGAATTAATGCAACTGGTCATTTACTACTAGTAATGTTGCCACGCCTGGTAATGGCACCCGTTCCGGTGTTCCAAACGGTGTTTTTTAGTGGTAGGAATTATGCTTGCTTCCGTTGAAGATCACGCACTCTGGGGTGTTTTAGCGTTCTACCCTTTCACTTTTGAGTACCTATTTTTCTTCAGTGTTTCCCATTTTGTTTTTGTTTTCTCATTCTTGCCTAATTTTGAACATACCATTAGATAGCTGCAATTACGTGTTCTGTTCCAACACTCTTCCTGTCTGACGTTCCTGACAATGGCACGTCTGTGTGACGTATTCAACAAATAAATAATTAAAATAAGCACGAATTCCCTTGTGCATTTCCATCTAAGCGGTATTCTGAAAGCAGCTAGAGATGACTGAGTGTCCATCTAAGCGGTATTCTGAAAGCAGCTAGAGATGACTGAGTGTCCAATCCAATCATCAAAAGGTTGAAAATCGCTGAAAAAATGTTAAATGCACAGGCACTATCTATTTATTCCCTTTAAATTCCCGATAGGGGGTAAACACCTGCATGATTGGAAAAGTTAATCCGAAACCACGTTCGGATAAGTTACAACGCCTACAAATGAATTCGTTCATCCCAATGCCACAGCAAGTGTAACCGTTAACGGCATTCAAAAGTAAGGGAGCCATCATGGCTTTTTAAGCAGTGCATGGCGCACGTCTGCTGAGGCGACAAAAAATTGGAAATATAATCCAAGCATACCTTTAATTTGGAACGGAACCAATACAAAAACGAAAATAGAACCTGAATTCAACAGGACTGTGACAGCTGCAGAGCCAAGATTACACTTTATTCGTTTTGGCGTAACTGCCTTCTTCAGAGCCTGAAAAAGTCAAGCGAGGTTTGAAAGGGTACTCGCCTAATAACTATTTCAAGTTACGGGAGCTCACCAGCCTCTCGGCTTCTTGGTTGGGCAGTCTCACTCCCTTTTCGCCTTCTTTTCTTATTAGTCCCTGAAACTCCTCTAACTTCAAATAGTTCTTGGGCGAGTAACCTTTCAAACCTCGCTTAACTAATTGAGGCTCAGAAGAAGGTGATTACGACGACGTCAGCCGCATAAAGTGTGGATAACAATTTCGGCTCCTCAGCTCTAAGTCTTGTTGATACCAGCGTCATGCCACGATTTCACGATAGGCGATTATGAAAAACAGAAGCAAAAATGAATGGAGAGTACATACGAGATGCTGCTTGATGGTAGTGGCGATGATGCGGCTCCTGCTGTTGTTGCCAGTGTTGATTGGAGCTATCTGGATGTCTGTGCATCGGCTCGCGTCGACGATCTTCAGAATAACCGCCACGTATGTCTCGATACTGCTCCGCATTCCCCTGACGACCACGGTACGGTGCTCTATCAGTGGAGTAGCTACGACCGTCGTCATACCGCTCCTCCTCCTCCTCTTCCTCCTCCCAATCATCCTTCCGGCGGCGCATTTCCTCGCGGCTTGAAAAGGCACAGCATTAGTGGCAGACTTTGCCTTGCGTCAGACGCTGGTTAGCGCGGACAACCGTGGCGATTTCGAAACATACAAGGCGCACAGCTGCGTTTGGTGGCGCAACGATGCGTCTACTGTAGCGGATCGCGGCGTGACAAGTCGCAGTTCAGAGACGACATTCCGCTGAATCACGGCGAAGATAAACACATTTCCCACAGTTTAATAAGCTCTACAGTGCGTCGGGCAGAGAATAGATGGCCGCAACGAGCATTGCACTCAACATGTTCCAAGTTAAAATGGACAACTCTCAAGTCGACCTGCTCCAGTCCTGGGAGGATCACGACAAATTTTTATTTGAATAAGTGTATTATGAGATCTGAACTATGAAATTTGCATTAAGAACGATTACGCAGCTTCAGCCATCATAAATCTTTTATCATCCTAGGCACGGGAATGTTTCTCAGCTTGGCTGAAAGGAAAAACGGCGCAATGTGTGTTAGCGAGGTGCACTGCTGCGATGACGACTTTTCTTACGGTGCTGGGTGGACCACGGCAAGGCAAGGAAGGCGCAACACGCTACTCTGCCGTGAACTGTACATGGAAGAAATCCACATCAGGAAAAGAGCGTCCTCTTCCCATCCTACATAGCGCCGGAAAAACAAAAATTTCTGATGCTTACGCTGGAAGGCGTTGTTGTCATGCATCTGCTCACTACGCTTAGATTTGATTGCATACGGTGTTTGGTAGTGATGTCACCAGCTCTTAGTGGAGCACTGCGTTTTTTTTTTGCAATTGCTCCCACCAAACTGCAATCTTAAGCCTAACTAACTCCATGTGGACAGTATTCGCAACGCTATTGATAAAATAAGCAAAATAAGCAACGCGGAGCAAAAAAGTCAGTGCATGGCGCAACCTCTTCTATCAATAGAGGGAAGATTATCATACTATATAATAACGCGCTAAGCGATGAGTCATACTATTGCTCGGCACCGCCGCAAAAATTAGTCATAAAATAGAGGGAATTCGGGGGGGGGGGGGAGATAGGGAGAAAATGGGGGAAATTACGGCACGAAAATAGCGGAAAATACCCAGACGTCTTCTCCTTGCCTGGGAACTTCAGCCCTGGAGTAACCGCGGTCGCTGAACACGAATCTGAAGATCGTTTTGAAAGTATCGATCGCCATCAATCGATATTGATCAAACTATCGATTTTTTGTGGATGTCGTCCAGGCGGTAGTCGAGGTCGTTCAACACGAATATGAAGTTGTCTTTGTAGTATCGATCACCGTCAATCGATACTGGTCAAATTGCGGGGCGCGAAAATACCCAGACGTCTTCTACGTGCCAGGGATTCAGAAGACGTGAGGAATACGTCGCATGACGTGCCTGGGATTAAAAGACGTGCCGAAGACGTCTCTCAACTTGTTTGGGAACTAGGTAGACGTGCCGAAGACGTCGTCCGCTAAGGGGGATCGTTGAGGGGGACCAGTACCAGTAATGGGGGACCGTTTCACTGAGGAAGGACCAGTAGTGAGGAACCAATAGATCGCCCTATCACACTATACACTGTACGTACTGCGAGCCTTTTGTACTCCTAAGAAGGGGAAAAAGCAGTACAAGTAGAGATGTGATTGTCCTTAGCTTAGTGATACTGCTACATCGTGCAAAGCGCGGAAGTGCCAGGCACGCCGATAGGAGTGACGGAGCACATGTTAATCTATACACACCAAAGTTTATAGGTATTTCCGTGCCTGGAAGGATAAGAGCTTAACCACCAGTCAAACAGTGCTGAAATCTGGTAAGGTGTTATTGTTTTGGGCTTCAGGCCAAGAGTATCGTCCCCTTTTGTTCAGCGTAGGTTTCGGCAAATTCGGCTTAGGCTTAGGACAATAGTCTTGTTCTGCAGCTAAAACAAGGACAACTTAACAGATCCCAGCACCGTTTCAATTGAGGTTAAAGTTCTTAATTTCCATGCACAAAAGTGCCTTAGCCTTGTTTGAGTGTGTCAAGAATAACAGCCTTCCGCTGTATTGATCGAAGATGTTGCGCCGTGCACTGACTTTCTTGCTCCGCGTTGCTTATGTTGTCTATAGTGTTGCGAACTCTGTTCAAGTGGAGTTAGTTAGCCTTAGCCTAGGAGTAGGTTTCGGTAAATTCGGCTTCTTCAGGGACTGGCGAAATCAGAAAAATCTACAATACGATCACCAGTCCACGTTAAGGAGTGATGTTCTCAAGGAAAATAGAGACGGAATCCAATAGTACAGTTACGAAAAGACGACTAACCTTTCACATGGATTGAAAAAGTTGGACGGGCGAAGACTACGTCAGCTCACCCATGCGCTATAAAATTTCGTATTTCCTGCGGCACGAGAGGGCATTTGACAACCCACGGAGGCAGCCATTTTAAACCAACATTTGCTCGGACTTTCTTAAAATGTTCTGATTGAAACACAGCTGGTATACAGATCGAAAAGTTTCATTGCCAGGCGTTTATCACGGTATCGCGGATCCACCACGGTGGCAGTGGGCAAAAACCTGGTGCCTGGTGGTCTTGTAGTGCTACAAAAAAGTGCAGATAATACCATCCTCCAACAAGGAAATGATGTGAGGTGAGGACAAGGAGAAAACACCAGGCTTTTGCTAAAACCAGCTCTTGACTTGGTAGGCTTAAGCGTGCATAAGCCTCGTAAAGCACACACGCCACTGCAGCTGTTACCAATTGAAGTGCAGAACAACAAAGACCAGACAAAAGCAGAGCATTGGGTTTAGTCATCTGGACGAGACGCTGTGAATCACGTGTGGAAAAACGCACGCCGGGAAACTCGTCCGCAGACGTCGCGCCGGTCGATGATAGTGCAGACGCACTCCCCACAACGCGGCCACGCTCCAAAGTTGGAGGAGCTCGGCGACGATTCTGGAGACGGTAGTCATACGACTGGAGTTGTGCTCAGTCCAACCCATAGTGTAGGATGGGAACAAGGCAGTTCAGCTGGCGTCGACGGAGACACGGAGGAGAGCACAGATTTAGGCAGGGGAAGGGACTCCAGGGCGTGGCTCAGGTGACGCACTTGTGCTAAAATTGCCTACATCCTGGAGTTCCCTCCCTTGCCAAATTCGGAAGCAGATAAAACACGGCTCTGTAATCGCAAAGTGGAGATAAGACTGCATTCACATTCGCTGTGATAAGACTGCATTTACATTCGCTATATGTAGCTGTGGTAGAAGAAAACTACTGCGAAGACTACTCCCAGTGGGTGGGTCTGACTCCAGATCTATGACTGCCCACAAGGCTGAAAGGAGAAATGCTGGAGAAAATGTAGGAGAACCCGAGGGCTGGACACAGCGGTGCGGGTCGATTAGTGCGCGGCAGGGAACCGGGGCGGGTCCACGGACGAGTTGTCGCTGCATGCTGAAGGGTCGATAACTGCGAAATCGCACTGGGGCGCGCTATTCGCCGAGTGGAACAGGACAGTCGTCCGACAACGGAAGGTTGAATGGAGGGTTAGTGTTGCGCAGGCGTTACTGGACGGTAGTTCACTTGTCGCGAAACGCATTAGGAAAGCATGTGGTTGTAAGCGGGCTGGTGCCCGCTGTACACCGGCAAGGTATCTTAAAACGGGTAAGTTACATCAGCCACACCCCGGAGTTCCTCCCCTTGCCAAGTTCTGCGCACTCCTCCGCGTGAGCGGAGGAGAGCACAGAAACCGCTTTTATTTGAGTGCTGAACGACCATGGTCTCATAGTGGAGCGGGCACCAGCCCGCTTAGTACCAAGCATCTTAATTAATCCAATCAACGCCTCTACCTGTGGCCTGTGCCAAGACAGAACCAACGAGGCCAGGCAGAGGCCCCGCGTTACCTGAGGACCGACGACAATGACGTTGGCGACGGATCCTTGGTCCTCTGACGACGGCTGTCGACGACCGACGATGGTGACACTCGACGACGACACGTTAGACCAGGTTTGACCTGGGCCCGGATTCATCAAGCAATGGGTATAGGTAGAGATACCGTAAGGGAATCGTACCCACTACCAGCAGTGGGTAGTGGGTACGAATCGTATTCATGAAAGGAATCAAGGGTAAGGTACGACTAGGCCTCTCGCGAGAACAGCTGCTCTCACTGGAGCGCCATTTTGTCAATGGGGCGCAAAGGAGTCGCAGGTATACTGATGTACCCACGACGATCGGAGGGTTTCCTCTACCCACTGATATACGATTTGGCGGGTAAGGTTTATCATGAATCGTGGGTATGTTCACATCGTGGGTATGTCCACCCCTATACCCTACATACCCGTGGGTATGCGCGTTGATGAATCCGGGCCCTGGTCGATCGACCGGGCCGGCCCAGCGACGGCGACGACGTCACGACAAGGGGCTTGCTCTGGCAACGACTTGGTACGGGGAAAAGGTCAGCCGCGGTGGAAGTATAAATGGAGCCTAAGGGCGTGTTCATAGTCCTCGACGGGAGCACAGGAGCGACTGCTCTCTCGAACAAGACATGCACATCGATTTTTGCTTAATGGTCGCTCGATATTAATCTATCCGCACGCTTTGCACGAGAAACTCAGTCCCTCCGATCACTCCCGCCGGGGACCATAAACAGGCCCTAATGTTACACTGACAGAGATTGTTCCAGCTTAAATTTGCAGCTGTCAGTAGCTCAGGCTTCGTGATGGCTAGACACGCAACTTGAGTGTCACCTTGGGCTTTGGTCTGGTCTACAACTTTCCCAAACCCCTTGAATGAATAACATGGTAGAAAACTTGATAGGCAACATACAATATTCGTCAAATGCATGCGCTGCTTTCTAATACCGTTTTGGAAACTGCAGGGTTAAGTGGGAAAGTCTGACATTCATCAGTTGCTGAGAGATGGACGAGGCACCAACGTGATGCCTTCCTCAGAAACTTTTATGCGTTCTGGTTCATGATATCTAGACCGTCTGAGAAATATCGTCAATTTCTTGTATAAACTGGGGTCGAGCTGGAGAAACCTTAAACCGGACTAACTGAGTGTAGCCCAGCCTAGACAACTTCAGCTTAGTCCGATTCCGCGGTTATTGCATTGTGAGGAAGTTCATTAAACAGGAGCACTTGCGAGTCAGCCACCACCCGAGAGCTGGACTGTGTCCTAGCCATAAGTCGGTCATGGAAATATAAAAAACAAATGGAAATAACAAAAACGTATAAAAATAATCCAAAAAAAGGAAAAATTTAGGAAATTCAATGCCGGGACGACATCTTTTTCTCGGCAGGTTTCGGTGACTTTCCATGCAGTTTTAAGGAGTGCCATTTTTGTCGACCCCAGAGAAGTAAGTGCACTGTCGCGGATGCGATAGTTCGCTCTCTGTTTAGATTCCAGAGGGCTATCGTATCCGCTTGAGGTTCTTTGAGGCGCGCCTGCGAACTATCTATCGACTGCACCTATCGAAAGTGACGAAGTCCAACTCGCACATTCTGGAGATGCCTATGACTTGTGCTACAGTCCTGGTTTAGTGAGCAGAGGTCGTTATGATGGCATAATGGCAGCACTTGATCGCAAGCATGCAGAAGTGGCTGTGATGAAGCAGGAGCACCGTCAAGTACTCGAACACTCACTTGTCTGGTTCATTCTCATCAATGGTCGACTCGTCGAGGGACTACATACGGGGGGCGCGATGGTGGGGCGCCGATCAAGGTCTGATTCGCAGCCTTACCGCACGCTCTGTTCACTGCAGCCTGCGCCTGGTAATAAGCCAGATGCTGCTACGGTGTTAACAGACAGGACGAAGGGGTGAATCCACGACGGTTTATTTCAGTGCCCGCACCTGGAGGCAAGCTGGTCGGTGCATGTGGCTGTGTTTTGCTCATGTTGGCTATTCCTCTCACGCCAATAAAGCTGTGCACACTATAGAAGGCCAATACCACACCCATGAACAGTCGTGTGGTAGAGGCGTGCGTCAATCCAGCACAGCTGAACTTGGTGTAATGAGAAAAAGGCTACACGCGGAACCTGCGTCTGGCGCCTCTTAAGGCCCCCACAGAGTTCTGCGACAATGCCGCTCGCCGCTGTGGTTAAGGATAGGGCAGGGAAGCCGCCGGCGGCGAGCTCTGCGTCTCTGCCCTATGGTTAAGCATAGGGCCAAAACACGGGGGGCAGTCGTTCGGTACACCGCGCTGCCCGCCGCCCACTTCCCGCCCTGCCAGCGCCGCCCTATTTGGACAAGTTTGCTGCGCTTGAAACCGTCGTTAAATGGAGTGACATCGTCCAAAAACCTAACAACTGATAGGGGACGATTGGGAAGCGCATCTAGGGGAACTCTGAAGTCATTTTCCAGTCGGTTCGGTTATGGAGGCAGTTGAGGAGAGGAGAATATCCTTCTCTCTAGATTCTTTCAGTTTTCACGCTAATTCTTTAAATTTTCGGCATTTTCGGGCATTTTTGTTCCAAATATGGTGAACAATGTTCTGACTCTTGTCTCAAGAACGTAATCAGTTCAGGATAAAGATGCAGGGCGAAGGGAAGTGATTAGAAATGCGATGCCTCCATGTGAAGACAGAGACTCGGACATCTTGTCCTCGGCGCGCCCCTCACCCCGCCCCTTTCCGAGGGAGGTGTATCCAACGACTCTCCGCCCCAAAACACCATATCTGACGGAATTTTGGGTTACGGTAATCGGCGAATCGCGGCGCGGCGCGATCAACTGTGGCAGACTCGGTGTGGAGTGGGAGATTTCGCACCGGGATGAACCATTTTGCTATGGCCTTTTTGTTTAGGTTCCCCAATCGACAGAACAAAAAGGGTGTAGCAAAATGGTGGCACTATTGTACCTTCAGGATTCCAGAGGTAGAGGAGAGATCGAAAAAAAGTTTTTCAACCAAACTTCACCCCGGGGGAAGGGTTCTTTAGGGTGTTGATCAGGAACTTGACATCCGTTTTGAAATTGATTACGGTAGATTCGTGTAGCCAAGGTTGTCAATGGCATAATCACCGATTTCGCCCAAACTTTACCTAGGGGGCTATTTGGAGCGCAGATCACGAATCTATCATCCATTTTTTAAAATCACGCTGGAGTTTGGGTCAAATCCGTTACAATGGCCTTAGTCACCCGTACCTGCCGCCGTAACCTAAGAAGGAAATGGAGATCTGCAAACATTTCCGAAGTTTCACCTAATGCGCTAAAGATATGTTTAGTGCACAATGACACCGTAATGGCCACATAAGAGAGAATTCTGACTGATTCTCGACGATGAGTGCCTTCCAGCAGTTTTAATTTTGGACCCGCACATGCTGTAAAATGAAGGGTCGTTTAGTGCCACTTGCATTACAGGCGACTCGACTCAATATCACACTCACCAGTTTCAACCGTAGTTTGAGCAGACGACTTCGAGTCCAGCCTTAGGAAAGGATTCGTCGCCCCCACGGAGAACCTTCCACTAAAATTAGCAAGATGCATTCGGCTGATTAGCCGGACGAATCCTTTCTGTTTTGGTTCTCCAATGACTCATGGGCAGTCTCCTTCGTCATCCATGGCTCACGGACCGTAGTAAGCAGAAGCTTGTGGCCACGCGTCGCTGACACTCCCCTTCCTAACTGCAATCGCGCAGCTGCGGGAGTATAAAAAGGCGCCTTTGCCGGAGGGAGGCGGTGCTTATTTATGCAGTGACGCCTCCACCATCCCTTGTAGCTTGGGTTCCAAAGGTACTTCGTATACCCACTGGGGGAAGATGGGATCTCGCTCAACAGGGCATGAGGCCTTACGAGTGAGGCCACCAAATTGCAACATGCACTGTAGATAGGGGAAGGAAAGTTGCTTCTGGGCTTACCAAAATTCCACCGGATCGTGATAAAGATGTTTTAGCGCGTACATAACAGTGATCTATGCTCGAACATCATTCGATGGCAGTTTATTGACCTCGTGGCCCGTAGATTGGTCAGTCCCGATGTGGTTCGAACTTTCGACTGGATGACGTATACATCTCAGCCGAATGCGCCCCTCGCTCAGTCTCGCCAGCTGCCACCTGCATTCCTACTCTGACCGACCGGAAACTAGTTTAAAACGGTCTTTCGTCGCCTAGGTTTTTGCCTAAAAAACTACTGGTGTCCTTGCTGACCGTCGATTAATTTCAGTTGATCGCCGCCGTTCGCAGGACTGGTTCGGGAATTAGTTCGTCGCATCAGTTGCTCTAAAAACAGATTGTGTCATCGTCGTCTTGCTCTACGGACCTCTCTGTTGTGCTGCAGTGGCCATTCAGTGATAACCACTACAGGAAACCTCTGCTGCCAGCACGTATCTCTGGTTCCTTTGCATTTCACCGAGAAAATTATCGCCTATCACTAAAGATTTCCGTACAAAGGTGCAATTATAAGTAGCTCGTTTAGCTGCAATGCAGAATATGGTTCTGCAGCAACGCCCGCCCCTTTTTGAAGAAGCTTGTCTCATCATAATACTGCTGTTTCGGGTTAATTCACGGGTTCATCCACCAATCAGCTAACGGCTGGATGGACTTAGGCCCTGTTCATACTTCGCGACAGCAACGACAAGAGCGACGAGAGCGCAGCGCGCGGAAATATGAACAGGCGACAAGAGCGACTGGAGCGATAGCGCCAGCGCCGGCGGGGCAGACATAACTCCAACGCCGCGCGAACCCTCCTGGCGTCGCGCACGGTGCGCGACGAAATTGGACGAGTTGTCGCGGTCCGATGCCTCTGACGGCTAGAAACGCTTCCTACAGGGACATGCGCCTTTGCCTTATTTCAACGTTTCTTGAAGATGGTATATGAATGTGGTTTCAATAGGACGATCAGCGACAGTTTATACAGGAATCCTGGTCATCTGGATGGTTATTAGCGTCAGTATTTGCCACTTACAACTTCTTCGGTTAATTTTTACCCGTGGTTATGGTTATAATACGAAAAAAGGTAACGATCACCCATTCTCGGATCAATTGTCTTACTGCAGACTGTTGCCTACCACATTCTGTGGGATCTTAAGTTCCTTGCTAGGAATGTGGCCTGGGAGCTTAAACACTGAGAACATTTCGTGCTCCGCGGCTAACCATGCGTCACCGAGCGCACGTCCGCGTTTCAGCGCCGCGACGTCGCATGCGGCTAGCGCGCGACGTCGCGTTGGAGTTAGGTCCTGGAGCCCCAGCGCCTGAGTACGAACGCTTTTCGGCGGGGCGCGCTCGGTTTCAATCGATATGCATGTTTTGCACGGGCGACGAGTCGCTCCAGTCGCGAAGTATGAACTGGCCCCTACTAGATATACAGCAAAGGGTGTTCTGACCTGTCGCTGGTACTCGCCTAGGTCTGTTACGGAGTAGAAGTTTTTTCGTTCTTGACATAATATTTAGCTCTGAACGTCAATTTAGATTAAGTCACGGTTACTCCATGTCTCTAGGGTGCTCAATTTGTCGCTCATAGCTCTAGTTAGCAATCCTGTCGTACACCATTTTCTTCCGTCGACCACGTCGAAGCAGCTTCTTGAATCTGAACGTTATTAGGTCAGCTGTGGTTAACATTATGTCTGCCACGAATTCCGTCACGACTCCAAAGTAGGGCAGAGTCTGTGTACCCTGATGGGTCCTTGATTTAAGGATGCCCTTGAGACCTTGTTTTCGGTCAGTTGCACATCAGAAATTCACGGTCAAACGCTTTCCTAGTGAGGCCGCAGACTCCTACCAAATCGCAGATGCGTCACCGATTGGAGACGTTCCAACCCTTTTGTGTGAAGGTATAGAAGAGTTTTGGAAACATGAGCAGCGCTAAATGCCAGTGCCTTGGCCAAGATGCAGAGGCCAATAGTTTATGCCTATGTTTATGTTTATTTGAGCTGACAACAGACAACAACGTTGACAGGCGAAACACGAAGCAAAACAATGGTTGGCTATACAACAAGAAATGAAAGGAATGATATGAAGGCATATCATACCAGAAACAAATCTGTTAGCCGAGAAAAGCCCAAGATTTAAATTATTCTCATCAATGTTCAGTCATTGATTCCGTAGAAGTCATTTCCATACAAAATTATGAGAAGATATATTGTCTCTCTTCCTCATACTTAGGTTAACTACAATTAGACCGAGTGCGAAAGTACTGTTGGAGGGCAAAAAAGAGCGGTTTTGCAAAAACCAGCCAAGTTATAGCGTG
Organism: Heligmosomoides polygyrus bakeri; assembly: GCA_947359475.1. Lineage (NCBI taxonomy): Eukaryota > Metazoa > Nematoda > Chromadorea > Rhabditida > Heligmosomidae > Heligmosomoides > Heligmosomoides polygyrus. The sequence goes on from OX375866.1 coordinate 442,783, forward strand.
GTATGTATGAAATTCGTAAATTTCGTACCCCTCTCGAGCAACATTCTTGGCAAGTCACACCTAAGCGTAAGGACGTAGCCTTTCGAACTTAGGCGAGGCGTGATTCTTTCAGTGACAGCCTTTGTCGCTTCTATAACTTAAGACTGGTTGACCAAAAAACCGCAGCTGTTGGTAGACTGATAAAAGTTTTCGGAATGTTTCCTGTCAATGTGTTGCCTTCTTTACCATCCAGCTTATCATTCAGTACACAGTAAAATGCCCGATACTACTGAGAAAAAAGGAGATGAATTCACGGGTATCAAGAGAGGAGAGATGAGAAATAGCTGGATTCTGTCATATTTGTTCTTATAACAAACACAATCCCCTTAACCAGACTATGCAGAATTATGAAAAAAGTGTGAACAAAACACAAAACAATCTACATACCACATGGTAAGGGAGCGAATACTATAATATGTTATTCGTTGAGAACGACTACTGTACTTGCAGGATCACTATGGTCGAAAGATCCATCCTTTAAAGTCTTTATATAGACCTTTTGAAAGCTGAACATCCGACAAGACACTACAGCATGATCTAGGCGGTTCCTGGAATACTTCAGCTCAACTGCAAATAAATTCTTGAGAAAACATCAAAAAATTCCTTTTGTCTGAGATACGACTCTAGCCTCTTGAAGATAGCTGCTGTTTGCGATGCAACTACATCGTTTGGCAAGCTATTCCACACTCTCGGAGCTCGTACAAGAAACAATTCCAGAAAGTGCTGCGTCGAACTCTTCCTGCAGAAATTCGCAGTGAATGGCCTCTTGTTCTATCGCTAAATTCCGAGAAGTTAAAAAATTCATCCCTGTCAGTATCCACAGCACAACGGACTATTTTAAATATTAAGTTTTCGTCATATATTACTCTTCTCAGCTAAAGGGATGTTCTACCAAGAAGAGTCACTCTATCCCGATAGCTGATATTGAACAAACCGTTTCCCATAAATATCTGGTTCGTAAATCTTTTTTGCACCCTTTCAATTTTGTTGGTGTAAGTCCACTTAGATGGAGATCAGATTGGTGTGCAGTATTCAAGCAGCGGCCTTACATATACAGTGAAAAGTCGAAGTAAAGTAGAACTGCCACGTGTTCTTAAGGCCCGCAAAATTAAATTACATTTCCTGTATGCCTTGGCAACTATGTATATCGTCTACATACCTTTCAAAGGAAAGGGAGCTAAAGTACGCCTAGGTCTCGTACCCCACTGGTAACTTGCAAGTCAATATTGCCCATCTGAAAAGCTATCCCTCTTGGAGTGAAGTTAAAAATCAAAGTTAAAAATCAATTATCCCTCTTGGATGGGCGCTTCCAATACACATTACAGTAGTTTTTTCACGAGAAATATCCAACATCCACTCGTATGACCATGCATGAACGGAGTCGAGACCATGTTGCAAAATATCCGTGTTATTAAACGAAAATATCTTCGAATCATCAGCATAAAAGGAGCAGTGTACCCAGAAGGAAGACAGTCTGGGAGGTCGTTGACATAAAGCAGGAACATGAGTGGTCCTAAGCATGCTCCCTGGGGAACTCCGCTAGGGGTGTCGTACGTGTCAGACACAGCATGGTTAACTAGAACAGTCTGCGTTCGTCCACTTAAAAAGGACTGCAAAATTTTTAGAAGACAACCTTCAACGCCATAAGCTCGCAGCTTTACACACGGATTCGCCGATGCCTTTTCCGGCTCTTGACCACCATAGGGACACGATGAGACGTACTGCAAACCACAGTGGGTTTTATCTCTTTTACGTAAATCATCTTCGTTGTGGAAGAAGCAGTTTTCTGCTGAAATTCGGCGCCAGCTTGTCTCATCCGATACTCTGACGGCACGGTGCGGACGTCGGTGTTGCGTGTAGGTGTCTCGCACTGGCGCAGTGCTAAAATCAGGTCAAACTGCGCGCAGGTGCTTGAAGAGATGAATTGGCGAGCGAAAAACTCGTCACACCGATCACTACCTTCCTTTACAACACTGCCGAGAAGGCGTGAAGAGCTCCGGTCAGCAGAATGCGCCTCTTCTTGGGCAACCGCTCCTCAACTGTTCCTCACGCGCTGGCGCTTTGCACTTCGTTCTTCGAGGGCGCGATGATCCTCCGACGCAATCTGCGCAAGAGCTGTCGGGGCTGCAATTACAGACGTTTTCTGACTACCCGCCTTCCTTATTTGCCAAGGCTGCGCCTTTCTCTCCTCGTTTTTACCTCCAGGGATCAACGCCCTTCGTGTCGTGAAGGTCGTACGCCGTGGACACCCCGCACTAGACACCCTACGTAGGACATTCATGTACGTGCTTCGCATTCTTCTGCCGCACTTTGCTTGCACCTACGTTCTCTGTTAGAACGGCTGTCAATTGCAGATTTGCTAATCCGAGACGAAGCCCGTAGCAAACCTTTGACGATGTTTAGGACCATAAGTGCTTAGGTAGTTCTTGAGCCGATATTGTAATGATACTATTAATTGCTATAAAAAATTGAATTTGCTATTAAAAGATCGGTCTTATGCGCAAGTAGTGCCTCCTTTGTTGCCTCCTGCCCAGCGAAGAAAAACTCCACCGAAGCTGAAAATGCTGAAAGGGTGGCCAGCGACTTCTTTGACCCGTGCCTCCCCAGTGCTGGGAGAAGGGAACCGATGACCTGCAGATGGGAGACCGTCGTAGTTTTCGTAACGGTGGTGGTTTTAGTGTTGAGTGAATTTCATCGTAGGCTGAACAAAAATGTTGAACGGCTAAAGACATTTTGACCAACCTAACAGCAGAGCAAGAAAAGGACTACCCACCTGGATCCAACAGGAGGGACGGCGCTCGGAGGACTACTCAATGGATCGCCCTGGTGGGCCAAATGCGAAGAACTGGGACATTCATGCTTGTGCTTTTTGTGCAACGGCCGACTGCAAGTAAGCACTTTTCTGTCGCAAATATTATCAGCGTTAATGCCCTATAAGTTCTAGATTGATGACGCTTATGGACGCCTTTTTCTCCTCTCCGTTGCTGATCTATGGTCTTAGTTAATTTTTTTTCTGCCAACTGCTTGTGAACAGTGACGACTCGTAACTGGGTCGATGGATTTCAATCAGGCCTGAGAGTTCCGTCTTCTGGCAGTGGATTCTTTGGATATCCTTTTGGGCCCTTTTGCGCTTTCTAAGACTTCGTTGAAGTCCACTCAGAAGACGTGCCGAGTGATCAAATCAATCCCTTCCCACTTGCTCGGGGGCAACTCTGAGAGCTACTTTTATGGTTTTACTTCTCGTCCTGCATTGATCCCATGCTTGTCCAGCCCTAAGGCAGTTGCGTATCCCACCATCATAAGTTCAGCAAGTTGGTTTCTGCCAGAAAAGCGGCTGACATTATTTGAGGAGGATTCCTTCCGTATCATTTTTTGGCCCATTCTGCGGTGCTTGAAGGAATGATCAGTTATTCACGACTACACTCTGCCTGCGCACAAGCATACGATATCAGAAACAGAGTCCAGCGATGGATTCGATTTATAAGAGATTTCTACTTGTACTTTCCTCAAAGCAGTTCATATTGAGCAGTCAGAAGAGGGCACTGGGCTCACAGTATGTACTGGTTTTGGTTATTGTTGTGCTGGATTCTTATACAGTGCCGGCTATGAAGGACTTTTTGTGTAGGTGTCCGAGACGGGAGCGTGGTAGCGCAGAGAAGAACAGGCCTATAGCCCCAAGCATTTCAATTCTCCTTGCGCAGTAACATCAGTTCGAAGCACCATCTGTCATCGGTCTGCTCCCTGACATCGGAGAGCAGCCGCTAGGTAAGCCAGTCTACTATGCTCGCTACAAAAAGCCTTACCGGCCCCATATTGCATTATGATGTGGTTGTCGAGGTTGAGTTCGCACCTGAGTTCGGTCGTGCTAGATGTCGAAGCCATCTTCTCATAGTGTGCTGCACATGTCCTGCACATGAAATCGTTCTAAGGACCATGCATGCGCGAATAAACGCTCTCATTTCAGAGTGATGATAGGAGTAGCAGTAGTTTCGCTTCTGTTGCTGGTAGACTGTGCTTCCAGCGCACGGAGTATCTGGACGAGGAAGACGGGGAACATTGTGCTGCTTGAGGTGTTCGGCGAGGCGCAGTGTGTACACACAACACTGTAGGTCTTCTTTTTCAGACTCGTGCACGTCAACGGTTGTTTTGTATTTCGATTTCGAGCAGAAGAGCCAGTGCATTCAAAATCGCTTCAAGTCGTCTGAAATCTAAACAGCACGTCGGCTCCTTCATTTGAAGAGGGGTCACGAAGCGCGGGTCAACTGCGCTATCGCAAGATCAGTTTAAAGTGGTGGTTACCAACAAAGAAAAACTACTTGGCCAACCATGTAATGCCAACCGCTGGCTGCCGCGGTCTGTAGTATGATGCTATGTCACGTTTTCAATAGTGCGGCTAATCCTGTGATGCAGAATTGTTCTCCGACGTTCGCCTCTTGCAAATATCGAGTAAACTTGCAACTTATAAGGTAGTACGTATATCTTAGCATTTTATATAGTTATCGTTTTGATGGGTTCCGGCTCCTTGCAACATTCTGTCGGTTTTTTCAAGTCGTGCAATCAGCCCTGAGTGATCATACTGTTAGTAAACGCTGCATCCCATCTACTGCTCTCTGTACTGCTACCATCGTAGGAAAAATTGCCTACCGTCGCGTTGTTCCATAAGGGCCCGTTTGTACTTCGACGCCGAGCGACGCGACGCCACCCAGCAGGGGCGGGTGTACCTCCTGACCGTCCCCCGACGCCACGCATTGTTTCTACATTGATCGAGCGACGAGATCGATGAATTTGGCCACTAAACATGCCGTCGCATCGTTCGGCGTCTGAGGTATAGACGGGCTTTAAGGGTTAAGGAAAGAGACCAACCTCAGGTACTAACGTACCTCACTCATCACTCTATCAAGACTTGAAATCATAAAGAAGGTGAATTAAAGATAACTGACAAGAGGTTATTTTTAGTGAGGGTAGACCATCTAAGGGAAGGAATTGGGTATGGACTACGTGGTGGAGTGCGCGAGCAGCTTTTGGGACTGGTGTCACAGTCTTATAATGATCGCTTTTTCTTTAGACACATGTCTGCGTTCTGACTGAAATTGGGTAAAGTGTAAGGTACATAAGCTTCCATGGTTCACCGCTCTAATACACTTGCGACAAGACGCTAAACAGCGCCTCACGTCAGTTATGTCTATTCTACTACCACAAAACGACAATAGAAGGAGCGGCAGCAACGGATGGCGGTGGTCCAACACGTGAAGGCATCCGAGTCCTGAGGAGAGCGCTGGTTGGCTGGATGAGAAGAGCTTCAGGATCGGCGAGACACGGCCGCTACGCTCTTGCGGCGACTGACTATAAACGGCTCGCGGGCGCATCTCTATGCGGCTATCGATAGGGGACAGGGGTGGGGCGGTGAGAAGCTCCGCCCCACCCTGTCCCGTATCGATTAGCGGTCTACCGTGCCCGCCTTCTGAGCCATGGACCATGCTGCCAATAGAAGTGAATTTTCCCCTGAAATGAAAACCGAACTAAATGTAACCGAAACGGCCATTTAGGGTTTAATTGAAGCTGAAGACAAACATAAACGATCGCGGCGATAGTCGCAGCAATCGTCTGCGTAACATTATCATGTGGGCGTTTAGCAAGGAGTTTGAGGGAGTCGTGTTTCACTTACAGTCTGCCTTATTACGATCAGATCTAATGTTCTCTCAGGTTTTTACGCCAGCAACTTCTACCGGCCTACAGACTCTTCGGTTCTCGATTACGGATACGGTATTATCCGTTCGGAGTGACAAAATACACAAAGTGCGAAAGGAAGGGCCGACATGTGGAGTACGTTTTGCAAGCGGTTTTCCTTGAGCACTTACTCACTTTACTTACCGATCATCCGCAATCTCCAGCTTTAGTTTCAATTTTATTGCCGAACAACACGATCTTATGACAACACGTTTTCATTGCTTTACTGACGAGAGCTTTCTTTTGCTAGCATAAAAGAATACTATAAATTCTGTGGCTTATCCACTTTTAAACCTTGCTGAAGTATCTACATTTAAATCAGAGCTCTCGAATTTCAGTTACATTCGTAAGGTCGGGCGCCTGAAGAAGAAGGGATTCCAGAGAAAATCATAGCGTAGAGATCACTCTGAGCTATAGACAAAAATGTGATTTCTCGTGAATTCATTCGGCTTTGGAGCTGTCGCGCTACATGTATTTATTCCGACAGTTCGCCGAATGCGCAACATTGAAGTGGATGGAAATCCGTGGCGAAAATTGATTGATCTCATTTGAAAGAAATTCTACTCGTCTGCATTCTCCACCTATGTAACTGTTAGTCGAACGGTGGGGCTTCTCAGAATTCTCAATGGCTTAAAAGTTTTCCGGACGTTGATAAGCATAGCTTCTTCTGTTGTGCAGCCGAGCTGGCCATCACAGGAACACCAAAACCTACTCAGATGGCGGTGTTGCAGATGTTACTGTCACCACGGACCGCACGAATGTGAGAAAAACGCACTGCAGGCCTGCATCATGTCCTATCTACCCGATGTTGACGATCACTTGGAGCTTGGTTGGTGACGGTAGATGAATCGAGCGTTAAGCAGCACATCTGCCTCCAGAAAACACTCCATTCAGTAAACTGCGTGCAAGGAAGTGCAGACTTCAACGTCACCGTGAAATCATGCATCGGTGAGGAATCGCTGAAACCGCGACGGGTAAAAACCGAGTGGTTAGTTAGATTTAGAAGACTACTGCTTGATAAGAGAATATTTTTACGACAACCTTGACCTCTGAAATGGGTGGTTCCGTGAGCTTCATTTGGACACGATTCGAGGGGTGTGCTAGTTTGAAGCTCGATGTCGATGTTTACTGGCATAAGCTATTATTTAGATTTAAATACAATAATGCAATGTAGCTGTAGGTACGGTGAGACCAAGGATGTACCACTCTCTCCCGATACCTCAAGCTATGGTAATTAAACGTTTAAACGAGTTTCAACTTATGTCCAATTTACGCTACATAGAATAGCAGAAGAAGAAAGTGCTCGTTCCTCAGGTTGATGGGCGATGATATGCACGGGCAAAGGAGTGGCTAATGTCGCGGCCGAGCCAGCTATTTATGCTCTGATTTAGGAGGCACTCAAAGCATTGCACAGTTGTCTCCGACTTTATCAGTGAAGCAATGCTCTGCGAACGAAAGCAGATCCTTTTGGACGCCGGTTGGTCAGAAGCGAAGCGCAGGAGGGCTACAGAATGATAAGACATTGCAAAATATTCTTCCTCCTTCCAGCGCTCTATTTTTAGTGCTTCCTTTGTTCAATTAGGTCTGTCAGACTCTTGTGGAGGATGGACATATCTCGTCTAAATTTCGACCACCAATCGAGTTCGAATTGCCGCGCGTGTGACCGCGATGCGCAATTCAAACTTGGCGTTCGATTAGAGCGCGCTAACCCACTAACGCGTTGCGATGTCTTGAACGCCCGCGATGACACTCCCGGCAAGGTGGTGCAGTGGATAGCGGCGTTGCTTCATGCGGAGGAGGTCAGTGGTTCGGTTCTTCTGCGTTATGGCATTCTTCCATTTCAACTGACCACCTGAGATTCGAGGGGTTTCGACGTCTAGACGATTTTGAGTCGTTTTTTTAAAGCATTTTCTAGCCGTAAGCGCTTCGCCGCTCTAAACACGTAGAATCCTACTGCAAGCTCCCCCTGAGCGACGAAAGCAGTTTCCACACGCGCAATTTAGATGGCACACACCCACCATCAACTAGTCAAATCCCGCCGTAATCGCCGGCCCCGCTAAGAACATCCCTGCGTAATCAACTGCCGCAGATACCGTAGAGGTTCCGTAGCACGATCCCATGTGAGTGGAGCGCCTCGGGGTTAGCTCGCTCTAATCGAACGCCGAGTTTGAATTGCGTGCGTCGCGATCACACGCGCGCAAACTGGAGTCGGGATCTACATGAGATCGGATGGAAATCATCAACAGTGGAGGTGGCTTACGCATTAGGGTGTATCAGGGTGCCATGCTTCAAAAATTGGATTGTCAGGGAACCTCTGAGGGCTACATATGGCTTTTATGTGCTGACCAGTTCTCCTCCAGAGTGGCCTCGCTGCTTCTCCTAAATGAAATTCTTCACAAAGCACATGGAACACTTTGTACACCACACGCTTCATTACGCACAACTTGTTGCCTCCTTCACGGATCAGAAGAAGAGAAGAAAATGCAGAGTTAATGGAGGTCTCCAGGCAAAGCAAGGCTTTTGGACCTGAAAAAGGAATTATGCTCGAAACTTTGAAAATAAACATCGACATCGAGATGCAAACTATCACAACCATTGAATCAACAATTTGGGGTGTTGAACCTTTCGTGCCACAACATCATCCGATAGCAAGAGCATCATCATAGTTTTTGGAGATTTCACTAATTCCGATGCTTCAGAATGTTTTAGAGTTTCTAAATGTTCGGCTCCTTTCATCAGTTTTTTATTTATTCCGCTTATCGTTAGTGTGTCACAATAAGAATCACTAATATTGATTACACCACGAGGCCTAATCGATACAGACAGTTCTCATTATGACGCGCCGCGCGTCGAATGGAGTACAAACAGGGCCTAAGCCTTGTGCTGTTTCCAGGTTGGTCACCTGTGCTCAGTCCGATTCAGGGCGCAATCTGATGTCGCATTACGGTCGGCTGCAAAATCAGAAGGAGCCGCAGGTTACATGGGTATGAGCGTCGCCCAGTTTTTTCGAATCTTTTTTGTTTACAGAAGAGCGTCCACCTCCTACAAATCGTTTCCGCTCAGGTGCCATGGGTGGTGATCGATGGCGTTCGTGAAAAAGGAGCCGAGCGATCACTTGTGAGCGTTCTGTGCAACCGCTACTTGAAACCTGCACCATCGATCTGTGCCGCCTATAAAACGGACACCGAAGATCAACTTTAATACATTTTTTGTAATACCATGAATTACTATGAACATGTTACATAAACCATTGTACCATCTCACTCTTGAAAATGGGAAGTTTGCTGTGAGAAGGCATATTTTAGGTTACGTTTCAAGACGAAAAACCGGTATTGTGGGAAATGCATGATCGTAAGAAAGACAATAAGCGCTGAGATTAAAGGCAAGTGCGCGCGGTGGACAAGGCGCCTCATTTTCGCTTCACATTAGGGATTGGTCTAACTGCCTAGACAGAGGAAAGGCGTGTGATGTGGTATACTTCGCTTTATCGAAGGTTTTTGATAGTCTGTTGCTGCCGGTGCCTGCTTTCGAGACCAGATGATCGCGTTTATTTCTCGATGAGCTTTAGGCCTCGTGCATACTTCCCGTCGCCGCGATGGAATCGCGGCGATGAGTTTTGCAGAGCGACGCGAAAGAATTTGAACTTCTCTGTGCTCGTCGCATCGCCGATCGCTCTGCGACGGCGATCCGTCCAAGACCAACGCTAAACACCGCGCGCGGCGCGAAAAAGCATGCCATGCCCGCGATGGGCGCGGGAAGCAATCGCGCATGCCGACCGCCACTGTTGCGGCAGCCCGGCGAAGTTTCCTTTGACTATTCGACCGCGTGCGGCGGAATGGCCATGAACTGAGCGCCGCGATGGCATCGCGGCGATTGAAGTATGCCCCGGCCTTAGGCCCCGTTTATACTTCATCGCGGCGCGACGCGATGGCCACGCAATGAGGCCAAATTGATCGATCGCGTCGCACAATCAATATGGCCACTATACCTGGCGTCGTGTCGCGCCGCGACGAAGTGTAAACGGGGCCTTAGAGAAGACCGCTTCGCTCGTGCCACTCTCTAAGGCTGCCCGGTCGATTGGAGCCAGAGCCACTACAGATCACCCAGTAGAACACGGGCAGCCTTTGATAGAGTTAGCCACGAAAGGCTGTCACAATGTATTTCTCAGCTTAGTGTGAACCCAGATAAATATTAGAACTCCGGAGATTCTCCAGCTTAATCTGAAAGGCGCTCGTTTTGCTTTGGAAAATGTTAAATATGACTTCAACAACACTGAACTTGCCAAGTGTCCAATTTGGTTTGAAGTGTCTAATTGTGCTTAAAAGTGTTTACGTAAAAATCCTTCTATATAAGGCGGGGTGGCATTCTCCCCCCCCCACCCTTTAAACAGGGGCGTCACAAATGTCTGCGTCTCCGCTTACTCGTAAGGCAGCCATTGGACTCTCGAGTAAGCCCAGGGGGTTGGGGGTGGGCGGGCCAGGGAGACGAGGGGTAGAACGCTGGGTGCGTTACATTAGTTGCTTTCAACTACTGTAGAAGGCGGAGCGACGCACGCTACGCTACCGTAATCGAGGACGATGGTGGGCGGCGGCACGCTACCGTAACTCATTCAGGCACCTAACGTACGAACCCTAGAACGCTCGTCCCCCCTTTGTGGGGCTTTTGTCTACTTGCATGGGGCGGACCTGTGTCTGTCCAGGGCGGGACGCAACGATGATGGTCCGCCTCTGTCATCAGGGGCTGGAGGAGTATGAGGGAAGTTGGAGTCGCGCAATGTGCCCAAGGATTCAAAAGAATCCGAAGACGTCCAACGTGCCTGCGGATTCACCAGGTAATCGATCAATAAGGTAATCAATATAGATCTACATTATCGATTTCTCTCAGATTGAACCGATCGGGGTGAGAGTAAGCGTGATTATGGTTATCGACGGAAGGGCATCATAGCAGGCGGGAGGTTACGATGCCAATATCGAACGAAATTATCGATCTCGTGACCAGTGAGTTCGCTTTTCTCCCAAGCCGTGAGCGGTGAAGCAATCCTGTAGGTACATACTACGTGACTCTGTCCATAAACTTTTTTCGAAATGTTGCATTGACGACGTCATGGTCCAGCAATCTCATCTCGATTTGCACGCTCAGATTTTGAAGCTTCTGATACTTTATTAATTATTCGTTTCCTTACTGCATTTACAAGTCGGGTTGAGGATATTTAAAAGATCGCTGCTCAACAGCAGCCAGCGGCCGCTCGTTCTCTTTCTCAGTTAAATCGGCGAGCTTCCTCTTTGCCGCCCAGCTTTGTTGTATGGCTCGGTTGCACTCGTTCAATTACAAGCATTGCGCTGCGTTGGCGCAGCCCTATGAGTGCGAGTGCAGTAAAATCCTACTCTATATAATCGGCTAATGTCACGTGTCCGTCACGGGGAGGGGGAGTGAAGTAAAGAGATGCCTACGACAGTGCGGCGTATGCCAGCCGGGTTTTCTTTCAGCTTAACCATAGGCGATTGCTGGCGAACTATATCCTTGGCGGCGGATCGCCCAAGTTTACGATATATTCAGCGGGGAACGCGTCAGGGTATATGGGGATCGAGTGCAGAGCGTAGGGGCTCAGGAGGCGTGCTGAAGACGTCGTCCGATTTGCGTAGGGATTCAGAAGGCGTGTCACAGAGTCGTACAACGTGCGTTGGGATTCAGATGACGTGCCCTAGACGTCCCAATGTGCGTTGGGATTCAGAAAACGTACCGCAGGCAGCGTGCGTTGGGATTCAGAAAACGTGCCGCAGACGTTGTCCAACGTGCGTAGGGATGCAGAAGAGGTGCTGGAGACATCGTTCAACGTGAAAACGTGTCGCAGAAACGGACTCCACCTAAATACAATTTCTATTGACGTCATCGAACGTGCGTTGGGATTCCGAGTAAGAGGGCCAGTAGAAGGGGGACCAGTGAAGAGGGAGTCAGCAAAGGGGAACCACTAAAGGGGGAATAAGGGAATAAGGGGGCCAAAACCAGTTTCTCTCAATATCGTCCAATGTGCGCCGGGTTTCTGAAAGGGTCATAGATATCGTGGCAACGTGGTGACGCGTCAGTCGGGACTGAATGTCACATTTGACTGATTAACTGACTCTCATTCTCACCAGCACATAGGTAAGGAAGTACTAGCGGGGAGGGAGGGAGGTAGGGAGGGTGACTATGGGATTCGGAGGAGTCGACCAATACCGATGAATTTTAATTATTTTTCTGCAGATTAAGCACTTCGGATTGGGACTTTCATTATCCGTTTCTCGCCACATAGAGAACGGGCACTTCGGGGAATAAATCGTGATAGGTAGAGTGTGGATGGGCTTCATAGGAGCCCTGAAGATTCTGCCCCACCATATCCCGCTGCACTAATCTATATAGTGGAACCATTTTTTACTGAAAGTAAAGTTACTAAAAGTAAGAAGGCCTAAAGAAGAAAGAAGGAAGGCTGGGTTGCTCTATTCTCGGGGTTTGGGGGCGAAGCCCCCAACCAGACGTTTGGCGGCCGATAGGCCGCTGAACGTCTTGTAAATGAGCAGATAAATAAATAAATGAAGAAGATGGGTAGTGCACAGGTATGCCCTCATGAAGAACGAGGAGGAGGGCACAGAACGACTCAGCCGTCACACCAGCATCCCCTCCCGGACGGCGTCACGTCAATAACCGTTGCCCTCGTTGACTTCTTGTGAGAAACACCACACATTCTGTCGACGTCATGGAGCATTGTATGAGGAGACCCTCGCCAACTGCCACAGCGCCAATGCTACCACCAGTTCAACACTCTACGCACAGCCTGGATGCCCTCCAAGCACTGGCTGTCTCTCGGATTCGGTGTGATGCTGAGGGGGACAACCGTCGACAAACCTCCGATGATCTGCGATCGTGCGCGTTTGTATGAGGCCCGCGTCTCAGCACTCGACCGCAACTCTCCACCCCCACATATTTGTCCTTCTCGTCTGTATTTTCATGTTTTTATGAGCCAGGACTCGAGTATCGTGCTCTAGATCCTTCCTCAAAATATCGGTTGGAACAGGCGGTGACCCTCAATCAGGAAATAGACACGTGTTGACGAAGTTTTGTGTGGACGAGTTTCTGAAACATATCGAGCTTTGTCTTCAGCCGCAGTAGGCAGTAATATGATAGAGGGTGTAGCACCTGTTTTGCTGTGTATTTGCATTTGTAAGCGAGCTGGATGCGTTAGTCATAAACTACTATCATTCTTACCTGCTTCAGTACGGAGCTTAGTTGAAGAGAACTGCGCTCTGACCTCGTAGGCTTCCATTGACAGGAAGAGGAATCAACATTTATTCTGAGAATGCTTTAACGGGGGCATGTCAAAGGCGGAGGCTTTGGAAGCTTGTTGCAGATAACTCGCTCCAGATTATACTCGGCGGGTATGCTCCTCTGCTTGTTGAACGCTATCCATGGCACCTGCAAGCTACATCTCACCACAATCGGTCAAGGTGAAAAAGTAAAAAATTGGGAACGAAGATGTTGGCTCCGGGAGTCAATGAGCATTTTTGTGCCCTCTCCTGGATCGTTATGATGCCGGGAGTTCTTCTAGAGTCTTTTATTTTCTTAAATTTTTCCTTTCGTTTTTTGATGAATCTTCACTAATTATCTGTTGTCTTCGTGGATTAGATTAATGTCTCCGTTGTTCGAGTTCTGTGTTTATGACTGATGACCTTTATTTTCGGCGACAATCGATCAAATGAGGGGTCCTGTCGCGATCTCCTCCGTACCCGCGGTGAGCCCAAGCAAGGACACCCCAGCCGGTCCGTCGTGGCTTTATTGATTGGCCAGGCACGTCGAATAACAAGCGCGTGCGGGAGCCGAACTGATCTATGGCGTCGGTCGGTCATTTCGGACGCAACATGTGGCATCGCGTCTCTCGGCGTCGGAGTGCAGACAGGACCACCCTCATTCGCCTCACTTCAGTGTCACCCCCCGTCCAGGTCAGGCTCGCTACTCTTGTGGCACCAAATTCTCCATCCAGTCGCAGTGCCGCGATGCCTAAGGCCTTTGTCATACCATCGCTCACCCCGAGCGACGCCTAATGATGTGCACCCATATCGATTCCATCGCGCAGCTCGATCCATATGGGAGCATATCATTAGGCGTCGCTCGGGGTGAGCGATGGTATGACAAAGGCCTAATAGCCGCGTGCACACTCCGCAGCGGCACTGCGGCAGCCACGCTGAAGCATAGCGCGGAGGGACGGAGTGGCGGTGCGGCGGCGGAGGCCGCAGTGAGGGGGTGTGCGCAGTGCGCACTTCCGCTGCCGGCAGCGGCCGCAGCGGCAGTGGCAGCGAGGAGTGTCTCGGGCGCTGAGTGCGGCGCAGCTCCACAGTGCCGCTGTGGAATGTGGGCGGAGACCAGCTCCGTCCCCATTCCACTGCCCGCCGCCCGCTGCAAAGTGTGGGCGCGGCTTATCACTCCACGATGTCCACCGTCGGGGAGCTGCACGCGAGATGAGCGGCGAGCTGGGTTAAGGTTCCCACTGACTTCTGCGGCGTTGCCGCTGCCCTATCCTTCATCATAGGGCAGGGACGCAGAGCTCGCCGCCAGCGGCGAGCCCAGCGGCGCCGGGAGAGTCTGTCTGCGCTCTGCCCTTTCGCGGCGGGGATCCAGAACGGAAACGGGCGCGTAAGCAGTTCGTCCCGACTAGAAAGACTACAGTACCTCGCCGTCGCCGCTGAGCAGCGCCGCTATCCGGCCGGCAGCCGCCGTTGAGCAGCGTGACTCATCGATTTCGCCGCCCGCCGTTGGCCGCAGAAGTCTGCGGGGGCCTTTAGATACCTCACCTTGGGCCGGGAACAGTTTTGCTTAACCACAAAGCGATCTCTTCCATTTCGCTCTCATCGTGGTAGGACTCACGCCCCCACTGTGGTGTGAGCTGCGCCGCAGACGAGCCGTCGCGATGCCGCATGCCGCGACGTGCAATTAGTGATGCCCCAGTGCCAGGCACCGAAGCACGGCTCTGCGGAGGGGCGTGATCCACTTCATACCGTCCCGTCTGGGGATTGGTTTCGGAAATTCTACTTCTTTTCGATTTGATGAGAATTTTAGACCGCTCTCATTTGTCGCTGACGAAAAAGCGGACCATGATGATGACATTTTGCACTTTACGAAACGGTCCATCTAGACAGCGGCTGAAAGAGAAAAGTGCGCAGTGTTGCGTACAGTAATCACCTGGCAGCATCTCGTCGTCTCGAAACTCGCCAGGTTCATCGCGGCATGGCGCCACGCCCGCAAAACTGCTTCCGGCCTCAGGGATCGTTTAGGCCTTTGTCATACCATCGCTCACCCCGAGCGACGCCCAATGATATGCACCCATATCGATCCCATCGCGCCGCCCGATCGATATGGGAGCACATCATTAGGCGTCGCTAAGGGTGAGCGATGGTATGACAAAGGCCTTAGGCCGGGGGCATACTTCCATCGCCGCGATGCCATCGCGGCGCCCAGTTCATGACCATTCCGCCGCACGCGGTCGAATAGTCAAAGGAAACCTCGCTGCGGCCGCCGCAACAGTAACGGTCGGCATGCGCGATGGCTTCCCGCGCCCATCGCGGCATGGCATACTTTTCGCGCCGCGCGCGGTGTTTAGCGTTTGGTCCTGGACGGATCGCCGTCGCGCCCCATTGCAGAGCGATGGGCGATGCGTCGAGCACAGAGAAATTCAAATTCTTTCGCGTCGCTCTGCAAAACTCATCGCCGCGATGGAATCGCGGCGACAGGAAGTATGCACGGGGCCTTAGTGTGCACGCGGCGCGCGACGCAACCGTCGTGCCTTCATCAGCTCAGATGCGTCGCGTGGTTGATTCGATGGGCACTAAACCACGCGCGGAGCGAACCATCGATTTTTCATTTTTCGCGCGTCGCACCTCGCTTGTCGCGTGCTACACTAAACGATTCCTTCCTGTGGAAAGCGGAACGACGCGCTCGATCACGGTAGGGTGGTGGGATGAAACGCCGGTCTCGGATCAGATTTCATGCCAGTTTGACGTGAGAGGAGCATAGCTGCTGTGGAGCAGCAGGAAAAGGTTTCACAGCAGTCGACCTTTCAACTTGAACTAGAACCACAGCATATTTGAAAGTTCATCTTGTTTAGAGATAAACATCGCAAGGGCAAGTCCGTATATTGAATTGCAGTGGAGGTAAAATAAACAACAAAGCCTCAAAATGGCATCCACGCTGCAACCTTAGGGGTAAAGCAAGATCCGCCCTTTCTTCGCCGACGGTCCTTTTTAGCTCTTCACTTCCACGGGGACAGGGCATACCGCAACTGTAAAAAGGGGCCCTTAATCCACTTGGACTCGGCACCTCCTGGTGATCTAGGGGTCCTCATGGGACATAATCAGGAAAATGGATGATCCTCTGAGTGATGAGGCTCCTTCGCGAGCAGGGCTATCCGTTCTGATCCCTTACCGTCTGGAAGATCACCGTTTGTATGTATATCATCATTTCCTGCAGCTTATTGATCTGTGAAAAGCGAGCTTTAGTTGAAACGTGGCAGTGAGTTATGTAGCGTCAGTGATTGTCATCAACTCGACTACTGGTACATAGATTCAGTTGTCCATCAAGCCCAACCTTAGAGCTGTTCACAGCACGACAACCCCCGCTTTAAGGGAACTCACGTAGGTCACGTCGTTCGAAACTGTAGCTCTTGCTTCCTCGCCGTGTTCATACATAAGCTTCGGCCCTTCGCTTCCTTTTGCACATTCTAGGATGCTGAATACATAAAGTTGCCGCGCTTACTTCGGGTATCGTATGGAGCAACGGAAGGAATTGTAGCTTGATTAGATCGGCTTATTATGCTTGATGAGTTGAGTTGCCGATTCGCCAATCATTAGGCGCTGTTTATACTTGCGTTCCCCAATGCTATTCTCGCAAAATGTCCGTGTTATTCTGGTTTTGCTGTTGCCGAATACCATATTTTCAGTTTTCGTCAACCGAGTTTTAGCTTGACAGATTTCCACTTACTTAACATACTCTACACCTACACACGCTAAATAACACAGAATCCAAAAAAATAATTGAAAGGAAATTCCTCATAAATCGTATCCGTCATCGTCCTCGGTGCATAGTCCGCAGCCGCAAAAGCTCGTAGCCGCACGTCGCTAAGGCCTATGTTAAGGCCCCCACAGAGTTCTGCGGCAACGTCGCTCGCCGCAATGGTTAAGGATAGGGCACGGACGCCGCCGGCGGCGAGCTCTGCGTCTCTGCCCTATGGTTAAGCATAGGGCCGCGGCGCTGCCGCAGAACTCTGTGGGGGCCTTTATACTTCGGCGACGCGTCGCCGACGCTGCGACACGTCAGCGACGGCCCGTCACCGACGTCGGCCGACGCTGACGTCACCAGCGACGTCGCCGACGTCGCCACAGACGCCGCCGACGTCGCCACAGACGCCACCGACGTCGCCACAGACGCGTGGTCGACGTCGGCGACGTCGTCAACAGATTCTGTGGCGGCGTCGGGGACGTCGTTGACAGGAGAGCATCGGAGCGGATTTTTAGCATCGGAGCGCGCTTTCAATGTCATCATTTGGCCACCAGTCTGCCGATTGCATACATTTTGTGCTTTTCTTAATGCTGCCACACCACTCTTGCACCTGCTGTAAAACAGTTCTGAATGTTTAGCATGTTCTAGGCCATCTATTGCTCCTCTCTAACCCAGGCGACGTCATTAATTTGAAGCTATCATAACCGGTAATATAGTCTCTTTAAGAAATGCAAATTTAGCAGACGCGATTGCATAATGGGGCGATAGAATATCTGAATAGAACAAAATGTGATTTGTCTAAGGTAGAGCATAATTGGAAATCTTGTAGTGTGCGAGGAAAAGAAGATTGTGAGCGCGAATATGTAACCTATTTAAGTATCAAGTGATGAAGAGCCAAGATGATTACGGCGCGATAGGTGCTAAACATCGTCAAAATGATGGCCGACATTGAGAGAAAGTAAGCAAACGAGGCGCCTTCTTGATGTGCGGTTATGAAACTCATGTCGATTCAAAGTAGGCATGAACTATATTTTGAAGCGAACTCTATTTCTTCTAGACTAACCCAATCCAAATGGTACTGGACCACTTAGGAGTCTGACGCGACCGTTGGTTTTTTCACACTATTGGCTGGATGCCGCAAGATGGGCGTTTTTGCACTTTCGATTTCGTAATTCGAGGTCCGCCGAGGATGTTGACAGTGCCGGGAACGAAGAACCCACCCACAAACAAAATACTCCCTCTGAGCGCATTTTCTCCCAGCCTTGAATGAGGCCGGCGACGGCCCGTCGCCGTGCACAGCGCGGCGACCGACCCACGGACGACGTCGGTGGCGACGGCGACGTCGCCACAGACGTCAGCGTCGCCGACGTCGGCGGCGGAAGTATAACACCCCCTGCGGAGCTCTCGGCGACGTCGTCGGCGACGCTGTGTTGGGCGGGCTGCCACGCAGTGCGTAGCTGCCCGCAAAGCACAGCGTCGCCGACGTCGGCCAACGCGTCGCCGAAGTATAACATAGGCCTAAGGGAGCATTCATTCTTCAAGCGACAAGAGCGACGGACGGAGTGTGGAGTACGTAATAAATTGCGTGTCCACTCTACGTTCGTCGCGGATGAAGTCGCTCTTGTCGCTCTTGTCGCTCTTGTCGCTGGAAGTATGAACAGACCCTAACGCGCTTTCTTAGGGGTCGTTCAGCATCGGTTTATAGTTGCGCCGCTGCGCCGCGCTGCACCATAGTCGGGATAGATATCGACTGGGCGGCGCGAAAAATCGATATCTATGGCGACCATCACGCCGCGCCGCGTGGCGGCGCAACTATAAACCAAGCCTCAAGGCCCCCACACACTTCTGCGGCAATGCCGCGGCCCTATCCTTAACCATAGGGCAGAGGCGCACAGCGCGCCGCCGGCGGCGTCGCTGCCCTATCCTTCACCATAGCGGCAAGCGGCGTTGCCGCTGATGTGTGGGGGCCTTTAGTGTGCACGCGACGTTCGACGCGATGACATGGATGGTTGCCAAGTCGATCGGTCGCGTCGCGTGACCGATATAGGCCCATGCACACTTCTGCGACAGCGCGGCACGGCCATGATGAACTCAGACAAATCTCGGGAGCGACCGCCGGCGAAAAGACGAGATTCTGATAGCCCGCTCGACGTCCGTATCCAAACGTGGGCGGAGACGGTTACCTAAAGTGCCGGAGGTCCGGCGGTTCTTCATCGGTTCACAAGCAGTTCGGGCTGCGGTGCACCGGAACATGAGCAGCGGTTCATAACCAAGGCGGAGGAGGAGCCATTCCTCCTCGAGGAGGAATATGATCAGCGGTCCACCGGCTTTTGGCCAGCGGACCATAACATGCAATTTTACCGAAATTTTATCGACCCGGGTTATGGACCGCCGGTTGCACCGTCGTCCATAACTCGGGTCCGTAACTGAAACGTGCGACGTTATGGACCGCTGGTCAGCAGTGAGAGGAGGCCGTACTGGTCACCAGCTGCAACGATGGTCACTGCACAGCACACATCGGATCCGACGCCGATGACGGATAATTCGGATCCGTGATTTTCTACAAACCCCGATAAAGGGCCAGCGGGATAACGACATTTTTCAAGTCCCGATCTTGGGGCGATTCGGGCAGGGGTGGTTTCAGCAGGCTGTTTTCGAACGATTGCGATGAACTTTGGATCGTCTAAAGGATATCCGAATGGGACATGACTTTCCGATTAAAATCAGTCATCGAAATCGTTCGAAAATAGCCTGCTGAAACCACCCCTGCCGAATCGCCCCAAGTTCGGGACTTGAAAAATGTCGTTATCCCGCTGGCCCTTTACCGGAGGTTTGTAAAAAATCACGGACCCGAATTATCCGTCATCGGCGTCGGATCCGATGTGTGCTGTGCAGTGACCATCGTTGCAGCTGGTGACCAGTACGACCTCCTCTCACTGCTGACCAGCGGCCCATAGCGTCACACGTTTCAGTTATGGACGCGAGTTATGGACGACGGTGAACTTTTTGTCCCTTCCAACGAAAATCTGGCCTCGAATAGCACCTTGTCTAAGTTATTCTGAGATCCGGACTACGAAATAAGTCACGGATGGTATCCCTCCTAACTTTTCGTTCCTTTCAACGAAAATGTGTTCTGGTGAGAGTACCCTTATCTGAACCATCTTGAGATCCGGACTTCGAAATAAGTCACGGATGGTGTCCCTTTCAACTTTTCGTCCCTTTCAACGAAAATCTGGCCTGGTGAATACCACCTTATCTGAGTTATCCTGAGATCCGGACTTGAAAAATGTCGTTATCCCAATGGCCCATTTTCCAAGGGTTTGTAAAAAATCACGATTGGTGCCCCTTTTAAGTTTTCGCACCTTTTTACTTTTTGTGCTTAGAAGATCTTAACTAGATTGTTTTATTGGCTTCACTATAGAAAAACGAACAAATCGACAGAGGCTTCACACGGATAATTGAACACGTAAAAAAATCAACAACAACTGGAGCATGGCTAGAGATACAGATTGATTCTGAGGACTCGGAGATTGAGCATCTCAAAGAAGTAGAGAAAGTGGGGCAAGGAAACAATATCAAAACACACCTTCAGCTAAAACACGTAATGCTAGAACAGATCTCAAAATCATAGCACTTTCAGCCAACAGATGCGATGCAAAAACAGACCTCTAGTATGGCGAGGCCGCACCTCAACGATGTGTAGTGTGTAGACGAATTGAATTACTCTTTTGGTCGAAACTTTAGGTTTTTTTAGATAGACCTCCCCTTGTTTATATGTAAATGAGAACTGCTACCCTCTCGACAACGATGCTTAAGTATATTGCCTAATTTAATGTGGAAGTGATAATTCACCTAATCTTTCTTTGTTACGACATCGTTGAGATGTGGCCCTTGCAAGCAACTAAGGAGGATTATGGTGAATAGTGTAGTGTTAAACCGCGACTTTATTGACTTGGGATGCTTTCGATGTTGTCCATCACGAGCCGTTTGCGCTTCTAAAAGGAGTCGTAGATGAGGAGTGCATCGCTTTTTTGCTTGCAACGGACAAGGAATAGTTCTCCTCACATTTGATAGTACGAGCCGTCTGGTTTAACGTGAAAGCCGCGCAGTGCAGGCCGGTCCTAAATGCACATTTTTGGAGCAGAAGTCTGTGACATGGAGTGGAATATAAATACCACTACGCACAATGCACGCCCAATAGCTAGTGGCAGCGTTCTCCGGGACAATGTGACGACATAGGTGTTGGTTTTTCTAAGAGCTGCATCCTGTGCAGGACTGAGACTTGACTTATCAACGAATCGATCTAAAAAGGACCGTCAGTGAACGAAGTGGTAGACTGAACTAGGACTAGAATTGATATGCTTACAGTGGCAGCCATCCCTGCAATGATATCTGCTTGCTGACGGACCGAGTCGCACAGAGAGCGAACGGCTATAGAATCAGAGGTCGGGATGGAGCTAACCACATGCAGGTGGACCCTCACACGTTCCATCAACCTCCGACTCCGTTCCATCAACATTAAGTGCTCGCCTGTGCGAGCACCTTCTTCTTCTCCGGACCGCTGCCACTGTTCGGTACCCTTGGCATCGGCAATATCCTTGGCTTCGGCAACGACATTTTCGTTTCCCTCTATCTCCTCCCTTATTCCGACTATATGTGATCTCTTAGGAGGGAAGACAACGGAGAGAGATGCTGGAAGCAATAAACGAAAAAGGAATTCACCCTATCAAGGCTCCGTCGCCAGCAAGGAAACAATTTCTACCATTTATCTCTCTAATAGTTCTCTTTTCCCTTCGGTGTGGTCGCGGGGGATCCATTCACTTCACTACCACTGAAGTGTTAAGTGTTCAGAGTGTATGAAGGTATCAATCGAATAAAATAGCGACGTCACGGATGAGGGCATGGTGCAAAACCTTCTTTTAACACTAACAAATTGCCACCTTACTACTCATTAAAAGAAATCATAGTCCATTTCTTTATATTTCAAAAATTATATTTCAAAAAATCACACAACAATTGTCTCCAGAATTCGACTTCCTAAGTGAATTTTGGTTAGTTAGGAAGTGGACGGGTCTGCTAAGTACCAGGGTAAAATGTGATCGTGGAGTAATGTGCATGTCGTCCTATGTAATGTAAAACGCCGCATTTCAAACCATGCGGTGGTTGAAACGAAATAAATGGCACTGAACCGCTGTAAATTTAAACAGTTAATATCTCGGCTTGTAGGCAAGTTTATTAATCGAAATAAAAACCTTCTGATTCTACACATCTTTGCCAACGTGACACTAGCTTTTTTTATCCCAGTAGCATAAAAATCAGAAGTTCTGGAATTGATGAAATCTTCGAAGGCACTTTCGGCATTCTGTTGGTATTTGAATATTTTCCTTACCAAGAAGTCGCCAAGATGCTTGAAGAAATGGTAGTCTGTTGGGGAGGGGTCGGGAGAAAACGAGGATGTTCTAGAGTTTCAATGCTCAGCTCATTCAATTTCTGCAACGTCATTCGTGCTACATGGGGGTGAGCATTGTCGTGCAGAAGGAGAACTCGCCTTCGGTTTACCAAGGCCGGCCGGATATCCTTCAACTTTTTCATCATTTCTTCAATTTCAATGCAGTACTTCTCTGCCGTGATGGATTCACCGGGAGGGAGGAAGCTGTGGTGAATAATTCCCAGCGAACACCACCATACTGTCACCATTACTTTCTTTTGGTGCAATTCCGGCTTCGCAAAAACCTTGGGGCTCTCATCGCTGTCCACCCACTGTGCCGATCGTCGCCTGTTGTCGTACATTATCCACTTCTCGTCATAGGTTACGATGCGATCAAGGAATGGGTCCGTTTCGTTCCGTAGAAGCAGTGCGGACGAGATCTCATATCGTCGGTTTCTTTGCTCCTCAGACAGCTCGTGAGACACCCATCTTTCCAGCTTTTTGGTCTTTCCAATTTCCTTCAGATGCCGGGCAGCTGTGTTGTGACTGACGCCAAGAACCTTCGCTATCTCCCTGGTACCTTTGCGTGGATCCTCCTCTACCACATCTCTCAGCTTGTCCTCATCAACATCACTATGCCTCCCACGACTTTCATGTTCTTCCAAGCTCTCATCTCCATTCCGGAACTTCTGATACCAACGATACGCCGTCCGAATTGTGGAACATCCTTGACCGAATGCGGCGTTGATCTTCTCGTCCGCCTCCTTAACTGTAGTGCCCAGCTTGAATTCATACAAGTAAATGCCTCGGATTACCCTTTTGTCCATCTGCAAAAAAAGTCAATAAAACTCTAAAGCTTTCCCACTTTTACATAGAAAATTTGGTACTTTCCGGTAGAGCAAAGTTTTGCGCTTCTAAATGATATGCCACATGTTACGGTTTGTTCTTGATTAAACGCGTAAAGACGCGCCAAAAATGGCGCGAGCCAGTGCCATTTAATTCGTTACAACCTAATAGGTCCTTTTTCTTAATAAAACCCTACTGAAAAAATAAAAACGTAATCACAGAATCTAAACAATTTCAAAAAGGCAAACCAACGATGTGTGATGCTTCGTTTCCACACAGGATTATAAACGGCGAATATCAGGACCGGCTCACCGTAACCTTAGGCTTCGGGTGAGACGTCCTTTGTGCAATCGCAGAACAAGGCTAGGGAAGGGACTTCATGGCGTGCCATACCAGCTGCTCGTATGACTACTTTCTTGGCTCAGGGTGAGTTCGCGGCTGGGTTCTGCGTTCTTCGAGCGGCGAAGTGCATACGGCTGAAACAATGCGCAAAAAAACGCGCAATGTCGTGTAGACGTCGAAATCTCCCAGATCTCAGATACTCAGCTGAAATGCAAGGATGCCACGATGCTGGAGAACCGGACCCCTGACGTCCCTCGCACGAAGCAAACACCTACTACCTACTGCACCACGACCCACTTGCCGACGACGGTGCCATCGCGTGCGCACAAGACATCGATCGGATGTCGCAACGTGGACGCCGACGCGCAATCTATGAGCTAGGAGGGCACAGACAGCAAAAGTCTCGGCGCGACCCGCACTGCGGTTACGGTGAGCCGATCCTGATATCCGCCGTTTATAATTGTCTCGTTTCCACTCTTCTAGGTTCACTTTCAAACCAAAATTCCCACATAGAAAGTCGAATTCTCCTCCACGTCAGCGAGGAGTGCACAGAAACCGTGTCTTATGTGAGCGTTTCACGACCATATGCAATCTCAGAGCGGGCACCAGCCCGCTTAGTTCCCTTGTTTCTCAGAGCTTATTATCCATCCTCATTGCGAAAACGACGACGCGAAAACGACGACGCGAAAACGATGACGCGAAAACGATGACGCGAAAACGACAAATGACTTCTTGAATGCCACATGGAACATTGGTAGCGGATGTGTTGGTTTTCAGGTCAACTACTTAGAGAAAGGAGCTGGAGATGGGCTTTGGGTTCCCTCTATTAGACCTGGTGCAGTTGCGTCGTCTCTTTTTCCTTCATGCATGGTGATGTACAAATGTTCAACAACAGCGATACAACATTGGGTACATTCAGTGAATAAATAAATAGGTTTCCTTGATCAAATCAAGCAGGCCGAACGGATGGCCAGCATAGTAAAGGACTTCGAAGCACGTCAACTTGAAGTTGACGAAGGCGAACAGCTGGAATTAGTGGAAGAACAAGAAGATTGGGATCCACAAGATCAACTGATGGACGTGGAGAGGCAAGCAAGCTGTGTGCATGTGATAGCGTTTTCGGGAGGAAATGAACGTCTCTTGTTCAGGAGGAAAGGGTACGTCTTAAATTGGATTTCAGTCAGTAATTAACAAGTCGCAAGAAAGGTACCCTCCACAGCGTACAGCTGGAAAATGCGCAGAAAACGCCTGAGAATGGTATAGAGGTCAGAATCCCACCATTCATCTAGAGTTCAGTTCGAAAGTAAAACCCGCATAGCAAGTCCAATTCTGTACAAAAGTGATGTGTGATGCTTCGTCTCCTTTCCTTTAGGCCCACTTCCAAAGTGAAACCCACTTAGGAAGTCGAATTCCGGAGGCAAATGATTTGTAAAGTTTCGTTTCCATTCATATAGGTTCATTTCGCAACCAGCTCGACATGTGATAAGGCGTGAGGAAAAAAGAGACGACGCAACTGCACCAGCCACACGCAAATTCACACACAAGTAGTGAGCGAACAGTTATTAGGGGGGGGGGGGCCAAAAGTAATGAGACACCCCATGCCGTGTCCACATTTTTCGTGGCTGGAGTCTGGTTTCGTGCTTGTCGTATTTGTATGTTTGTATGCTACTTACTGAAGCCCATCTGAGAAGTTACCACTTCCGCTCTTTCCAGAAGCATGCCAAAAACCCCATGCTGTCTCATGCCGAAACCCCAGTCTGACGAGTCGACCTGTGTCGCGCAAATCTCGCCCAATTCCCAACCCCGAGCAGTCTGGGCTCAATATTCACGCAAAATGAGAAGTACGTCTTCTACCTTAACCCTGCCAACCAGCGAGTCTGGGTGAGGCCTGGTGACCTGTTACCGACCTTCGTTCGGCGAGATGTTCACGGCGAGAGGCACCTTTGGAGCTTTTGGGTCTGCGCCCATGGGCAGGTTTACCGGAAGCTGTTTCCCAAGAGCACTACGATGAACTCCAAGGCCATGGTGATGAAATAGAAGAGATGGGCCGGCGACTCGCTCTTATTCATTCGCTGCGCTTCAAGAAGGTTCTCCTCTTCGACAACGCAGCACCCCATCGGGAACAACTAACCACGGAT
The DNA here is from genome assembly GCA_947359475.1 of Heligmosomoides polygyrus bakeri. Taxonomy (NCBI): domain Eukaryota; kingdom Metazoa; phylum Nematoda; class Chromadorea; order Rhabditida; family Heligmosomidae; genus Heligmosomoides; species Heligmosomoides polygyrus. The sequence goes on from OX375866.1 coordinate 468,322, forward strand.
AAGCTTGGCCAGCTGGGCCACGTTCACATGCCTCACCCACCGTATTCGCTGGACATCTCTCCATGCGACTACCACTACTACTTGAGCCTACAGGACTTCCTAGTCGGAAGAGACACAAGAACCCAAGCAGTCCTTGACAACCATATCGAGCAGTTTATCAACACCAGGCCCAAGCAGTTCTGCAAGGATGGGATCAGGAAGTTGGCTGAGCGATGGCAGCAAGGTCCTTGCCCTTAATGGCAAATACATTCCTCAGCATCGTTGATTTGTAATTGAGTTATAAAGAGATAAAGATTTTTTTTCATTTTGTCTCATTACTTTTGGCCCCCCCCCCCCTAATAGAGGTGGTGTAGGGAAAACAGCATCGATTTGTCCTAGAACAACAGTTTGTGAGTAAAAGCTCTTTACTTGAAACAACGAAGTGAGAATATGTGTTATTATAACAGTATTTCTTGTCCCGTTTACAAGTGATACTTCACGCAGAAAAACTTCTTGCTATCAATCGAATAAAATATCGCTGCGATCTAGTCGAACACACTGCGCGATCTCGCTTAGTATTCGTTATGATTAGGACGCGCCAGGTCAGTCGGTCTTATTGCCCCCCCCCCCCCCCCCCGTCCAAGCTATTCTTCATGTGTTCGTCAAAGGACTTATTGCCCCCCGTCCAAGCTATTCTTCATGTGTTCGTCAAATTGTGATGATGTGCTGGCAACTACAGTCATAGATGTACAGATGTACGAATACATGTATCAGAGTAAGTCAGAAGATGTCAGAAGATTTCCAGAATAGGCATTCAGCTGGCACATTTGCTCGAGATGGGCCTGGATTGCCGCCGTTTGACTCTATCAGCTCATTCAGGGTGTCGAAGCAGTTCAAAATAGTTCCTTCGGGTCAGCGAACGAGAGCATAAAACTAGATTAGGCAAGGGAAAAGGAAGTCGGAAGTCTGGCTGCTATAATTTCCTTTCCTTCAACACTTTTGAGGAGTCTTGCCGATGCACATCATCCTAATTTGCCCAACATATGAAGAATACCTTGGACGGGTGGCAATAAGTTCATCACCACCAAATAGCATCACCACGTAGGCTGATTCGCATTTACTGCACAACAAACGTGAGCGAATCGTCCCTTGGGGAGAGGCAATTCAACGGGAAGGCGGAAAGTTAGACCCTGTTTGATAACGATACACCTTGACCTCGTCTGGCACAGTACACAATAATTAACAAAAAGTAAGAAGATTAGAGGAATGAGAAAAACGATCTGAATAATATCAGCTTGAAAAATAGAGGACTGCTAGGATGCAGGCTCTGATCCGCTCGTTACGATTGGGACGCCGTATTCTCATCGCTCCAATCGTAATTTCAGTAGACTGAACTCCAATTGCCGGCGGATCGACGCCTCCATCGTAGAAATTCTCGATAACTTGCACTCTAAAAAATACCTGCTCAAGGTAAAGAAAGACGATTGATAGCAATTAAAAATCGAGCTGAACATTCTAAAACAAGACGATTGATAGCAATTAAAAATCGAACTGAACATTCTAAAACAAGACGACTGATATCAATTAAAAATCAAGCTGAACATTCAGGGACTTTGGTTCGATGAGAACAAGTTGCTAAGGCGCAAATAGGGTCGGGTGGGGGGTCACCTTACCTTGTAGGACAGGGCTGCAACCGGATTTTTTTTGCAGCAATGGTGTGTTCTACTCCTGCGGTGCACTGAGGTACGCCATTCCGATGTAACTTCACATACACGTGATTCTCTCCAAGGCGTAAAACCAACGGCACTGAGTATGGGGTAAGCCCCCCCCCTCCCTCCCTCCGACCCTATTTGCGCCTTAGCAGCTTCTTCTCATCGCACCCAGGCACATTCAACAGACGACGAGCTCAGCAAACCGAAGATCTCTTCGGTTTGCTGAGCTCTTAAGAGCTTGTGCCACGAAAAAAATCGAAGGGACGCCGGACGGAAGCGAACTGTGAGCGCCGACCGCTCGGTGGCGCTCAAACAATTGAATCACGCGCACGCCGCCTCGCACGCCGCGACGCGCGTGCGGCCGATCGATTTGGGCGCCGGCGAGCGTTGTGAACCGCCAGGCACCCACCGGAGCTCCGCCGTTTGCCCTCCCAGGGCTTCGACCGGCGGTCGACCCCGGGCAGCGCCGCGACGCGCGTGCGGCCGATCGATTTGGGCGCCGGCGAGCGTTGTGAGCCGCCAGCCACCCGCCGGAGCTCCGCCGTTTGCCCGCCCAGGGCTTCGACCGGCGGTCGACCCCGGGCAGCGCCGTCTCGCGCGCCGCGACGCGCGTGCGGCCGATCGATTTGGGCGCCGGCGAGCGTTGTGAACCGCCAGCCGGTCGCGGGAACTCCGCCTTTTGGCATCGACCGGCGGTCGACCCCAGCGATCCCGCGGTAGCCGTTTTCCTGAATTTTCCTGAATCCAGCCGGGACCGACACCCCCGCCGGAGTTCCCCCCTTTGTCCAGCAAGCCCAAAAGTGGGCGGACCGCCCGGCGGTCTACATTTCGCATCGATGCGCGCCGATGGCTGGCCAAAGGATGGGGACACGCCCCCGCCGGAGTTCCCCCCTTTGTCCGCCAAATCGAAAAGTGGGCGGATTGGCCGGCGGTCGCTCCCGAGATTTGTCTGAGAAGGATAGGGCCGCGACGGGCGCGGTACGACACAGCGACACGTGCCGCAGGGAGGGGTATGCACACTCTTGCGGCTATCGCCGGCGATGCCCCGCTGAGTGTCGCAGGCTGGAATTGTTCAAACCATTCCTGGCTGCGCGACATGCACTGGGACGTCGGTCCCGTTGCCTATAACGATGCTCTAACGCGACCGCGCCGCGACTGCCGGATTTCGAAGTGGCAGTCGCCCCTCTTGCCGCGCCGCGGTGTCGCAGAAGTGTGCATGGGCCTTATGGGAGCCTACCGTAAAGGCCCCCACAGAGTTCTGCGGCAACGCCGCTCGCCGCTATGGTTAAGGGTAGGACAGGGACGCCGCCGGCGGCGAGCTCTGCGTCTCTGCTCCATGGTTAAACATAGGGCCGCGGCGCTGCCGCAGAACTCTGTGGGGGCCTTAACATCGCGTAGCGCGCCGCGTGCACACTAAACGACCCTTTAGGCCCCATTTATACCTCAACGCCGACTGACGCGATGGCCTCCATTAAGGCGAAATTGAGTGATCGAGTGAACCGTGTGAACACGCGACGCAGTCTGGTCTCGCAATTTTTTGCTTTCTTGCTGTTTTGTCTTTTTGTTCTCGAGAAAAAAGAAACGACGTAGGACATGCCAGCAGCGAACACGAAGAAACATAAACGAGAGAGAAAAATCTTAGGAAAGCTGAGTAAGCAGAGGTGAGCCCGGGAATCTGTACAAAATTAAGGGCCTTTTCATACGTCGCGACGAGAGCGACTTGTCGCCCGTTCAATACATGCATATCGATTAAAACCGAGCGCGCGCCGCCGAAAAGTGTTCATACTCGAGGGCCGGCGTTCTCGCTCCAGCCACCCTTGTCGCTCCAGCTGCCTATTCATACTTCCGCGCGGTTCGCACGCTGCGCGCGCCACGCACGCCACGCGCGCTACGCTCTTGTCGCCGCTGTCGCGAAGTATGAACAGGCCCTAAGTTTGCGTAAGTAATTGTGTGTAATTGTGTGTAATCTTCGTCGCCGGCACTTCGGAGTACCCTTTGTCGTCCGAACTGTCGCAACGCTATAGAACACATCGCTCCTTCCGAATCGCTTGGCTAGCGATGGAAGTATAAATGAGTCCTTACTGCGATCGCCTAGCGAAACGTCAATTTCGGGCACAGTGAGGTCAGCCGCACCGCTCATCAGATTGACACGCCGCGCCACGGCAGGAGTATAAAAGCCCCATCACGTGGGTCACACCGGCGAACCTGCTTAGGACAACAAAGCGAGGACGAGGAACTTAACTGGTGGAGGGATAAGACGCTCCAACGGACCGTGTCGTGATGTTACAGAAGGTGGGAAAGGAAGCCAGCATTAGGTGCACGTTCGGCTAGAGCGCGCTTCGAAATTTCGTTCGGTGTGAAGGCGGGTTGCGTCCCGATCCTGACATTCTTCAGAAGTGCCAACGGCGCCTTTATCCACTCGGAGAGATGTTGGCGGTGCCAATGCAGTGTCATATTACTGATGGACAAATTCGTGCCGCAAGAAACAACTAATTCTCACAGGAATTTTCTTAGTTGAACACGTCTTAGAACTCACATTCTACCAACTTTGTTAGGAAGAGTGCCGCCAATACAGGCTTTGATTATACCATAAAATTCCGTTCTTCCCTGCACGCACGTAACTGAAACGCCGTTATGCTCCCAACGAAGTTTCTCAGCTTTCGAACACCTACCGAATTCGTTGAGTGAGCGGCCACGAACCAAACGAACCTGTCCGAATTTGGAGCGTGGTGTTGGAGACGTGCTGCATCACGCATGCTTGAAGGTAGTTCTTCATGCACTCATCCTTACCGTGCTGGCATGTGCAGCTGAACGACGAGTTTTGACGGAAGTGAGCTAGACAGAGATCATGCTGTACTCACGAGTTCGAGTTAAAAGGTCCTTTATTGGAGCAGTGAGTCTTTCCATATGGCCCATACGGGTGGAAGTTGACAATTATTTTGTGCCCGTATTTTTCCAAAACAGGAACTAATTCCTGTCGAAGAAACCTGAACTAATACGTACGCCCTCTCGTAAGCGACTTCACGGTGCCCTCATTGTAAACCTGTTTTCTTCCAGTTTGAGTCCTATTGTCAAAGAGTCAGAGAGGACTATTCAACTTCCTTAGTGTCCATTTTTTTGGAGCAATCCTAGTTTGGAGGGACCAGCCTCAGCAGGGGCATTAGCTCACTTCTTCTGCACCCCCACCGCTACCTTCCTTGAAATTGCTCGAACACTCGAGCACCGTGAAGCAGCTGCTGAGACGTCGAACAAATTGTCGGTAAGGAGTGTGGGTGAAGTATTGTTCGGACCCTACAGACTAGGACTGCACCCTTGTCCATGTGTTTTATGGTTAGCAGTGTTCCTTACGCCAACGCTGCTGTTGACTTGCCTTGTTGTTTCGTAGCTTTTTGATCCGCCCACAACGTCGACGACTACTCCTCCATGTTCTGATTCTTCGGGAGGGACTGGCTCAAACCCGAATCCGATCGCAATCGCAGTAATTGCAATGAAAATTAACTGAAAAGCACGGTCTGATATCAGTGAACGAGGGGCCAAGCCCAAGGGGCCCTTCAGGGCACCATGGGCGTCGCCCGCGACGAGGCGCAGTGATGGGTATCGATCTCGATCGAGCGTCGCAAGCAATCGATATGGGATCTTATCATCGCGTTCTCCTAAGGTATAGTTTACATTTGCGTCTCCGCGCAGCAAAGCGCCATAATCATAATCGGCATAGATACCGATTCTTCGCGCCGCCTGGCGGTTTCGCAATGCACCGTGACTTCGGCGAGAACAGTTCATTTTACGGAATCTTTGGGTACTGTATTCGGCGTATGACGCCGCGCGATAACCGGCTGAGCGATTTTTGGAGGGTGTGCCTATATAGTATATGACTGCCTTAGGGAGTTTATGTTGTAATAAATTAAAGTGTTTTTTAAACGTAGTGCCTCTGTGGCGGGCAGAATTGGCTCACTTCTGGTGTGACTGTGCATTCACGTTCCTTTTTGCGAAGGTGGGTACACAAGTATCTAAACCATGGAAAACGTGCCAACTTTCCGTAATCGAAGATGAGGCGTGTGATGTTGCGCATACAAGACATGCTGTACTATACGACGATGAACGCTATGGAATGCACTACTTTTAAGCCGCTGTTACGAAACCGAGGGTGCGAACTTCAGTTGTTTAGGACTTGTTTATACCTCCGCCTCCACGCAGCGCAGCATCGTGAATGGTCTAAAAATCGATTTTTCGCGCAGCATCCACCCAGCTAGTAGTTCACCGCCATGACACACCTAATTTGACGGAACTTTAGGGTACGGTATTTGGCGAACCGCGCCACAGAATGAAAGGGTGCGGGGCGGCATGATGGCCAACGGCTGAATGGTTTTCGGAGATCGGCGCTGTGTCGCTACGGAAGTATAGAAGCCTGTTACTGAGTGTATTTATATAACACAGTCGGCTTTACCCACAGAGCCCTCTAAAATAAATTTTTTTGCAGGAAGCACATCCATTTCCACATGATTTTTCTACTGGTTTGTTTCACATCTGCCGAATTTAAGCCGTTACATTCAAATTCAAGTGTCACGACTCGCAGTTCATCTTGTCACACAAGCAAAAACTTCGGCGCAATGTGGATCAGGAGAGAGGAAGAACAGGAATGGAGAAGTTCTGACAATCACGTACTCCAACAAGAAGGCACCACATCAAAAGAGAACTAATGGAAAATGTCTGCCTGATTTTACTCAAGAAATGCTCCTGTTCGCCGACGAAAACCTGAAACTACTGACAATTAGGTGCTGTTTTCAAAACGAACTGACTTTCCATTAAAACTTGGGCAACTTCAGGGTATTGCAGACCCCTAGTTAAAGTGAGAACGAATTATAAGTGTAAAGTCATCATATATGCGCTCATTATATATTGCTGAACCTGACGTGAAATATGGCAGGTCGTGAGTGCACATCGTCGCACGCCCCGCAAGTCGATACTGTTTTCCCGTAGTTTAGATTCTTGTGATAGGTACCATTGAGTACAATGTGATCCCCTGGTCTTACCCATAACTAATCATCTTCTGCCGTTCGAATAGTGGGTTGAAGTGCATGTTTGCGGGATAGTGTAGCGTGTGGTTGCTGCCGCTGCGTCGTGAATCGCGTCGGTCCACGTGGACATTAGGCCTTTGTCATACCATCGCTCACCCCGAGCGACGCCTAATGATGTGCTCCCATAAGGTCCATGCACACTTCTGCGACACCGCGGCGCGACAAGTGGGGCGACGGCTACCTCTGCGAAATCCGGCGGTCGCGGCGCGGTGGCGTTAGAGTATCGTTATAGGCAACGGGACTGACGTTCCCGTGCATGCCGCGCCGCCAGGAATGATTTGAACCATTCCAGCCAGCGGCACTCAGCGCGGCGTCGCCTGCGATAGCCGCCGCGACCGGTGGCAGACATAACTCCAACGCCGCGCGAACCCCCTGGCGTCGCGCACGGTGCGCGACGAAATTGGACCAGTTGTCGCGGTCCGATGCTTCCGACGGCTACAAAAGCTTCCTGCAGGGACATGCGGCACGCCTTTGCCTTATTTCAATGTTTCTTGGAGATGGTATATGAATGTGGTTTCAATAGGACGATCAACGACAGTTTATACAGGAATCCTGGTCATGTGGATGGTTTCTAGCGTTAGCATTTGCCATCTACCACTTCTTCGGTCAATTTCTACCCGTGATTATGGCTATACTACGGGAAAAGGTCACTATCACTCATTCTCAGATCAATTGTCCTACTGCAGACTGTTACCTACCACATTCGGTGGGATCGTAAGTTCCTTGCTAGAAATGTGGTCTGGGAGCTTAAACATTGAGAACATTTCGTGCTCCGCGGCACCATGCGTCACCGAGAGCACGTCCTCGTTTCAGCGCCGCGAGTCGCACGCGCCTAGCGCGCGACGTCGCGTTGGAGTCAGGCCTGGAGCCCGCCGCGACAGCCGCAAGAGTGTGCATGCCCCCTCCTTGCAGCACGTGTCGCAGTGTCGCGCCGCGGTCGTCGCGGCCCTATGCTTCATCGTGGCCACGCCGCGCTGTCGCAGAAGTGTGCATGGGCCTATATCGATCAGGCGGCGCGATGGAATGGATATGGGTCAGGGATGAGCGGACAATGGAATTTTGAAACCCGGATAACGGATAACGGATAATTTTGCCCAAAAATGGCCGGATAACGGAAAAACGGATAACGAACAAACAACAAAAATTAACACTAATTTTAAACCATTCTTTCTCCTTTAGTAGGTTTGGAGTTATAATACTGTCTACGTCACATGTCAAATAAGCCACTTTTTTCCTTCTGATCGGTGTTTTTTCTTCAAGGCGGGGGTTGGAGGTGCCGTCTATCGCATGCTCTACGATTCAATGTTCTTGGTTCGGATTTCCGCTCCAAGTCAACCAAGTCTTCCACCTTTTTGGGCTCGACGAACTGGTACCAGGCTTGTCCGGGAAGAATAATGCAGTGACTTGTCCATATGCTGGCCACCGCAAGCCGTTCTATAGGCCAAATGGGCATCTATACTCCCTCCACCACGTCCCGTAGTAGTAGAATGCGAGGCGCCATCCCACAATGGAATTGATTAACGTTGTTTTATATCCCTTATTCATATTTTTTAGTTGCAATAAAGTCGCTAGGTATAGTTCCTGCGAGTTTTCTGAGCCTTGGTGGGGCAGTCATTAAAAACAGTCGCTTTTTGATTACTCTTTAATCAGCTTTAACACTAATTCTTGTCCACATCGAACAAAACTCTCTATACTGCTCCGAACAAGGTGAATTGCTGCTAAGCGTATCTGGGGAGAATGGCCCTAAATTCATCAAGCTGTGGAACCTATGCTGTTAAACAGACTTATCTCGGCTGGCGCAAGCGTCTTCTTCAGAGCCTGGATAAGAGCAGAGGAATTGCTAATTCGATTATCATTTCAGTGCAGTAGTCTCATATTGATTCGAAAATAAGATGAAAGAGGCGTTGGACAACGAGTGTCCTTACGAAAGCAGGGCAAAACCTGGTAAACATCTTCGCATAGAAGTAGACGTGACTCATGCGCCTCATATTTACTGACATCTGTGCTCATCAAAGGGTGATTTAACAGCCTTTAGGCTGTTTCTACAGTCATGGTCAGTCTAGTTTTTTTGCCCCTCCTTCATTTCGTCTTTCCAGTAGCATAAGAAGCTATTACAACCAGCCGTGATTCACGGACAAGTACTCTTTCAAACTTTGCTTTTCTTGTTCAGACTCTGAAGGTGGTTGTGCCAAAACGTCAACCGAATTAGGTTCCTATACCAGTATTGGATCCACAGCCCCTTGACAGCTTTTTCTACTGTTCAACAAGTACCCGTAAACCTATAGGTGAATCTGGAATTATTTGGAAATATTAAAGTGCTGGTACATAGCAGTGGTTCATCGACCAGCCACAGGAATAAGCAATCATAAGTCAGATTTTGTTGTTTGTTATCCGGCTATTTTCGGCCGGATAACGAACAACAAAACGGATAGGGCAAAACCCGCCGGAAACCGGATAACGGATAACGGATAACGGTTAATCCGCTCATCCCTGATATGGGTGCATATCATTGGGCATCGCTCGGGGTGAGCGATGGTATGACAAAGGTCTAAGGCCTATGTCATACCATCGCTCACCCCGAGCGACGCCTCATGATATGCTCCCACATCGATCGGCGGCGCGATGGGATCGATATGGGTGCATATCATTAGGCGTCGCTCGGGGTGAGCGATGGTATGACATAGGCCTTAGATCGATGCATAAACCCACCAGGGATGGGCGGAATTTCTGTTTTCTGTTTTCTGATTTTCTGGCCATTTTGGGCAAATTTTTCTGTTTTCCGTTTTCTGGGGAAAATAGCGAAAAAATTGGCCAGAAAACAGAAAATAGAGCTGCGAACAAAATTATACCATGGAAATCCAATAAAAAGTTTCCAAAAGGAATCATAGAATTAAATATGTTTCTTGAAGAATTTTAAATTGCAAGCATGCGGCGTTTTTGGATGTGGCCGTGTAGATAGAAATTGCGCCATACACTGGTGAACTATGCCGTTTTTTGATTGTTTAGCTGTATAGGTGCTGCCGGCATGGAGTCCCTTCATAGGACATTTCTCGTCTTTCATAATTTGGCTTCGTATTCTTTTGAATTTCAACAGCAGTTTGCACCAATTACGACTACTTACAACATTATATAGGGCTACAAAACTGGTGTTTTGAGGGCATTTAATTACCCATTATCTAACCGCTCGTCCTATAGTAACTGTGGGTAGGTTCCCACCTCCGGTTTAAAAATTGAAAATTGTTGGCTGGTCGTCCTCAATGCTTGCCTCCAGCAGAGCCTTGGGGAGCCTTTTCTTTTCTAACTCTGAACCTTGCTCAGCTTTTGGCTATGAAAAATTAGTAAGAGGCCGAAAAGTTATGGTTACCTTTGATTTCGCTGATGTGCGGTAGTGATACACGAAGTTATTCATGTACTCTGTATAAGCTGTCGTTCCGTAGTCATCGAGTTGCTCGAGCGTGCGCCACCAGCGGTTCTTTTCGTCCCTATCCCGTGCCGAGTGCTACAGTGGGTCCTTTTCGGTCGAGGCAAGCAAACAGCGTGCAGGGCTTTCACGAAGGAGTCTGAATAACACGTTGGTGAGCGTCCTGGTGTTCTCTTGACATCCCGCGAAATCCAGTCGGTGATCCGCCCTCGTCCAGCGGGTATTTGCGAATCGCTTTACGTGGCCGGCCCACCTAATTTTCGACGACTTGGCACATGCAACAGCGCCTCTGGTCTTCGAAAATCGGAGAAGCTCGGAAATCTGGAGGCCTTCGCTCACTTGCTTGAGTGGTGTCACTCCGAGCATCGTCCTCTCGATTCCACGCTGCGCGACGCTGATCGCGTGTTCATCCTGCTTTCGTATGGCGCAGGCCTCTGAGGCGTATGTTAGGGCAGGAACAACAGTGGAGTCGAATAGGTGGGCACGGAGTCGGACGTTCTTCGTCTTCCTGGCGACTTCTTCGATGCTCTTGAAAGCTCCCCAAGCCGCTCATTTCCTCCTCCTCCTGCTCAGCTCCGGCGCTAGGTCGTTGGCCATATTGACTTCGCGACCCAGATTGACGTAGCTGGAGCATTCGGAGATGTTCGTTCATCGAGCGAGAATCAAAAACTTGTCCGTTCCTCATGATTCTCGTCTTCGTAAGATTCAGCTGCAGTCCAACGTTCCCACATACACGATCGAAGTCGGCCAGCATTCGCTCCGCTTGGCTGATGTTCGGTGTTATGAGCACGATGTCGTCAGCGAAGCGAAGATGATGTAGTTGCCGGCCGTCGACCATCACTCCCATGTCTTCCCATTCTAGTTCGCGCATGACGTTTTCGAGGGTGGCACTGAAGAGCTTCGGGGATATGGTATACCCCTGCCGAACTCCTCTCTTCAAGTCGATGAGGACGTCGTTGTAGAATGGTGAGATCTTGGTCGTGAATCCACTGCACAGCTCTCGAAGGACTCTGATGTACTGAGTAGGAACGCCCTGAGTGAGCAGGGCTTCGTGGACCGCTTCAGTTTCGACAGAGTCGAATGCCTTCTTCAGGTCGATGAACGTAAGGCACAGCGGCAGCTTGTACTCTCGCAACACTTCGATGAGCTTCGTAATGGTGTGTATGTGGTCGATCGTGCTGAATCCTCTCCGAAATCCTGCTTGTTCGCATGGCTGTCCTTCGTCCAGCGTTCTACTAATCCTATTCAGGATGACTCGAGTGAACAGCTTGTAGACTACGGACAGCAGGCAGATCGGGCGATAGTTGCCAATGTCGTACACGTCTCCCTTCCCGTACAGCAATACGGTCCAGTCTTCCACTGAGATGCAACATGATATGTATATGTGATGAGTAATGATAATATTAATATGATGGAGAGGGTATATGCTATAGTGTCTTCGTATTCAAGAAAGCATTTTCACCTAAACACTGTCGTGCTGACAGCCCCATAGTCACACCGAAGTACTAGTTTTTTACAGTTGGGACCACTAATCTAGCGAATCATCTGTTTTCTGGTTACACTTTCATTTCGGTACGTATCAGTGAGCATTATATTTTAATACGAATGAGATAGGTAAAATTCATCCTTTATAGGCCATTCTTTATTGTTCGTCTCCTCTCTAGCACTAACCTGGAAGAACCAAAGAATTTATTTTTCACAGAGACACTCGTAGTATTAATGTAATCGTTAGGGCGTCAGATGTGAAATGGAGCTGATGAGCAGTGTTGCATAGTTGAAATGACGAGAATACTAGGATCTTTGAGTCAAGGTTAACAATTTGCTGTGATTGTATTGAATTTTGAGCGTACTAGAAATTTTTATACACGCCTACAAGTTGAAATGCTTGTCCTCCACCACATTTCTAGTCATAGAAAAGCAAGTGGTACTGGAGAAATGGATCTTTGGGTAGAATAATTAGGTCGTCTGGTAATTTTGAAATTTTCTGTTTTCTGATTTTCTGTTTTCTGGCGTTTTTGGCTTTCCTGTTTTCAGATTTCTGTGTTCTGACGAAAGCGATTTTCTGTTTTCTGGGAAAATTTTAAATTTTTCACCCATCCCTGATCCCCACTGAGCATCAAGAGCGGTTTGAACACGAGCACCTTGGATGAGTCTCATCCTTCCTAGAGGTGTCTGTAGGGTTGCTCGCTCGATGACAGAAACGAGCTTCGATGACAGCGGCTTGGGTGATGTGCAGGTTTAAGGATACTGTAGTAAGCGCGCGAAGACATTCAAACGGCAGTAGGTGTTTAGATATAATTGCTATCTGATCCCCCACCCTTGAGCCGCATTGCACTCCTCCTCTAAAGGTCGTCTAATTTCTGTTCTACCGGCCTATAACACTTCATTTCTACGACTGATGCAAGGGACATCTGGGTGCAATCCTAGTTGGCGGTGGCCGCTCTTAAATGATTTTCCGACATAACGAAGTACGATCAATGGGCAACAACATGTAGAAAGAAGTAAGCTAATCCAACCGTGTTGCGACGATAGACTCAGTTTCCGAGTCGGGAGTGGCGAACCTAGAAAGAACCATGCTCGGTGCAAATCTAGTAGGGGAGTACCACCTTACTAGGTTTGCACCAAGAGAAGATCATCTTCATGCAGCTAAAAAGTTAACAAAAAAAATAGACCAAGGCAAAATCAATCAACGTTTTGCAGACAGCCAAAACAATGTACCTCACATCCTAATCATTCCCAAAGATGCTGACCTACCCCATAAAGTTTGTATTCTCATGTTTTCTGTGTTATTTATTTTGATTTCGTCAGTGTTGTTTTCTAAGGAATGTGTAAGTTCAATATATTTCAATACTGAACACATTCAGGTCTTATAAAATCGTTTAAGAGTGGCCACCACCAACTAGGATTGCACCGACATCTGGAGACGAAGGGGCTCTCGATCGATCAGCCAATATCGATCAAACCATGTTCACATCAGATCGAAAAGCCAACAGCGCCTGAAAGGCCACAGCAGTGAACGAAAACGTACTTTATTACAGATCGACACCATAACACAGGCTGTAATAGCAGGTAAACGGAATAGCTAACTGAAACCTACTTCACTACACGAGGTCTTCTTGATACGAATGATAAGGCTCTATCATGACACATGATCTCCTGATGAGGGCCGGCAGGTGGTGGTACCAGAAAATTTGGCTCCTACTGGAGTTTGAGTTTTTAAAGAGCCGGTCCCACTAGAAATGGGCTGCAGATATTTCCGCGAGAAAACAGAAGTTGATTACAAGCTAGCGCTACAGTTTGAAAGAAATGGTGGTTTAGAGTCGTGCCGACAATGGGGTTGGACCCTCTCTTATCTCGCTAACTAAAGTGGTGGACTGAAGCACTTTGGCACGCGAAAGGGATGGATAGAGAGATGTTGCTGGAGAGTTCCCTCCCAGACACGGAGATGGAGGCCCTCGTAGCTAAAGGTGTTGTGGATGAGGTGATCGCAGGAGGCAAAGTTTTGAAGGGGCCCAAAATAATTAAAGAGCGTGAATTCATTAGTCTACTCTGGAGCGCCTTCGAACATATCTGACGACCTTATCTGAACACACAATCTTATCTTTTTGTGCCAGCAATTCCTAGAACTCTTCTGTGGAGCCAGAAAGCTTCCTAAAACAGACTAGAGACATACTGAACTGCTAGGCTTTATACATTCCAGTTATTGCTAGAATCGGAAGTTGCTGCACTCTGGAGGAACAGGCTGGAAGAACTTCTTGCACAGAACCTGCTCGAGATCGTACTCTGCCTCAGTTACGCGTCGTCCTCCTATAGATATCCATGGCACCTGAATTCCAGCACATTTGCGAAGGATGCGTTGCGTTTTTCGTGAGCGCACTTCTCCTGCCTTCCTTCTGAGTCTGCGAACAGTAATCGCGAATTTTAACGCTGATTATGAGAGCGACGCAATGCGCCCTTCGTCGGCGCGCCTGGACACGTAGTGCAGTATGCCCGGAATAGGGCTTCGTCATAGGCCCCGTTTATACTTCCGACGCCTAGCGATGCGACGCCATGTGAAGTGGCCAAATTGATCGGTCGCGTCGCTCAATCAATGTGGCCAGAATGCGTGGCGTCGCGTCGCGCAGCGTCGAAGTATAAACGGGGCCATACTCCGTGAAGAGTGCGTCGTGGGCGACTGCGGACGGATCTGGACTTATGGCTCTTTCTTGTTAATTACACTTCTTTTATAGTCATCGATCAGAGTAGTCGTCAATCTGTATGTCTGCGGTATTTGAGGATCGCAATCGATTGAACCGCAGGGATCCTGTAAACAGTGCGAATTTTACGTTAATAAAGATCTGAAAAAACGTTGGAAAAACGCATGCTCGTCATCAATGCGGACGATTCCGCTCTCTATCTACCAAGCGAGAACTCGTTAAGGTAACTTTCTGGACAACAGATTAAACGCACACGTGTGCAAATTTCGAGCTCTTCCGACATTCAGCAGTCCAACGTTTAGGCCTGAGTTATATTCCCGCGGTAGCATCCGCGGAAGGGCGGGAATCGCGCCGAGATCCCTCAGCTGGCCAATCGCCGCGCCCTGCCACGCCCGCCGTCCGCGGTGCACCCTTGGTCCGCGGACGTTCCGCGGATGCTCCCGAGGGAGTATAATAGAGGCCTTACGCCTTGTACACGCTACGTGTCACGGGCGATTTGTCGCCCGCAAAAACATGAAAGTCGGTTAAAACGAAGCGATCCCCACGGAAACTGCCCATACTCCAGCGCGTCACATCGCTCCTGTCGTTCCGATAGCCTTTCCGTGGTGAACAGCGACGGACGACATCGGCGTTTATAGTTCAAGCACGTAATCTGCCGCCGCTGAACGTCGGAAGAGCTCGGAATCTGCACACGTGTTCGTTTGATTTAATTTGTCACACAGAAAGTAACCTTAACGAGTTTCCGCCGGGTAGACAAAGAACAGTCGAAACCCTCTATTTCCGTATTGCTCCCAGAATTCTTGCGGTTCCAACCGTTAAACGATCCTTATATGCGAAAACATATAGGGTGATTGCTTCAATCAAGTCTAGAAAAGACGTATAATCAGCAGGAAGGTACTCCAGGTCTGGATTTCTTCCATGGGATTCTGTTGTGCAATTACGTACACTACGCTACGCAGTGGCTGTTGTCGCTCACGCCGCGGAGTACGAACGGACACGCAGCGACGACGAATAACGGATCGATTAACCGGTCAGATCACTACAGATGCTGTTCGACATCAGAAGTCTGGAGGGAGTGCAACAAATACACGTCGTGGTACGTCCAGATGTTAATAGGCTTGCCCTTTACGTCATGTCTGTCTAAAATTGCGCCTGACCGTAACGGACCTACCCAGTCGAGTTCATTCGAGATTTGCCGCCTCACTACGTCGCCATGGTCTGCAACATATCCTCGACCTTCGTCACTAGTCGCACACGTGTGTATCCTAAACACTTGATTGTAGCCCAGTTCATCGAATTCTGACTGGTGTTCTCACTTTTGACTCATCGCGGGAGCATACTTGCTTGCAATGCAACTTCCGAAGACCTCGTCGAAATCGTCGTAACCTTGCGTACAGGCCACTGGAAGTCATGGATCAGTCAAACGTGCTGCTTCTCCTCTGTTGTGTTGAAGACCTGTTCTACTCACAAGTTTCCATGTAGTTGTCGGGGAAGTAGTGTATGATGCAGGCTTGGAGCGAATTCTTCTTACATTCTTCCGGTCCGTGCTGGCACTTGCATCTGAAAGACAGGAATCCCTTTCCAACTACAACTGCGCAGCGGCGTCTTAAATTCGGAGTGCGACGCGACCGGTCGCGCCGCTCGGTGAATTGACCCGCCGCTCGGCGGGAGTTTAAAAGCGGCCTAATGGTAAAGCCTATGGCATATGTTATACTTCGGCGACACTGCGACCCGTCAGCGACAGCCCGTCACCGACGTCGCCGGCGCCAACGTCGCCGGTACCGTCGGCGGCGTTGTCGACAGATTCTGTGGCAGCGTCGACGGCGTCGGCGACGTCTTCGGCAGGAGATCATCGGAGCGCAGTGTACTAATAGAAGTACGGAGCAGTACTGAACATTTAACGACTATGGATTTACCGATTTAACGAATTTACCAGCATTTTTGTTAAAATTCTTTGTTGGGTTTAGCAAAGCCCTTTTCCGTTAAATCGCATTGAAATTAAATTTACGCAGAATTTTCGAAATTCACACGATAACTCCCGGGCCATACTGTGCTGGTTTAGATACCCAAGTTTGGGGTGGTTGAATCCCGGAGCGAATTTCTTACGTGCCATCGATCCCTCGTGGTAAACCTGTTATATTTCGATATTGTATTAAGAGGATTGTAGTCGTGCACATTCACTTTACAATACCTACCTGATGCCATCAGCAGTTCTCGAACACTTTGCGTACTTGAGTGGCCCGAATGGATGGTAATTGATCTTCAAGTAGTTCCGGTATTTCTGGTAAACAGGCATCAGCTGATTGTCCATGAAGCTGCAAGAAACCGGGAGGTTATCAGACAGTGCAGCCGGTACGTTCGCTTGAAGAGAAACCCTCAAAACGACCAACCGGGACGTGTCCGGGCACATGGATTCGCCGACAATGTTCACCGTGACAACAGCCGCTGCCACTGGCGCAGGTAGGATGGACATTACTATGAAGGGCACGAACGACAACATCTGGAACGGGCGTTGTTACCGAAAAATAAAGGAACTTTTGGAGAAAAAAGAAGGCCTAGCAAGGAAGAAATATGGAGGAAATATGGCTTGTCGCTCCGACTTCGTGGTGTGGTGCTAATTGTGCGTGCGCGAGACGAAGTAGGTTCGACTCCGCACCGAGGCAATGAAGTTTATGAAGACCGACACAAGGAATACCCATCTGATGGACGTTAACGATACCCGAGAGCTTTTGTTCGTCATCGTAACTCTGAATGGAAATGCACTGGAGGACTTGTTCTGCTGAAGGACTTCTGCTATGACTGGAAATTTTAGGAGTCTCTCCGTGGTAAAATCCTTCGACAAGACTGGATAAGCCTTGAAAATAATAGAAACAGTGCCAGGCTACTCATTTTGCAGAATTATGAGTATCAGCCAAGTCGCGCGAGCTGCTGAAGTCGGACAAATTCGTGAGGACGAATGCGCGGCGTACACTAAGACACGTCCATATAATCAGAGAGCTTTAAGATGTGGAGCACCCTCGCGGCTTCTGCAAACGCTGCTGAAGCATTAAAGCTTTACCTTCCCGTGTACCATCATGATGATGTTCGACGAGGACGAAGACGAACACCCAGGGAACGGCCTGAGTCGGGTTTTATGCAGTCACGGGCACTCGGCCAAAACATCATTCAGGAGGGATTTGGTTAGTGGTCCATCGAAACAACAGTAAATACTCGGATTATGCGCCAATATGCAAACTACGACGCGGCGTGTTAGCGCTTTTTGGATTAAGCCATGCACACCAACTCTGCACAAAGTTGTAAGGACAATAGCGAAGTTAATGGGAAGATGCCTGTTCGGCAGGTGCCGGTGTACTTAAGTTTGTTCTGTTCACCAATTAAGGTTGTCAAGCTCCTATGGAACCTCAGATGAAGACCTGGATCGCTGGATGGAGCTTCTTCCTGGAAAGGGACCAATCAGGCTGTCATTCTCCGCAAATCGGTGGTTGTTAGCTATCATCGAATACTAACATCTTCCTTACTCATGTAGGGATCCCGACTACGTCCAGTTTGGAAACAGATTGGAAGTGACGGGAACCAGTCGGCTTCTACCGACGTCACGAAGTTTCCAAAGGTATTGGAAGACAGCAAGCTCTCACTATCAGTGTCAGAAGCATTCGCGGGCGGTTTTAAGCGCTTTGCGCTCGAGTAACCGGTTCAATTTTGGGCGTGAATTAAGTTGAAAGAAACGATAGATCAATCTGCTTTCCAGGACTCAGTGAACTGCATGTGCAGGCGTATTGGCACTGCATCTCACATTTAGCCCATGAAAACCTTGCCGTTATTGCCTGTTCTCCCCTGAACCCGATAGAATGCATCACACCATGTCACTGGGCTCAGAAAGCGAGAAGATGCTCAGTTAAGTGTTTCCTGAACGTGAAAGGCTTTTCGAGTTTCCGTCCGGTTTCTGTGAAATTTGAGGGCAGCAGTTGACTCATTGCCAGACAAAAGTTGCTATGGAAGACCTGATTGTGTGCAGGCAGGTCAGTGGTGGCCCAAGCGGTGAAAAGACGCCCTCCAGTTCGAAGGAAGGCTGTGCTTCTAACGCCCATGCATTCTACTCTGATTCGAAATCGCCTGTTGGTCTAGCCGGTCCTCAGCGTCTAATCTTGCGTGTAGGAATCAAGTTTATCAGTTCGGCAGTTTTTGGAAGGCTCGACAGTCTCGACCCATTGTTTGTCTGAACGTCGAATCGAACACGGCACAGAGTCATTGGCTTGCAGCTGTGCGACTCCTGTAGTCGACTGCACCACCCCTGTGTAATAAACAGGGCAGGAGCTCTTAGAAAAAGAAGGATAACAGGTCACGGTCGGCGTTGGTCAATCTCTTTGTGGGGTGCTCCACGCATTCCACTTCTACGGGATATAGTGGGAGCAACTTCAATGCGTATTTGGCCCATCCAACAAAACGTGTTGGCCATCCGATGGATAAGACGGTGTTTATTCACAACCCTGCTACCGACTTATTGGCGAATGGAAGGCTTGTCCGGCATGGAAATCCGAACCCACAGCCTTGCATCGGAGTGCATGCGTTAGCTGACACCTCTTCCAATTGCGCTTTCATGGGCCCGGTTTCATCGTCCAAGTTTAAACCGTCGCAGCATTGAAGTCTCCGACATTCGACATTTATCTGTCAGGAGCGTTCAAGCGGATTTTGATTAAGTGCATGGTCAAATGGTAAGAAATAAAATAAACGGAATAAGGGGTCTTATTAATATTTTGTAAATAATAATATTAGGTTGGCAACTATTATAATTTCGTGGACTCTCAAGCGCCTTCAACAAAAGTGTTCATAAACAAATAACAAATAACAGTTTTCAACCACGGTAAGATCTGTTGGAGCAGGGGACTGCTTCCCATTTATCAGCTACTTGGCCCATCTCACAGCTGTAGAATTCTTGTGCTTTTGAAGCCAAGAATCCTTGGAGGTGCGTTTTGATGTGGTCCACATTAGTAAATCGTCCTCCAACCAAGAAGTGCTGCAGCGAGCTATGAAGGTGCTAGTCATTTGGCCCACAGCTTGTGCTGTAAGGTGGGTGAGTTAGACGCTCCCAGCTAAGGACTTCGATTTTTTGAAGCTCCCGATTCGTGACGTGTGATCTGGCGTTGTCTCGATAATTCCGCTTCTGAAAATCTGTCTGAACCGATTCCAGCGGAGTTCAGCCTGCGCGCGGCCAGGTTGAGAAGAGTAGATTACAGCATTAATGCTGGAACCGTTCTTGACGAGCTGCCAGAAGTTAATACCTTCTTGACACCACCAAACGGAGAGAACGTAGCTAACCGGACGCCTCAAAAAATAGAAGACCTTGACTGGGAGCGTCAAACTCATCCACCTTACAACCCAGACCTTGCGATTTTTAGTTCGGTGCAGTACTGCTTGGTTGAAGAATAATGTGGACCGGGTCAAAATGCACCTCCAAAGATTCTTGGCCTTAAAAGCACAATAATTCTATGGCCGCGGGATAGACCAGCTACCTGATATATGGGAAGCACTTCTGCGTTCCAAGGGATCTTATTTTAATTAAAGATTGTCATTTGTTTAAAGGATAGAGGTCGGCGTTACTCAATCCCTTTTGGGATGCGCCACGCATTCTACTTTGCGGGATATCGTGGAGGCGATTTGAATGCGTATTTGGCCATACAATGACTTGCGGTGGCCAGCCGATGAACAAGTCAGCGCTTTATCCTTCCCAGACACGTCTGGTACCAATTCACCGACCCCGGAGGGATGGAAGGCTTGATTGGCCTGGGCGGGAAATCCGAACCAGGAAACTGGTATCGGGTGCACGCGACAGTCGCGCCTCCTCCGACTGCGCTACACGCGCCCCTATCATTAGTTATTCGTTAATAAATACTTTTGCTGAAGATTCTTGAGAGTCCACGAAATTAGTTGCCAACCTAATAATTGCATACTATCTTGGGAGGGGTGAGAGGTAGGGCAGCTGGAGGAAATGCCGACTGTCGCGTGCACCTCGAATCAAAGTTCCTGGTTCGGGTCCGCCCAGACCAACCAAGCCTTGCATCCCTCCGGGGTCGGTCTGTATCTACCGTACTTATGGGATCGATAGAACACTAACTTATTTATCCGCTGGTCACCACAAGTCACGATATAGGCCAGATACGCATTCGGACTGTCTTCAGGACATCCCTTCTTGTTAAGCACGATTTATACGTACTTCCGTCACTGGGAGGCGCCGCGTTATGGGTGCTATTAATATCGTTTGCGCCGCACAATCGACACCTGTAGCTTTCATAACGCCACGCAGCCTTGCGTCTGAAGTATAAATCTCCCATAGAAGTAGAATGAGTGGCGCATCCGAAATGGGGACAGGCAGAGTAAGGAGAGAAGTAGAGTGGAGGTCCGAGTTCGGCTCCGGACAGAGTTTTTTTAATCACCTTCCATTCGTGGAACGGCTGAACACAGACATCAAACTTCTTTGTAGTTCATTTAAATTCGAACATGTCCAAAACTTTAGAAATGAGGGGTTAAAAATGTGACCGTTGCGGCAGTTGCCCCACGACGGGACGATACCGATGCCGTTGACTGTCGGGTTGGTGTTGGGTCGTTATCGGGATCTGGACACGACACCGAACGCTTACAATTAGGTGAACACCAGCGTTGAGTAAGCAGGAACGAGTTCTCGCGCGGGATCCGCCGGGGATAATGGCACGGCAGAGCGACGACACAGGGCTAGGCTGTGCTGGTGGACGGCACCGCCAACAACGGCGGCCAGCCAAGTAGGGCGTTGCTCCTGGCGCTGTTCGGCTTCCCCCAGGTTTCGCTCCCGCAACGACGCCCTCTGACATTGAAGCGAGCGGTCGCTGACCGCCGCTGTACGCCTCGTCGCCAGACCGCCGCCATCAATTACGAGCAACCCAAGTTCCCACACCAACTCGCTAAGATCTCAAGCGGACTGGAATGCAGCCGTTCGCAAGGTCGTGCCGTACACGCGAGCCTTCTTTCCTGGCTAGACTTCTATGAGATTCGACTCCACACTCGGAACCATCACGCTTCTGAGCCAAGAAGACTCGACATCGGCAGACCATTGCAAAGGTGGAACGCGTGGCGCAAACTAGAAAGAAGCCTAGCAGATATCGTAAACCTCAGTGCTTTCAAGGTGCTCTTCCTGCCTTAGTCATACGACAGGGCTTGTGTAGGTGACATAACAACTATGTATCGCCTTTAGTCCCCTATAGCACCTCGGGAACTCAACTGGTTGATCACGCAAAAATAATAGCCGCTCTCCTATCTACTCGAATCGCAGAGGCATGTGCATCTTTAATCTCTTCCTTCAGTTGCTACGAGTGCTTCAGCTGCTGAGCCATTGTGCTTTGGTTTTATTTGAATTCAGGGAATGCGTCTGTGTCGCATGGGATCACGCACGCAACTGACACTTAATGGTTGACCCCTCCCGACTAGGATAGATCCGCTGTATTTTATTTTTTGCCTAGTGGCTAGCTGAAGCAAATAGTTGGGTTTGATTGATAGTGGTATCGCAGTGAATGAAGTTCTGTGTTAACATGCTTTTCAGGACGCGCCACGCACTCTTCTTGTGCCAGATATTGGAATAGGTCTTTGCGTGCTCTTTCACTTCCCACAACGGCCGCGGAGGCCAGTCGATGGAGATACCAGTCGTCCTTCCTTCCCAGAAATTGCCCCATGGCGATAGATGACCTTGAATAGAGCTGCGCATGCGACCACTGCCTTTTCACCAACTCTTCCATGTTCGTCCACAAATAGCTGACCAACGTGTAGGAATATTCCGATGTTTCGAATATCGAAACGCACGGTGCTTCGGAGAACTGTGCCTGGTTTTTAACGAATCCTGCTGAAAAGTGGTCTGCGTGATGAACTGCCGAGTGCAAATGTCGAGTGGTCGGGCGAGGGTGTTGAATGGAAATCGGGTTATGGGACGCTTAATTGGCACAGCACTCCATTCGGATGCGACTGCGTGGCAAACGCGTACAGTGTTCACAGAATGCCCTGAAAACCGGCCATGATTTCCACTCGTCTGGACTGAGGAAGAGTTTAAAATTCAATTGCAACAGGCAGGGGGCAGCATTTAGATGAAACTTCGTGCATTAACAAAATACTAAAGATTTCCAGGAAGAACAAGGCGAAGCGATTTGACTCCGTCGGAGGGTTCGTTCAAATATAAAAAGGGTGTGTTTCCTTGCGCATACGATGTCCCGAGTTCTAAAACTGCAAACCTGCTCATAGTAACCAACGGCCATGGGTTAGTCAGGTGATGAGCGGTTCCACTAGGCCATTCTAGCAATGTCAACCTAGACCTTCAAGGATGTTCAATGACGAAGCCTTGAACGCTGCCCATACAGCTAGAGCAAGGAGAACACGACGGGTCGCTATGGCGGGCGACAGAGGCGAGTGGTGGCTTGACTGCCATCCTGTCGAGCAACGTTTGTGCACACAGCGAGAAAGACAAAAACGCCAAATCTGCAGCGGATTCAGTGATTTTGCTTCTCCATCGGGTAGCCTACGTCGACGCATCTGCCCTCTATCTGAACTCAAAGATGATCGATCCTCCTATGCCCAACAACAGTGTGCATGGGCCTTTACGCACTGCGTAGCAGCCCGCGTAAAGGCCCATGCACACTTCTGCGACAGCGCAGCGCGGCCATGATGAAGCATAGCACCGCGACAGCCGCGGCGCGACACTGCGACACGTGCCGCAGGAAGGGGGCATGCACACTCTTGCGGCTGTCGCGGCGGCTATCGCAGGCGACGCCGCCCTGAGTGCCGCAGGCTGGAATGGCTCAAACCATTCCTGGCGGCGCGACATCCACGGGGACGTTGGTCCCGTTGCCTAAAACGGTGCTCTAACGCGACCGCGCCGCAACCGCCGGATTTCGCGGAGGTACCCGTAGCCCCACTTGTCGCGCCGCGGTGTCGCAGAAGTGTGCATGGGCCTTAACACTGTCACCGACGTCGCCGACAACAGTGTCGCCATAGACCATATATCGACGAGCTCGCTTGGTCGAGCAATATTGTGAGCATGCAAATGACGTCGCCTGCAGGTCGACGCGTCGCGGTGACCAACCTTATCGATTTTTGAAATCCCCAGCAGTGTCGCTGGACCCCGTTTACAGTTTCGAAGATCGGCCTCAGCGATTTGCTCCATCCGTTGGCCCATTTTATTTTATTTTATTTTAGAAGAAGAAGAAGAAGAAGAGGGCGAGCGACGCGATGGCATGTGTAGGGTCTTGTTTAGTGTGCAGGCGACGCGCGACGCGATGCATGTGTAGTGGCCAAATTGATCGAGCGGCGCGATTGGTCAATTCGGCCACTACAAATGACATCGCGTCGCGCATCGCGCGCACATTAAACAAGGCCTAGCGGGTAAGTTCCCGTCGCCTACTGGGGCGTTAGCGCGGCCAAAGTGTACGCACCTGTTTATACTAACAACAAGACGTCCAACGACATGTATAATGGCCAAATTGAATCGATCAGCTTTGCCACTATACATGCCGTTGGCCCTGTTTATACTTCCGTTGCCGCGCGAGG
Organism: Heligmosomoides polygyrus bakeri; assembly: GCA_947359475.1. Classification (NCBI taxonomy): domain Eukaryota; kingdom Metazoa; phylum Nematoda; class Chromadorea; order Rhabditida; family Heligmosomidae; genus Heligmosomoides; species Heligmosomoides polygyrus. The sequence goes on from OX375866.1 coordinate 492,263, forward strand.
CATTCCGTGATGTATGGAGGTTAAGGTCTGGTTTATATTTGCACCGCCACGCGGAGCGGCGCGATGGTCGCCATAGATATCGATTTTTCGCGCCGCTCAGTCGATACCTATTCCGACTATGGTGCAGCGCCACCCAGCAGCGCGACTATAAACTAGGGCTAAGTTGATTGGTCGCGTCGCATAGCGTCGACGCCACCTGACTGGAGCGCACCCGCGACCAATCGCACCGCTGTAATCACGTGACCGAGTTGCGAGCTGTTCGGAGTGCTCATCGTCGTTCGAAACAGCGCGATGCGATAGGACGCTTCACTCCGTTCGGATCAAGTCGTCCGGCGATGGAACTATAAACGGCGTCTATGGCCCTATTTGTACTCCGACGTCAACACCAAAGACGTGCCATGCGTAGTGGTCAAATGGATCAAGCGATGCCATCGATCGATTTGATCTCTATGTGTAGAGACGCTGTCGCATGGACCAAGTCGTCGAAAATTAGGTGGGCCGGCCACGTAATGCTCTTCGCAGACACTCGCTGGACGAGAGCCGTCACCGACTGGATTCCGCGGGGTGTCAGGGGAACACCAGGACGCTCACCACCGCGTTGGTCGGACTTCCTCGTGAAACTCCTGCACGAACGATATGACGCTCTTCGGGTCCCTCAAGCGAGTAGCATCTATTTGGGCACTCTGGCACGCGACAAGGACGAATGGAGACGCTGCTGGCGCTCGCTTGAGCAAGTCGATGATTAACGGGAGGACAGGTGATGCAGGTGATCCATGATGGCGTCCGTGTAGACAGCTACGCCCGTTTATAGTGCAGCGTTATTGCACACGACTTTCACATCTTTAGGACGGCGCCATGACGCACTGTTCAGTTTCTCAGGGATGGTTGTGATCACTTTTTACTGAAACGTGTTGCGAAGCTGCGAAGAAGATCGCAACGCTGCAAGCGACTGTTGCTCTCCCGTGAACTGGCATTTGTAGTCGTTGACGCTGCCATTCTGCATCTCCTGTCGCCCAAACATTCGTGATCTTATGATATCATCCGAGGAAGCAGAACAATCACTTCATCCCGCTTGCTGCTTAATTGGTCATTCCATTGGCACGCATTAATTGGTTGTTTCTATGTGGTGGAAGGAAATCAGGTCGATGAGCCCATGCTGTGATGTACTTGAAACTTTTTCACGAAGCGAAAGAAAGGCGGTCAAAGCTGAAAAATAAATATTGCAGTAGCTAGAAGAAGGAGAAGAATAAGAATTTCACGCCAACAAGTTGCACCATCGTGCGGACCTGAAATCAATGTAGAAATGAAAAGACTTTCTTCCTTCTGACCTTACTACCAGTATTAGTGTTAAACTGCCGTTTAAAGTAGACCGGTTTCACTGCGCATTCCTCTAGCAGCAGGTACTTTTGCCACTGTTATAGTCGCCAGAAGTAGCTGACCTTGATCTGCACAACAGGTTAGGTGGCCTTTGGATTCTCCTAGCAGAGATTCATTTCAAATGCGTAAGAAGAGACATGAAGACGTATCAACAAGGATAGGAGATAGATGATGGCGTGGTCCTTCTTTCAGGGCTTGTTAAGCAAGTCTCATAAAGTTCGAGCTCCCTGTTGCAGGGACTTTGCAGCAACTGAAGATTTTTTCAAAATTCATTTGTCCGTTCACTGTGGGTGTGTGCTGTGGAGTTGTCTTTTCGATTGAACTCGAATACGAGAACGTCTTTATACTTCGAAAAAGAACCATAGAGATCTGAACTTCCAGCTGAAACGATTAGGACAATATTGAACTAAAGGAATGTCATAACGACGGTTCTTTTGAGGAAACAGAGGTAATCGTGGTGGATACCAGAAAACTGACTAACGCGCGTTTACCCTCTGTTCTTCGAACTGCTACCAGACCATTAAGGTTCGGAGAGAACGCAATAAGAACTGAAAGACGGAACCATGCGATGGTCTCGTCGCGTGCTGTCCGACGAGAAGGCCACCGTTCATCAACTGTCTAAGGAAATCGAATAGAGTTACACACTCTGGCATATCACACGGCTGCCGATGGTCACTGTGGAATGTGCTGTTGACTGAAATAGTCTACCTTGAACGGTGATTTCATGCATTATGTAGGCCATGCTGCAAACAAGCTGCGTCTTGATGAATGGCTAGTTAAAGGGAGCCTTCGTCGATTGATGAATCGATTAAGGTTAGGCGATCGATAAATTGGATATACCACAAGTCGATAAAAATGGTTGCCGCCAGCACCACTGACTATGACAGACCTAGACCGCTCTACTTCCGTTCGAAGCAGCAAAGATTGTTTATGGAAACCGCCTGAAGGCAGGCAAGGCTTCTCTATAGCCATTCACTGCCCTGGCTCTAGCTCTACTACGTACTACTCTTAATTTATAATGAGAGAACAGTACTTTGGCAGTGTGAAATGCGGGACCGACAGTGGAGACAGCGTAAATGGACCTTTCAGGAGCCAAAACGTATGAGATCTTCAGATGGAACGCATGAAAACGTTAATTTTCACAGGAAAGAAAGCAATCAGCACATACCAAGGAGCATTTCGACTTTTGTCGTGGGCAACTATTATTTATACGCTGGAGCCATTTCGCAAATGGATTCTCAACAGCGATGAGAACCAGCCAGCAATGGGAAGTATGTATTCTGCTTGCTGAATAGGCGTATGGACAACCATTCTTGAGGTCAAACTTTTTCCGAAAGATTGCGACGATCACTCTGTCGGCAATATAAATTGGAACCCCCGACGGACATGTAGCACCGTCACGAATTCCCCCATGCGACTGAGCTCTCTGCAGCTTCACTGCGAGCGATTTAGAGAACAGCTGTGAAGTTGCTCAGCTGCGGTCTTCGAACTGTTGAAAGGAATATATTATTCTTGTTGGATCCATAAAAGTATTTGAAAATGACCCTCATAAAACCAGTGGGGTCTATTCTAGTTGGAAGGAGGCAATGCTAGAAAAGCCAAGCAAACACAAACATGATGGCCCATCACCGGTGAGAAATTACATAAAAACGCCCTCTCCTAGGCCATCTGAATCTGAATGTAGTCTTTGTGAAATAGTGTTCTTTCAAATTTACCGCTGTTGTCAAAAATGCTGAGCGATGAGTTCCCCGCATTGGAATAGAATTAACAAGGTGTTCCAGTTCATGATTACTTTGTTAGTATCTAACTACGAGCGGTTTAGCTGCCTGTATATTGATACTAAAATATGGATGTCATTGGCAAGAGTAGAGGGACCATGTAGGCCTGAGTAAAAGGAGCAAATGGTTCGTGATGAAGAATGCGTGCGAATGGTCGTTGAACAAGAAACAGGCGGATGACGACGGTGGAGCGATCGCTAATCACTGTCCCATATAGTGGGGTCAAGTTGATGATATGATGAGCGTATGACACCTAGCCGGCTCGCCCTATCAGCGTTCCGCACGTTATGGGAAGTTCTGAGCGCACCAATGACCAAGGTGGCATGGGCAGAAGGAGCGTTTGAAGTGGCTTCGTGATAGTTAATGAACGTATGTACGTGGAATATGTGAACATGCATAGCGCACTCTAAACGCAATGATTGATGCTTTTTTTAGTACGTAACAGAGTATGTAAGGGGCGTGTAGCGCAGTCGGAGGAGGCGCGACTGTCGCATGCACCCGATACCAGGTTCCTGGTTCGGATTTCCCTCCCAGGCCAACCAAGCCTTCCATCCCTCCGGGGTCGGTGAATTGTTCCAAACTTGTCTGGGAAGGGTAAAGTACTGACTTGTACATCGGCTGGCCACCGCAAGTCATTGTATGGCTATATCTATTTATTTATTTATTTATTTATACGTGTATGACAACACGCGACGAAATAAAGACTAGCAAGACAACATATTGGTAATAAACACAAAAATACAAGAAACGGCGAATTGCGAGTCTTAAGATAACTACCAACGAGCTTTTTATATTGGTTAATCGAAGATGGCAAAGTATGTTTTTTGGTAAACATCAAGAATTCAGAACCGGCCCTTTGAGTGAAAAAGGAGGCACGAACACAACTTTTGCCGTAGAATAGTGAATTTTAGATCTACAACCCCTAGTGGTAGAATGATGGACTGTGTAAAGCTCAGTAAGTGGAAGTGCAACTTTTCCAGTCATCATCTTGAAAATCATAATTAGATCGTTTCGCTTCCTACGAATAGCAAGCGATTCCAGCTCGAATATTTTATTACGATCAGGCGCTGATGGAATGGAGGTGTAGTCGTAACCATTTAAGCGTAACCATAGCTTTCTAGTGTAGCTATTCTGAACGGATTCTAGCCTCTGTATGCAGCGCTTAAGGTGAGGATTGAACACAGTGGTGCCATACTCCAGTATTGGGCGAACATATGATTTGTATGCAAGAAGCAAGTGAGTTTTTGAATTTGTAGACAACGCTCTAAAAATGTTGTAAGAAACTCTTCCAGCTTTCTTTGCAATCGTCTCGCAATGCTCTGAAAAACTAAGTTTTTTGTCTAAGATGAAGCCCAGATCACGCAGACTGTTTTCACTGAGTAGGTTGCAACCACCAAGGCTGTAAATGTGTTTAACCGAATTTGAATTGCCTAGATGAAAAACCCGAGTTTTTTGAGCTGAGATAGGTAATTTCCACCTGTCCGACCAATCGGCAACATCTGAAACAGCACATTGGAGGGGAAAGTGATCCTCTTCACTGGTAATATTCTTGTATACTTTTATATCATCTGCAAACATTTTGCACTTAACGCCACGCTTTTCAACTAAGACAGGTAAATCGGAAATGTAGATGATGAAAAGAATCGGTGACAATACACCGCCCTGGGGTACGCCACTTGTTATTGAGTACGTGCGAGAAAATTTGTCATTCACCTTTACTTGGAAGGATCTATTTGTGATGAAGTTCTTTACCCACTTAACAATTCTGGGATGAATTCCAAAAATTTGAAGCTTGAAAATAAGTTCTTTGAAGGCGCCTCATCAAAAGCCTTGCTGAAATCAAAAAAGACCACATTAACATCAGTGTTATCATCCAGTGACTTGGTCCAATCATCTAAGGTAGATAGCATCAAGGTCTCAGTCGATCTTCCGACTCTAAAACCATATTGGTTCTTAGGTATAACCTCATGTGTTTCTATATGGTTTACAAGAGCCACTTTCAGAATTTTCTCAAATATTCTGGAAAACACTGATGTGATACTAATAGGACGATAATTAGATACTAAGCCGTGTGGTGGTTTTTTGGGGATAGGAGTGACAAATGCATGCTTCCATCGATTTGGAATTTCGCTATGCATGTAACTAAAATTGAAAATGTGCTCAAGAGGAGCTACTAAGGCTACAGCTACTTTTTTGATGAAGTAGGCAGGTATTTCATCAGGAGTAGTGGTATAAGATAGCGGTAAGTTACTCAGATGCTTGAAAATGTCCTCTTTGTGAAACCAAACAAAGCTATCAGGTGAGGCACTTTGAGTAGAAAAGGCTAACTCAGACCAGCTTTCATTATCAGCCTCAATGAAGTATGATTTTTTAAAATGTGCGGCTAGCATGGAGGCTTTTTCAAAATCACTGACAGCTGAGTTACCCTCATCATCAACTAGCGTAGGGATCTTAGTTGACTGCTTAAGCCTTGAGTTCAACAACTTATATAACGAGCATTTTTTTGGATTGTTCAAAAGTTTTCGTTCGATGTAGCTATTGTACTTTTTGATAAGGTGATCAAATTTAGTTTTAATAAGCCTGAAGCGTTTACTGGCCTGAAGACATGGATTTTTTTGGTAGTCCATCCATGCTTTTTCTTTAATCTCAAAGAGCTTGGACAGGTGCGGTGGAATGTTGCCTCTATTTAGGACCTGCCTCTCTAAAGGGACGAATTCTTGAATTGATGCGTGCAAAATTGATAGAAAAAACTCATACTTATCGTTGATATCAGGAAGTGTCTCCAAAATAAATCTCCAATCTAAGGAGCACAGGTAGCGGCAAATGAAGTCATACGGGGCTTTGTGGAAAGACCTCCGGAGGCGGAAGCATATTGGATTTATGAAAGTCTCTACATTGTAAGAGAGGCTGTTGTGATCACTTGACCCAGTTGGTGCAGAAACAAGTACATCACGTATTAGCTTAGTGTCGCTACAAAGAACAAGATGAAGTGTATGACTACCGCGAGTTGGCTTGTGAACTTTTTGAACAAGCATGTTAGAGTTGCAAAGATTGAGAAACATTTGTGATGTAAAAGAAGTGGCATGCAGAAGAACCTTAACCCAGTCAATATCTGGAAAGTTGAAGTCGCCGTTTATAATGCAAATTGCCTTAAACCTAAACCTTCTGAGGGTAGATCGCGTCTATTGAAGGTTGTTTTGCCAAACACATATTATCAGAAGTTATCACTCAGAAGAGCTTCTAGGCTCCGATCCTTTTCCTGCAGAGGGGTGTATATCCGCCCTTCACTTACTAAACAGGAAAGGGATCGGATCAGAGGGAGCAGACTTGCTACAAATAGGCCCGCAATAGATATTAAGCTCACTTCTCAAGCAACCCAATCATCTGCGGTAAACTAACGAGTCTTCCTCGGGTACCTGCAACGAGCCTAAAATGTTTTTATTCTAATATCAGGTCTCTTCAGAAAAATATTTCGTATTTGATGTTTGCTGCAAGACGCTCCAACTATGACCTTATAATGCTTACTCAAACTTGGTTAAGTGATATTAATGACCTTGTACCAATTCTTGGGCAGATGCATTCTATATACGCATTCATGTCGCCTCCACGACATCCCGTAGAAGTAGAATGCGCTGGCGCATCCCAGAAGGGATTGAGTAACGCCGTCTTTTATCCTTTATCTTTTAATAGAGTATGTTAGTGATGATGATATGTTTGTCAGCTATCGAACAGTCCATGGTGAAGGAGTGGATGTGATCTACATTAGTATGTGCTATGCATTTGAGCAGCAGACGTATGGTGTGGAGCGCGTGTTTGTGTTTACGTTTGTCGTTTACTAACGCTTCTAATGATAGGAGAAGAAGTACGAGTAATTCGGGTATTATAGGACACCCTTAGTTTTTCAGTGAATAGGAGAAATAGAAGAGTCGATATGCGTGAGCTTAACCTAAAATTGAAGGATTTTCGAGAAACTGCTCTTATTCTGTTAAGAATATTTGGGAAAAATAGTTTATTGCTTGTTAATAACTGAAATACAAACAAACGAAAGGAACAAACTAACTGGCTAACAACTAACTACTAACTATCGTTTATTGATAGTGCTTAATAAGAAAGCTCCAAAGAGCTTGTTTTCTTGTAGAAGATACGAATTTGTGACATGACGGCAAGAACGTAAGGAATCGACGACACACAAAGCTTTCGAGATTAGCTTCGGCTTCAGGATACCGCACTCCTCCGATGGATACCCATGGAACCGAAGTGTGTATGGACAGCATTTAAATGGCTTCATCATGTAAAATACTCAGATTTTCAAAGGATATCACATACAATTTATTTCTCGGAGATTGGTAGTTAGCCATTTTGCCTTTCTATGAATAGTCTGCTTGGGGTAGTCGAGGCGTTGCCTCCAGAAAATTTCTTATCGTACCCTTTAGTTGCTTTTCGTATCTGTTCTATTTTGCATTTTTCGCCTGACTTTCTCGGCGCTATCTTCACTTTGTAGTTTGTTTGACTGTTTAATCTTCGCACTTACATTTGTGTTTGTCATGGTGTTAAGAAAAAAATACATAGGAACTCCGACCCAGACGTGTTTTCAAAGGGTGAAGCATAATCGAAAAGGAACTCCTACTTAGTCCTGTCTTTAAGCCATGTAGCTTTACCGTACTTTAGGTGGTCTCCTTGAAATCGGCCTGGAATCAATGTGTTAGCTGTTCAGAGGGAAATTCTCGAAAGGCCAGTTTACAGATGACTGGCACTTGTCTGCCAGGAGGGGAGACAAGTTCAATGGTCCAGCTGTTACAAAAATCCATTAAGCCCATGCAAACACCAGACAAAGTGCTCAGGTGTAGAAACGCATCCACGATGGCTTAAGAGCTACAGTTGAAGCTTCATAATGGCAACAAAGGACTGTTCATACATCGAGACGGGAGCGATGGGAATGATTGGTTGGGCTGGCAAATCATACTTATCGATTTTTTAGAGGCGATCGCCCAGCAGCAACCGGTAAGTATGATTTGCCTAGCCGAAAAATCACAGCCCTCGCCCCGTGGTGAAGTGTGAACAGATCCAAAGAGATGTAAAAGGCAAGCACGAGGTGTTGATTCGGAGTCTGTTTTGTTTTGCGGACAACGGATAGGGTGCATAACGAATCATCTAAAATTAAGACAGATCATCTCGGAACATCCTCTAGGGTGATTGCTGCGTCCAGGAGCAGACCGCCGAGTGGAGCTGCAGCAAAGGGTGTAACCGTGGCATCACCATTGCCCCACCAAGTGCCGGCCTCGGTAACTGCAGTTCACGGACCTCGTTGTTAGATCTGTTCGCAGCGCCTGCCGTGCCAGCGCCAATCTGCGTCATGGCGTTGCGGCGGCGATGCCGGGCGTGCCGTGGCATCACGACTTTCCAACACACGGTTCTCGAGGCACTTGTCGAGCTGTCGGATTATCCGGAAGGCAGTCCGTCTTTACCTCGAAGAGCTGTAAGCCCCATAATTACCGCTTACTATTGCTGGACTTGCTTCCTCCTAGTAGGGTTTTAACACCATTCGGCAAGCGGCGCGAAAACCGCCGTTCCCACTCATTGGCACTGCCCAACCAATATCAGGGTTTCTAGATTAGATTTTTTCCTCGATGTGAAACCCTTAAGTATAGACCACGTGTTGGCACGTTCAAACTCATTTCTAGATGAACACATTGAAAAAGAAAGCATGAGCCTTAGCTTCAGCATATTCTGAAAAGTCTCAGAAAATACATATGGGACCTTGTGGCTGACAACTCGTTAGTTCCTATTGTCTTATGGATAGCAACAGCGCTGCTCCAGTGTTGTTGCCAGGTTGCTCTACCCCTTGTATGAGCCTAACCTTTCAGGCTTCGCCATCCAGGGAGGGAGCAATTTGAGCTATGCTGATGTCTCTGTAAGTGCTGGTCGAAATGATAAACAGCTATCTGTACTGGTAGTAGATAGTACAATTCGCTACGTCAATGGAGATCAAACCTTCAGCCAATATTGGCTATTGATCCGCTGTGGCAATCGCAGACCTCAGCAGCGCTGTTCGGCGTGCCGTGGCATCACCACCGCCTCAATGTGCACGGAGCTAAGACCGTGGCAAGTCGTCGGGCTGCCTTCTGCACACAACGGAACTTGATCTGCCCTTCTCTGGGTTTTCATGGGCTACATGGTTGGAATGTGACCTTGCAATAGGACTGTTAGTCTTTCGACTCCTCGAAGCCGGTTTAGTACTGCACTTGAACATAATTCTTTTATTACTCACATTTTTAACACCTGAATTACAGTTTCGGCACGGTTTCAGTACATCTCAGTGGGGTGCAATCCCAATGAGGGGGTCACCTTATAACGGGACGTGCGTTCTATGGAATGCTCGTCCTCTTGGCGTATCCACCCCAACCTCCTGGCTTCCTCGAGGGTCTAGTGGCTGCCTTACGCTGTACACTATGTTGCATAAACTATTATTTAAATGTGTGTATAAGGTGGACCTCCTTATTGGGACTGCATCCTCATTGGTGTACTTTGATGTGCTACTGACGATATCTGGAGAAGAGTAGTGTAGAGTTCATACTCTTGGCAACAATTCTCTTATCGGCACAATTCTCTACACCTATAGCCGTTGTCCTCGAACGAAAATATTCGAACATTTATTCGAACAATTTATTCGGGTAGTCAAATATTTTGAATCGAATATTCGAATATTCTAATTTGAGCACTTTTCGAATATGCGTTCTAATTCGAACATTGACGGTTCTAAAGTCGAATATTGGCGTTTAACTGCCGTTTAAGTAGACCGGTTTCACTGCGCATTCCTCTAGCAGCAGGTACTTTTGCCACTGTTATAGTCGCCAGAAGTAGCTGACCTTGATCTGCACAATAGGTTAGGTGGCTTTAGGATTCTCCTAGCAAAGATTTATTTCAAATGCGTAAGAGGAGCATAAAGACATATCAACAAGGATAGGGGATAGATGATGGCATGGTCCTTGTTTCAGGGCTTGTTAAGCAAGTCTCATAAAGTTCGAGCTCCCTGTTGCAGGGACTTTGCAGCAACTGAAGATTTTTCAAAATTCATTTGTCCGACCACTGTGGATGTGGCTGTCAAGTTGTCTTTTCGATTGAACTCGAATACGAGAACGTCTTTATACTTCGAAAAAAACGATAGAGATCTGAATTTCCAGCTGAAACGATTAGGACAATATCGAACTAAAGGAGTGTCATAACGACGGTTCTTTTGAGGAAACAGAGGTAATCGTGGTGGATACCACAAAACTGACTAACGCGCGTTCACCCTCTGTTCTTCGAACAGCTACCAGACCATTAAGGTTCGGAGAGAACGCAATAGGAACTGAAAGATGGAATTATGCGATGGTCTCGTCGCGTGCTGTCCGACGAGAAGGCCACCATTCATCAACTGTCTAGGAAATCGAATAGAGTCACACACCCTGGCATATCACACGGCTGCCGATGGTCACTGTGGAATGTGCTGTTGACTGAAAAAATAGTCTACCTTGAACGGTGATTTCATGCATTATGTACATATCCGGTCGGAAGTGAGCCGTTCGAGTAAATGCCTCCTTTTCAACTCCAAGATCAGTACATAGTGGTGTGCCTCAGGGTGGGGTACTTTCACCAGTACCCCACCCTGAGGCAATTGTTCAACATTTACACCCATGCTCTGCTAAAACTCCTTTCACTAAATGGTGTTGATCATTGCAGACGATTTAAAAGTTTACCGTCCAATAACTGAGGAGAAGGATGTCAAAGCTCTTCAAGGGGTAACGGGCCTTGTACAAAAATGGTCCACTGTTTGGAAACTGCCACTATGTATCTCAGGATAAATCCAAAATTCTCCATTTGGGCAAGCGCAATAAAAAGTTCCATTATTTTATGGAAGGAACTTCTATTAGATGCGTCAAGGAAATAAGGGACTTGGGCTTTGTGATAGCAGATGATTTAACATTTGACAAACACTGCGAAATGATTTCCAAGAAGGCTACACGAGTTTTATACAATTTTTTTCAGAGCGCTGTCGACAAGAAATACCGCTGTTCTCCTTCATGCTTATAAGTCCTATGTCAGACCTATCTTGGAATACGGCACTCCAGTCTTCAATCCCTACACGCGTAAACTCATTAATATGTGGAAAAGGTTTAAAATAATTTCACTAGGAAACTTATGATACGTGCTGTTGGTTTCACTTACGACCAAATTCCATCTAGTTCTGTTCGTAATCTGAATTTTGGCTTAAAGTCACTTGCCATCAGAAGGAAGAGAAACGATCTTTTGCTTTTTCATAAGATCGTATTTGGTAAGACCAGCACCAAGATTGGAGATCTTCTTTCCCTGAGAACCGCAATAACTCGAAGAGGAACCGTCAAATTTGACATCGGCAGGGTCAGACATCATTGCCGACGTTATTTTTTCACTGCTGGAACTGTTTCTTCCTTTGAGATGATCCGCAAGAAGCACAAAATCTCATTTCGCCTCAACACATTTAAAAAATTACTCAATTCAACTCTAAGCTCGTGATACCTCAAATGTGTTCCGATTACATTCTCTCCCGCTCTTGAAGGTCTCTTTGTTATTTTCTTTGTTTCAACTTTGTTGATTAGCTCATTTCAAACCAATAAGTCGTTATTGATTTTGTTAGTTCCAGTTGAGCTTTATTTATGATGTTGCTAGTGTTTTGCTGCTACTGTTCGACCTCTGGTCTTCGGCTTCACTAAGTACTCATTACGGAATCACTCAAGGTAACTTGTGTAATAAATATAAATATATATAATATAAACAATGACTTGCGCTGGCCAGCCGATGCACAGGTCACTGCTTCATTCTTCAAAAGAAAATCTGGTAGTAGTTCAGTGGCTTACCCCGCAATGCTTGCTTGGCCTGGGCAAGCAAGCATTGCGGGGTAAGCCACTGAACTACTACCAGATTTCACACCAGGAGCACAGCAGGCTGTCGCATGCACCCCAATAGCCTTTGGGGTGCATGCGACAGCCTGCTGTGCTCCTGGTGTGCTTCCATGCACACGTGGAACTATAATAAAGGCACATTTTTGTTCAAACCATATGATAAAGAAAGACGTTGTGGTTCTTAGCCAGCTGGTGCCCGCTGCGAGATTGCACATGCTCATGGAACACTCACACAAACACGCTTTTCCTGAGTACAGACCTAGACATGTGACGGAACTCCGGGGTCTGGCCGGTATAACTTACCCCTTTTAAGATACCTTGCATGTGTGCAGTGGGCACCAACCCGCTTAGTACCGAAGTTATTGTTTTCCTTCTTCTTTTACAGTGGCGCAGTGCTCAAACTTGTTTTTTCGACCGGCTGTTATCGATAGATTTTATCGATTTTTGCTCTGAGTTGGCCATTGGGAATGGGGGTCGCGTGTACATATGTCGGCCGAATGGTAGACTTCACAAAAGGGATGCGGTGTAGATCGACTGACCTTTATTTATCGATAGACTCTTGTTAAGTATACCGATTAATCATTAATCGATACGTTGGCTGGAGAATAGTTACATTCGCAAGTCCTTCGCAAATAAGAAATTTCTGTTTCTACCACTTACTTGGATGAATCACCAGAAAGAAATGAGACCGCTCCTCATGGCTGGTCTATTCCTAGCTACCCGTAATACACTTTGTGGTCGCAAAATTAACACTGTGATATTTCACGTTTTTAGATGAGCAGGGCAGATTTGCTACAGACTTACACATAATACTTCGTCGTCGGTCCGTCATTAGCTGCCATTTGGCGGAAGCTTGTTTCATGAAAGTTCTTTAACACTCAGTCACCTACCAATTCCAAAAATGATCACTTTGAAGTGATCTAGAAGCTTGCAGTGGCTCAAGCAGATTATTTCCCCTTCAAATGTCTTGTAAATCTTTGGTTTCTTCCTCATGAGTAGCACTTTACAACACAAGTACTCGTTTGGAAAAAATTCGTATTTCATAAAACAACGGAACTAGACCCTTCCATGAGCCATCTCACTATGTGTAAGTTCTCCACCTCATTTTTACAGTGTAGAAGGGGGGTTTATGAAAAGCCTTTCGATAAAAACCCAAGAAGGAATCCGTTATGTATTGCTTCTTCTTCATCCAAGCTGTCGTCTATCATTTCTATCAGGCAGCCTGATTTTTCATTCGAATTCGAATATTCGAATTCCAGTATTCGAAAAAGTGTGTATGGACAGCATTTAAATGGCTTCATCATGTAAAATACTCAGATTTTCTAAGGATATCACACACAATTTATTTCCTGTAGTTTGGTAGTTACCCATTTTGTCTTTCTATGAATAGTCTGCTTGGGGTAGTCGAGGCGTTGCCTCCAGAAAATTTCTTATCGTACCTTTAGTTGCTTTTCGTATCTGTTCTATTTTGCATTTTTTTCGCCTGACTATCTCAGCGCTATCTTCACTTTGCAGTTCGTTTGACTGTTTAATCTTCGCACTTACATTTGTGTTTGTCACGGTGTTAAGAAAAAACGTATGAACTCCAACCCAGACCTGTTTAGGGTAAAACTTTATCGAGAAGGAACTCCTACTTACTATTAGTCCTGTCTTTAAGCCATGTAGCCTTACCGTACTTTAGGTGGTCTCCTTGAAATCGGCCTGGTATCAATTTATTAGCTGTTCAGAGGGAAGTTCTCAAAAGGCCAGTTTACAGATGACTGGCACTTGTCTGCCAGAAGGGAAGACAAGTTCAATGGTCCAGCTGTTGCAAAATTCCATTAAGCCCATGCAAACACCAGACAAAGTGCTCAGGTGTAGAAACGCATCCACGATGGCTTAAGAGCTACAGTTGAAGCTTCATAATGGCAACAAAGGACCTGTTCATACATCGAGACGGGAGCGATGGGAATGATTGGTTGGGCTGGCAAATCATATTTATCGATTTTTTAGAGGGGCTCGCCCAGCAGCAACCGGTAAGTATGATTTGCCTAGCCGAAAAATAGCACCCCTCGCCGCGTGGTGAAGTATGAACAGATCCAAAGAGATGTAAAAGGTAGGCACGAGGTGTTGATTCGGAGTTTGCCCAGTTGTTTTGCGGACAACGGATAAGGTGCACAACGAATCATCTAAAATTAAGACAGATCATCTCGGAACATCCTCTAGGGTGATTGCTGCGCCCTGAAGCAGCCGCCGAGTGGAGCCGGAGCAAAGGGTGTAACCGTGGCATCACCATTGCCTCACCAAGTGCGAGCCTCGGTAACTGCAGTTCACGGACCTCGTTGCTAGATCTGCTCGCAGCGCCTGCCGTGCCAGCGCCAATCTGCGTCATGGTGTTGCGGCAGCGCTGCCGGGCGTGCCGTGGCATCACGACTTTCCATCACACGGTTCTCGAGGCACTTGTCGAGCTGTCGGATTATCTGGAAGACAGTCCGTCTTTACATCGAAAAGCTGAAAGCCTTATAATTACCGCTTACTATTGCTGGACTCGCTTCCCCCTAGTAGGGTTTTAACACCATTCGGCGAGCTGCGCGAAAACCGCCGTTCTCAGTCATTGGCACTGCCCAACCAATATCAGGGTTTCTAGATTAGATTTTTTCCACGATGTGAAACCCTGAAGTATAGACCACGTGTCGGCGCGTTCAAACTCATTTCTAGATGAACATATTGAAAAACAAAGCATGAGCCTCAGCTTCAGCATATTCTGAAAAGTTTCAGAAAATATGGGACCTTGTGGCTGACAACTCGTTAGTTCCTATTGTCTTATGGATAGCAACCGCGCTGCTCCCGTGTTGTTGCCAGGTTGCTCTACCACTTGTATGGGCCTAGCCTTTGAGGTTTCGCCATACAGGGAGGGAGAAATTTCAAGCAACCGAGTTTGGAATAGAGGCTTTCCTTTCGCCAGTCGTCCTCGTAATGGGGGAAACGGACCGTCCGTAAACCTGGTGGCTATGCTGATGTCTCTGTAAGTGCTGGTCGAAGTGATAAACAGCTACCTGTACTGGTAGTAGATAGTACAATTCGTTACGTCAATGGAGATCAAACCTTCAGCCAATATAGGCTATTGATCCGCTGTGGCAATCGCAGACCTCAGCAGCGCTGTTCGGCGTGCCGTGGCATCACCACCGCCGCAATGTGCACGGAGTTAAGACCATGGCAAGACGTCGGGCTGCCCTCTGTGCACAACGGAACTTGATCTGCCCTTCTCTGGGTTTTGATGGGCTACATGGCTGTGAATGTGACCTTGCAATATCCAGGACTGTTGGTTTTTCGACTCCTCAAAGCCGGTTTAGTACTGCACTTGAACATAATTCTTTTATTACTCACATTTATGCTGGACTACAGTTTCGACACGGTTTCAGTACATCTCAGTGGGGTGCAATCCCAATGAGGGGGTCACCTTATAACGGAACGTGCGTTCTATGGAATGCTCGCCCTCTTGGCGTAGAGGCTTCTCTATAGCCATTCACTGCCCTGGCTCTAGGTCTGCTATGTACCACTCTTAAATTATAATGAGAGAACAGTACTTTGGCAGTGTGAAATGCGGGACCGACAGTGGAAACAGCGTAAATGGACCTTTCAGGAGTCAAAACGTATGAGATCTTCAGATGAAACGCATGAACGCATGAAAACGTTAAATATCACAGGAAAGAAAGCACCCAGCACATACTAAGGAGCATTTCGATTTTTGTCATGAGGAACTATTATTTACGAGGAGCCCTCTCGCAAATGGACTCTCAACAGCGAAGAGATCCAGCCCGCATTGGGAGGTATGTGCTCTACCTGCTGAATAGGCGTATGGAAAACCCTTCTAAACTCCTCCTGAAATCGAACTTTTTCGAAAGGTTATGATGATCGCTCTGTTGGGCATATCAAATGGAACTTCCGACGGACATGTGGGACCGCCACGAATTCTCTCACTCGATATGAGCTGCCTGCAGCTGCAAGCGAGACACACACAGGGTGGCCCTTCGTCGGTGAGAAATTACAAAGAAACGTCCTCTAGTAGGCCACCTAAGTCTGTAGTCTTTGTGAAGCAGTAATGTTCTGTTCTTTCAAATTTACCGTCGCTGTCAAAAATGCTAAGCGATGTGTCACCCGCACTAGGACACCAACTAGGTGTCCAGTTCATGATTACTTCGTTAGTATCTAACTACGAGCGGTTTAGCTGCATGTATATTGATACTAAAATATGGATGTCATTGGCAAGAGTAGAGGGACCATGTAGGCCTGAGTAAAAGGAGCAAATTTTCCGTGGCGAAAAATGCGTGCGAATGATCGTTGAACAAGAAACACGCGGACGACGACGGTGGAGCGATCACTGTCCTATATAGAGGGGCCAAGTTGATGATATGATGAGCGTATGACACCTAGCCGGCTCGCCCTATCAGCGTTCCCCATGTTATTGGAAGTTCTGAGCGAACCTATGATCAAGGTGGCATGAGCAGAGGACGTTTAGAGTGCCTTCGTGATAGTTAATGGACCTATGTGGAATATGTGAATATGCATAGCGCGCTCTACATAAAGGCAATGATTGATGCGCATTTTTTTGAATTCGTAAAAAGCTATGTTTGTGATGATGATACGTTTTATACTTATGCTCGGATGACCTATTCGAATGATTTTCATTCGAATTCGAATATTCGAAAAACCGCGTTTTTCGCATATATTCGGTTTCGAATGCTTGAAAATTTTCGGTATATGAAACCGTTCGAATATTCAAAATTTTCCAGGAAGCCAAATTCGACTATTCGAAATGTGTCATTCAAATGCCCAACGGGAATTTGTGTAACGGCGTATTCTAAAGCTTGTTAGGTTTTCGGGTAATTAAGATCTCTAAAACGGTTCTTTCTGTAAACCAAATCCCTGTTATGATAGCGCCTTGTCGATTCTGGTCATAGCTGCACCTGTGCAAAGCGGCCGAGGAAGAGTAGAAATTCTTAACGAAAAAAAAAACTTGGAAATTATGATTCTAACGGTGTTTCAAACGGACGCTACTTGGCCTTCACGCTGCAGCTAGGAGTGGTAAGACCACAGGTCATTAAATGTCCGCAAGACGGGAGTGAGGGTCAACAGGGGTGCGCTTCAGTCTTGTGCCACGTCCGATATCTCCCTGTGCAGAGCAGTGCCTTATGGTGTCAGCCTTGTGATTTTCATCTCGCTGCTCGTTATGCTCTTCTGCTCCTCCGTTGTCGCTGAATGCTCTTCTTCTGGTTTTCGTTTCTATAACTATGGTTCCGCAAAGGCTATATTATTGGGTTGTTCGGTAAGTTTTCAGCGGTTTGAGTGCTTCACTTTGCACTACCATAACTTTCTCAATTCTTATCGGATTTAGTCGAAATAAGGACTTTTCGAATCAGCGCACCTTTGCCAACGGGCCACCTGTCGACTTATTCCATCAGCGAAAAAGTTAGGTGGTCGAGATTCGACAAAATCCACGAAAGCTGTTTTGGTATGGTCCTGATTGGTGAAGGTTTTACCAGCGAGAAAGTTCTGAAAGTGTTTGAAAAGGTGCTTGTCGGTTGGTGAGAGGTCTGGAGAATATGGCGGTTGAGGCAGAATTTCAACCCTTAATTTGTTCAATTTTCGAATGGCGATTTGTGAAGCTTGTGGGCGAGCGTTATCGTGCAAAAGAATTGGGTCTCTTCTGTTGAGCAGTGCTGGTTGAAGTTGACGCAGTTTTCGGTGCATTTCGTCCATTTCCTCACAGTAGGACTCTGCTGTAGTCGTTTGGCCTGGTGCAAAAAAAAACTGTAATGGATCACACCAGCCGCCGTCCACCACACAGTGACCTTTTTTGGTGAGGTTTGCCTTCGGAAAATGCCTAGGGGTTCGTCGTCGTCCAACCACTGTCCGGAACGTTTCCTTATCACAAAATACAGAACCCACCTTTCATCACAAGTGACGATTCGATCCAAAAACGGGTCAGTTTTGTTGCGTAAAAATAGAGAACGAAACTCGAAACGTTACAATTTTTGCCGCTTACTCAGCTCATAGGGCAGCCACTTTTCGAGCTTTTCGCCTTCCCAAGGCGTTTCAAAGCAACAGAAGTTTTACTGACGCCTAGCTCTTCCGCGATCCCGCAAACTGTTCGGGATGGTTCAGCTTCCACCAGTTCCTTCATCTCGTCGTCCAGGATTGCCCTAGGTCGACCGCTACGGGGGTCGCCTTCGAGGATGAAATCTCCGGTCCGAAATTTACTGAACCATTGGTGCACGGTGCTTTCTCCAACACCATTTGGCCCCGACACTTGATTGATTTGTCAGACTGTCTCGGTTGCAGATTGACCCTATTTGAAGTTGGAATAAAACACCGTTCAAAATTGCTCATTCGACGTACTTCAGTGAGCCCTTCAAGAACAGAAATATAAAACAACGTCGAAACATAAATCACTTAATCAGATAGAGCGAAAAATTCTGTGCAGATAGCAATAACACGCAACGCAGCTGAATTTTTACTAATAATAGCAAACTAATAACAACTTAATAACAGACTAATGAAAAGTAGTAGCACAAAACGTTGAGAACTTTCCGGACAATCTAATATAACGTGAACTTCTTATTCGGTCAGTCGTTTTTGAGATTCTGCACGCATTCGACGTCTACGGATGTCGTGGAGGCAATTTGAATGCGTATTTGGCCTAGACAATGACTTGCGCTGGCCAGCCGATGAACAGGTCACTGCTTTATTCTTCAAAAGAAAATCTGGTAGTAGTTCAGTGGCTTACCCCGCAATGCTTGCTTGGCCTGGGCAAGCAAGCATTGCGGGGTAAGCCACTGAACTACTACCAGATTTCACACCAGGAGCACAGCAGGCTGTCGCATGCACCCCAATAGCCTTTGGGGTGCATGCGACAGCCTGCTGTGCTCCTGGTGTGCTTCCATGCACACGTGGAACTATAATAAAGGCACATTTTTGTTCAAACCATATGATAAAGAAAGACGTTGTGGTTCTTAGCCAGCTGGTGCCCGCTGCGAGATTGCACATGCTCATGGAACACTCACACAAACACGCTTTTCCTGAGTACAGACCTAGACATGTGACGGAACTCCGGGGTCTGGCCGGTATAACTTACCCCTTTTAAGATACCTTGCATGTGTGCAGTGGGCACCAACCCGCTTAGTACCGAAGTTATTGTTTTCCTTCTTCTTTTACAGTGGCGCAGTGCTCAAACTTGTTTTTTCGACCGGCTGTTATCGATAGATTTTATCGATTTTTGCTCTGAGTTGGCCATTGGGAATGGGGGTCGCGTGTACATATGTCGGCCGAATGGTAGACTTCACAAAAGGGATGCGGTGTAGATCGACTGACCTTTATTTATCGATAGACTCTTGTTAAGTATACCGATTAATCATTAATCGATACGTTGGCTGGAGAATAGTTACATTCGCAAGTCCTTCGCAAATAAGAAATTTCTGTTTCTACCACTTACTTGGATGAATCACCAGAAAGAAATGAGACCGCTCCTCATGGCTGGTCTATTCCTAGCTACCCGTAATACACTTTGTGGTCGCAAAATTAACACTGCGATATTTCACGTTTTTAGATGAGCAGGGCAGATTTGCTACAGACTTACACATAATACTTCGTCGTCGGTCCGTCATTAGCTGCCATTTGGCGGAAGCTTGTTTCATGAAAGTTCTTTAACACTCAGTCACCTACCAATTCCAAAAATGATCACTTTGAAGTGATCTAGAAGCTTGCAGTGGCTCAAGCAGATTATTTCCCCTTCAAATGTCTTGTAAATCTTTGGTTTCTTCCTCATGAGTAGCACTTTACAACACAAGTACTCGTTTGGAAAAAATTCGTATTTCATAAAACAACGGAACTAGACCCTTCCATGAGCCATCTCACTATGTGTAAGTTCTCCACCTCATTTTTACAGTGTAGAAGGGGGGTTTATGAAAAGCCTTTCGATAAAAACCCAAGAAGGAATCCGTTATGTATTGCTTCTTCTTCATCCAAGCTGTCGTCTATCATTTCTATCAGGCAGCCTGATTTTTCATTCGAATTCGAATATTCGAATTCCAGTATTCGAAAAAGTGTGTATGGACAGCATTTAAATGGCTTCATCATGTAAAATACTCAGATTTTCTAAGGATATCACACACAATTTATTTCCTGTAGTTTGGTAGTTACCCATTTTGTCTTTCTATGAATAGTCTGCTTGGGGTAGTCGAGGCGTTGCCTCCAGAAAATTTCTTATCGTACCTTTAGTTGCTTTTCGTATCTGTTCTATTTTGCATTTTTTTCGCCTGACTATCTCAGCGCTATCTTCACTTTGCAGTTCGTTTGACTGTTTAATCTTCGCACTTACATTTGTGTTTGTCACGGTGTTAAGAAAAAACGTATGAACTCCAACCCAGACCTGTTTAGGGTAAAACTTTATCGAGAAGGAACTCCTACTTACTATTAGTCCTGTCTTTAAGCCATGTAGCCTTACCGTACTTTAGGTGGTCTCCTTGAAATCGGCCTGGTATCAATTTATTAGCTGTTCAGAGGGAAGTTCTCAAAAGGCCAGTTTACAGATGACTGGCACTTGTCTGCCAGAAGGGAAGACAAGTTCAATGGTCCAGCTGTTGCAAAATTCCATTAAGCCCATGCAAACACCAGACAAAGTGCTCAGGTGTAGAAACGCATCCACGATGGCTTAAGAGCTACAGTTGAAGCTTCATAATGGCAACAAAGGACCTGTTCATACATCGAGACGGGAGCGATGGGAATGATTGGTTGGGCTGGCAAATCATATTTATCGATTTTTTAGAGGGGCTCGCCCAGCAGCAACCGGTAAGTATGATTTGCCTAGCCGAAAAATAGCACCCCTCGCCGCGTGGTGAAGTATGAACAGATCCAAAGAGATGTAAAAGGTAGGCACGAGGTGTTGATTCGGAGTTTGCCCAGTTGTTTTGCGGACAACGGATAAGGTGCACAACGAATCATCTAAAATTAAGACAGATCATCTCGGAACATCCTCTAGGGTGATTGCTGCGCCCTGAAGCAGCCGCCGAGTGGAGCCGGAGCAAAGGGTGTAACCGTGGCATCACCATTGCCTCACCAAGTGCGAGCCTCGGTAACTGCAGTTACCGAGTTACCCGCTTAGTACCGAAGTTATTGTTTTCTTTCTTCTTTTACAGTGGCACAGCGCTCAAAGTTGTTTTTTCGACCGGCTGTTATCGACAGATTTTATCGATTTTTGCTCTGAGTTGGCCATTGGGAATGGGGGTCGCGTGTACATATGTCGGCCGAATGGTATACTTCACAAAAGGGATGGGGTGTAGATCGACTGAATTTTATTTATCGATCGACTCTTGTTAAGTATACCGATTAATCATTAATCGATACGTTGGCTGGAGAATAGTTACATTCGCAAGTTCTTCGCAAATAAGAAATTTCTGTTTCTACTACTTACCTGGATGAATCACCAGAAAGAAATGCGACCGCTCCTCATGGCTGGTCTATTCCTAGCTACCTGTAATACACTTTGTGGTCGCAAAATTAACACTGCGATATTTCACGTTTTTAGATGAGCAGGGCAGATTTGCTACAGACTTACACATAATACTTCGTCGTCGGTCCGTCATTAGCTGCCATTTGGCGGAAGCTTGTTTCATGAAAGTTCTTTAACACTCAGTCACCTACCAATTCCAAAAATGATCACTTTGAAGTGATCTAGAAGCTTGCAGTGGCTCATGCAGATTGTTCCCCTTCAAATGTCTTGTAAATCTTTGGTTTCTTCCTCATGAGTAGCACTTTACAACACACAAGTACTCGTTTGGAAAAAATTCGTATTTCATAAAACAACGGAATTAGACCCTTCCATGAGCCATCTCACTATGTGTAAGTTCTCCACCTCATTTTTACAGTGTAGAAGGGGTTTATGAGAAGCCTTTCGATAAAAACCTAAGATTTTTCATTCGAATTCGAATATTCGAATCGAATATTAGAATTCCAGTATTCGAAAACTTGCGTTTTTCGAATGTGTTCGAATTCGAATATTCAAAAAAAATCGCGTTTTTCGAATACATTTTAATTCGTATATTCAAAAAATCGCGTTTTTCGAACGTATTCGAATTCGGATATTCAAAAAAACCACGTTTTTCCAGTATATTCGATTTCGAATGTTCGAAAATTTTCGGTATTCGAAACCATTCGAATATTCGAAATTTTTGCGAGAGCATAAGTACAATATGTTCGTGAACTATTAAACGGTCCATGGTGAAGGAGTGGATCAACGTTAGTATGCGCTGTGCATTTGAGCAGCAGACGTATGGAATGAAGCGCGTGTTTGTGTTCGCGTTTGTTGTTCATTAACAGTTCTAATGATAGGAGAAGAAGTTCGAGTAATTCGGGTATTGTAGGACACACTTTGTTTTTCAGTGAAAAAGAGAAATAGAGGAGTCGAAGTGTCTGAGCTTAGCCTAAAATTGAAGGATTTTCGAGAAACTGCATTCTGTTAAGAATATTTGGGAAAAATAGTTTATTGCCTGCTAACAACTGAAATACAAATAAAACAAAGGAACAAACTAAGTGGTTAACAATTGCTAACTATTGTTTAATAATTGTGCTTAATAAGAAAGCTCTAAAGAACTTGTTTTCTTCTATGTAGAAGATACGAATTTGTGACACGACGGCAAGAACGTAAGGAATCGACGACACATGAAGCTTTCGAAATTAGCTTCGGCTTCAGGATACCGCACTCCTCCGATGGATACCCATGGAACCTAAATGTGTAGAGCGAGCATTTAAACGGCTTCATCAGTATAAATTACTCAGATTTTCGGCTGGAAGTTTCTAATAAAATTTACCAAACGGTTCGAAATATTCCTGAAGGCTTTATATTTTCCAGTAAGTGAAAATAGAAGCGGAGTGAAAATACTCTCTCCCACTCGACTGACAGGTTCGATCCTACATACTTTGTGCACGGCGCACTCTCGGAACATTTCAGGCATGACAGAGCGCTGACAACGCCCGCCACTTTATCGAGAAGGAACTCCCACTTAGTCCTGTCTTTAAGCCATGTAGCTTTACCGTACTTTAGGTGGTCTCCTTGAAATCAGTCTGGAATCAATGTGTTAGCTGTTCAGAGGGAAGTTCTCGAAAGGCCAGTTTACAGATGACTGGCACTTGTCTGCCAGGCGGGAGGACAAGTTCAATGGTCCAGCTGTTACAAAATTTCATTAAGCCCATGCAAACACCAGACAAAGTGCTCAGGTGTAGAAACGCATCCACGATGGCTTAAGAGCTACAGTTGAAGCTTCATAATGGCAACAAAGGACTGTTCATACATCGAGACGGGAGCGATGGGAATGATTGGTTGGGCTGGCAAATCATACTTATCGATTTTTTAGAGGCGATCGCCCAGCAGCAACCGGTAAGTATGATTTGCCTAGCCGAAAAATCGCCGCCTCGCCCCGTGGTGAAGTATGAGCAGATCCAAAGAGATGTAAAAGGTAGGCACGAGGTGTTGATTCGGAGTTTGCCCAGTTGTTTTGCGGACAACGGATAAGGTGCACAACGAATCATCTAAAATTAAGACAGATCATCTCGGAACATCCTCTAGGGTGATTGCTGCGCCCTGAAGCAGCCGCCGAGTGGAGCCGGAGCAAAGGGTGTAACCGTGGCATCACCATTGCCTCACCAAGTGCGAGCCTCGGTAACTGCAGTTCACGGACCTCGTTGCTAGATCTGCTCGCAGCGCCTGCCGTGCCAGCGCCAATCTGCGTCATGGTGTTGCGGCGGCGCTGCCGGGCGTGCCGTGGCATCACGACTTTCCAACACACGGTTCTCGAGGCACTTGTCGAGCTGTCGGATTATCTGGAAGACAGTCCGTCTTTACCTCGAAAAGCTGAAAGCCTTATAATTACCGCTTACTATTGCTGGACTCGCTTCCCCCTAGTAGGGTTCTAACACCATTCGGCGAGCTGCGCGAAAACCGCCGTTCTCAGTCATTGGCACCGCCCAACCAATATCAGGGTTTCTAGATTAGATTTTTTCCACGATGTGAAACCCTGAAGTATAGACCACGTGTTGGCACGTTCCAACTCGTTTCTAGATGAACACATTGAAAAACAAAGCATGAGCCTCAGCTTCAGCATATTCTGAAAAGTCTCAGAAAATATATGACCTTGTGGCTGACAACTCGTTAGTTCCTATTGTCTTATGGATAGCAACCGCGCTGCTCCCGTGTTGTTGCAAGGTTGCTCTACCACTTGTATGGGCCTAGCCTTTGAGGCTTCGCCATACAGGGAGGGAGCAATTTCAAGCAACCGAGTTTGGAATAGAGGCTTTCCTTTCGCCAGTCGTCCTCGTAATGGGGGAAACGAACCGTCCGTAAACCTGGTGGCTATGCTGATGTCTCTGTAAGTGCTGGTCGAAGTGATAAACAGCTACCTGTACTGGTAGTAGATAGTACAATTCGTTACGTCAATGGAGATCAAACCTTCAGCCAATATAGGCTATTGATCCGCTGTGGCAATCGCAGACCTCAGCAGCGCTGTTCGGCGTGCCGTGGCATCATGACCGCCTCGATGTGCATGGAGTTAAGACCGTGGCAAGTCGTCGGGCTGCCTTCTGCACACAACGGAACTTGATCTGCCCTTCTCTGGGTTTTCATGGGCTACATGGTTGTGAATGTGACCTTGCAATATTCAGGACTGGTCTTTCGACTCCTCAAAGCCGGTTTAGTACTGCACTTAAACATAATTCGGCACTATTCTACTTTCACAACTCCACGAGTCGAGGAGAGGTCGAAAAAAATTTTTCGCCCAAACTTCGGCTAGGGGGGTTATTTGGGGTGCTGGTGCTGTTGTGCTATATTGAGCATGTGACGTTTAGAAGTGATGTGTCCTGTCATAAAGCAATTGCAAGCCTTTTCACAATGGAAACAGGTGTCCAATTCTCCGACTAGATCATCCGGTTTCCTTTCGGAGTAATTATTTTCTCTGGATAAGGAGACCAATGGGCTGTCCAGAAGCTGAGCAGGAGCAGCAGAAGAGGTTTGGGCGGTTACAATGTGTAGGCGGCGCGCTTGCCGCAACAGTCTGCGCGGCCGCTTATTACTCCCTTCTTCAGACCTTTGGCAACATTGATGCTCGCAACAACACCTGTCATTATGTTACTGATTTTTCATTATGCAAATAATTGATTTCTATCGCAACGGTATGACGTTAACCTGTTAAATTGAGTCTTTAGATTTTATTTGCTTCACGTTTTCCCTTCCTAATCGTGTGGTTATATTCAAGGTCAGATGATAAGTAAATTTTAAGATTTGAACTTTTCAAGAGTATTCCCATACAGTACAAGGAAGCGTATAACCTCAAAGGTGCGAGTGGTTCCGATGAGAAAAGAATTCGCCACTTGTTCAACTTACCGCGTCCACATTCTCTGCCACCTGCTCAGCAACGACCATGCTGTCGAGTACGAGATATTCTCGTCCTTCGTCACCTGTGGCGCATTCGTGGATCCTAGATAGTTCAGTACCATGTCGTCGACAGAGTTATTGATTTATTTTTATTGAGGGATACCTATTGGATACTCCTGGAGGGTACCGTCCAGCAACGCATGTCAGGAACGACTCGATCAAGTTGGGCATTGGTTGAACACAAGCCACTGAAACTTGAGAAGGCATTCTACTATTGGTTCTCATAGGTCAGGGTTATACTGAAAAAAATTGGGATAAGGTAGGCATTCATAGCATATTCATTCAGGATGAGTTGTGCACATAACATCCAGATGGTAGTGTGGTGACGCATAGAAATTCAACTTGATTTACTCGTAGAAGAAATTGCGGTTACTGAACGATCGTGAGTAAGGCTGATAAGTGACAACGAATTACATTTATTTATTTATTTATTTATTTATTTATTTATTTATTTATTTGCACATGAATGTGCGCACAATTATAAAGTAGAAGAAACTGGCTCATTCCAGAGCATTGGAAACGACAAGTGCTTCTGTGTTGGCTTGATGCTGCCCACAAAAACGTACCTGATTCTATCTGGTGGCGAGGGACATAGTTGATCAAGCAAGCGATCAGTGCGTTTTTCTTGCATTCCTCTGCTCCGTGGCTACACGTGCATCTCAAGTATGAGCTGTAGCTCAGTAACAAGGAATTCTGCTTCCTTCCGAAAAAGAGCTGTAATGGAAGGAGGTTGGTTGGAGAACGCTACCATAAGAGTCGCTCATCTCAAGTGTTGAGCATAGCGAAGTCTGTACACTGTACATACTCCATAGAAATGCTTCCTGTGATCGAGAGTTCGCTTGCGACATAAAAACTCATCTAGTGCCTTTGTAGCACAAAAAGCGCCAGTCAGTAGTTTCATAACAACGCCAATGTTCGCGGAAGGGGGATTTGCAGCAAACGCTAATAAGCCGCTTCTTAGGAACTGGGCACTCGATTCGGTTCAGTTTTGCTGTGAACAACACGTACGCGATTCCGTCAGCCCTTCTTACGCAGACATTGTTCTCACTTCTACCAGACGGATGGTAGTTGATTCTGAGATAACGTCGGTATTTCTCGTAGACGGGCACGAGATCGCTGTGTACGAATCTGAAACACCTGATTGTGGCAGCGCTGCTAATGGATATTTCCGAGTTAATTTCAGAGCCCACGAAGCACGAAATGGTACCGAGTTGTGAACGGGCACATGGATTCGCCAACGACGTCCACCGTGACAACAGGTGCAGCCTGTCTCAGAGCGGCTAACAACACGGCAAGGTAATGGAACGTCCTCATCTGGAAAGAAAACTGTTTGATAGCTCAAAATGGCCGAGATTGCAGAACAACTTCTAGAAGAATCTATGCAAAAGGTATGTAGGAGCACGGTTTAGTGTGCGAGGGCTTCCGATTTTGGGTTATACTACGCGTCCAAACCAATCAGTTATGCTGGTTGGTTTGATAATTCCGTAATAGTAGTTCTACTCACCATAAGCGTAAGATTGGATTAGATTTGGTCTACCTCGACGTCGGGATTTCCGTCAATTACAATTATCATGTTAAATTAGGTGGATAAAACGTTGTCATTGTTTTAGATACAGCACCATGCTCTGACGAAAACAAGAGGCCCGTTCATCAAAGGACGACGTGTCTCCTCAACGCCTCTATTTGTCAATCCCTATACTTTCAGTCTAATTATGCCTAATTATGGAAGCTACCAATACAACTCACACCGCGGCGTTCATTCTTTACAAATTTCTCAAATGGAACTGTAAAAATTTCTCAGCCAAGGTAGTGGTGATGCCAAGGCTCACCGAATTTTTCCAGCGATCGAAAAAGAAGAGAAGAATAAGAGGGAAAGTGCCGGCCCGCGCTGCTGCAGTAAGTATTCTCAGAACGTTTACAACAATCGATCTTGTTCTCGGAAACATGCCTCTTATAGCTTCTACGACATGAATATTTATAACTCATCAATAATGTGAACAAGGCGGTCCAAATTCCAGAATCCTCCCATAATTCATGGCGATATTTTCGTGTCACTCGAGTCATCTGTTGATCAGATTCGCCGGCCTTACCATTGGACTGCGTCGGCGTCTTCTCAGTCTCTGTCTGGTGCTGATGTACCGCTGATGCTCTTTCTTGATTAAAGAACAGAAAGGGCACCATATTTCGCAGTTGGAAGTTTGTACGTGGATTCCAATAAGTGCTGGCCGACAACCGCTCTTTCCTCGCCTTTCGCCAGAAGCAGTCTGCTCAACATTTCGGTACTCTATGGTAGTACTTAACCGTCTTAAAACTTGGAAAAATCACTCGTCAATGAGAGATTGGGAGCTCAGTTTCTGGAATGTTTTGAGTGAACCGCCTTATTTTTGGCTAGTAAGGAATTGTAGACTTGTGGTAAGGTCGCTGTTACCAAAGAAATCGCCGACACAGAACTTACCGCTTTAGCGGTATCACCACTGGCGGCTTCACAAGGGAGAGACGTTAAGACCGCTTAAGCAGCCGCAACATAACAAGCTCGTCTAGATGTTCGACGCAGCTAAGACTTTCGCGGTGCACGTATTTAATGTGGCCTACATGCATGGCGAGAGGGAGACACAACAGAGATCGCATCAAAAAGTACTTCATTCGAAGGAGTTGTGTGCGGACGGATCCTTATTGGATGGAACGTATTCTGTCGGTGCTCTGATTGGATGAGATTGGTTGGCGCACGTTCTCTCCTCTCCATGTATGTAGGCCGCATTAACGAATAGTGTGGTGGAGTGATTTGCAAACAACTCAACTACATAGGCATCTGAAAGCAAGAGGAAGGCTGTAGTGACGTCGGAGTCACAACTACATACATATCTCTAAAGCTTCCTTCGACTTCAAACCATAATATAATGCGCGACCGCCACCCTTCCCGCCTACTGATAAACGAGCGGAATTTGTAGGCCTAAGACGGTGTGCGGAACGCTGAGCTGTTCGACCCTACAACCCGACTAGGTTTGCTCGGAATACTATCAAAGAGGTTACGTCCCTTTTAGATGCACAGTCGTCATCTGCTCTCTAGAAGTCCAAGAGCTGTTGCTGGAATACTTTGTCACTTCTGACGAGAAGAGATAACTCCTCGTTTAGGAAATAAGTTAATTTTGATAAACATGCAGGAAAATGCAGAACGTAGCATTTCGTGCAGGAAATGAAACAGGAAATGATTAGCGGCAGTTTCAGGAGGATCAAGAAGGGTTTTGTGACTGTTCTTTTTGCTGGCGTTCACTCCCTTTCCGACTTATAGGTTGCTTGTTTCTCTCCCAGGTCTTGAATTTCGGCAGACCAGTGGATTTACTCTCTTAATTTTCGGAATTATTTTGCACTATTGCTCTGCCATGAGATGTTTAGCCTTCATAGCAAGGGTACAAAATCGGTGGTGGGATTCATCAACGACTTACAGCAGTTTAACAGAGAGAATACAGCCGAAATCCCTGATAGCGCGGCGAAATGTTTCACCATATCGCTTGGTAAGCCGCGCTTCCCTATTAAATTGCTGAAAGTCGTTGATGAATCCGGCGCTCAAGTTATTATCAGTGAATGGGGCAAAGCTCCGGCGGTAGTCAGGCAGGTCGCTGACTGTTTGCAGTTCCATATTTCTTGAGTATGTCATGTTTGTATACCGCTCGCATCACTGGCGCTTAGCTGCTTCACTGGCACACGGAAAACCATCGGCAGCCTTGTCGTCTGTCCGTAATGGGTGCCAAAGTAGCCCAGTAGCGTTTCAGAGTTTTTGTAAGAGAGTAAAATCAGCGCTGGGGAACAAACTCCTTTTTGCAGGAATGGATTAGATGCTATCTCGCGGCTGTCTCCGTAGACCAATTTTTGACAACTTCTCTGCAATGTCTAATACCATCTGTTACCTTAAGAGATGTTCCTAGGATCATCATGTTACTGACGTAGAAGCTTCCGCGTGTAGATGCTTCTGCTGACCGCGAAGGAAAGTATGGAGCCATGTCTCCTTACCATTAGTAGCCTTCGAAATTAGCAAACGTTTTTATTCGAGTCCTACTGCAAGTAAAGTCACGGCAATGCTAAGAGAATTTTCACAATTTAATTGAAAATGCTACAGTCGTGAGCGCTGTTGAGGCATAACGTTAATTTGACGATATGAGTTCAATGTGTTTCAAGAATGAATTTCCAGCTTCGAAACTGCTGCCGTCTGGAGCTACTCTTACGAATCCGAATCTGAGTCGGAGTCATCCTCTTCCACTGCATTCAACCCGTATTGATCAGGCTGAAAAAAAGGTACCTCTCGCTGAAGTAGAATACCAGGAGCACGAACAATTCTGCTCGTATAAGTTGAGGGTGCTAGTCGTTAATGTGGCCAACGTGGGAACGCGGGCACAGATAACCAGAGCGTCTACCAACACGCACCGATCAATCGGAACGCCCGTTGACAGCAGGCATTTATTCTCGGTGGCATACACATTCGATGCGGCCTCATCGTTGTGGGCGTCCTCCCTACACCCACGTAGGCCACATTAACGACAAGTACCCAAAGAAAACCTGCTTACTTCCGGCATTTCCACAGATACCTCTCCCGCCATGATAGCAAATGCTAAGGGAACCTGCGGTGACCTCTGAACAAGTTTTGAGTCGTTGGTAGGATGTTGATTGCTACGCTTGAATGTGCACACTCACGGGTGATTCACGGGCCGTTTTCACAGGAGAAGGCGGGTTTGGCTGTGCACTTTCGCTCTTGACAGCATTCTGCAACCTTCTCTCTTAGAACTTGGGGTCACCGAATTTGCCATCAGGCACTGTAGCACTCGCAATGAATAGGAGGCTTTAGGCTGACAAGTGGTCCAGATGACAAAGGCGCTCTTTATGTTATAACCAGACGTTCAGCGGCCTACTGGCCGCCAAACATCTGGTTGGGGGCTTCGCTCCCAAGCCCGGAGAATGGAACACCCCGACTGTCTTCTTGTCCTCTTTAGGCCTTCTCTCATCCATTAGGGTAAAAAATTGGTTTTGCTATATAGAATAGTATAGCGGGATACGGTAGGACAGCATCTTCAAAACTGCTCCTATGGAACTTTCAGCTTCACTAGCAGCAATGCGAGACCTTTCAAATTGTACCTGCATTTTTAGGAGGACGTTTATCACAAGCCATAGTGTGTTTCTAAGTCTTAAACCTTAAAGCACAAATTAATCGATTCGGCCGCTTTGTGAAGAAATTGTAGCAAGTATCCAAGTGAAACACAATCAATCTACCGTAAAATGCAAGGTTTCAAACAAATGTATGGCGCATTCTTTACCGCTCATGTCGGAAAATTTTTATTTTCTTAAGCTTTTATATAAGACGTAAACTTCTTCAATAACTTTGCTAAAAGTGCAGTAGAAGTGCACCTATCAAACAGTGTGTACATTTTTTGAGACACCCTGTATAATAGGATGTCTGTGAGAGTCAAGCAGGATAACTCGGGAATAGAATTTTAAATTCTGATGTCTCCCAAAGCCACTCGTCTGGTGGGCGACGGCGCTCAAACTGCACTAGTTGCCGAGCAGGTTGTCCTGTATCGTAAAACGGTGGAAATATTAGGCCAAGGTAGATTTCCAGCTAAGTTTCAATGCAGCATTTGAAGGAGACAGGAACGAGGTCACCTGCACTCATCAGAAGCTACTCTGAAGTCCTGCCTTATTGCTGACGTCTTGTTCTTGACGAGAACTAAGGACTGCTTACCTCGTTGGTCCTCACTGGTGATGTTTTGTTCCCGCATTCTTTGACATCTTCCGCGTTCTACACAAGCCACGATTAACGGCATATGTATATGGCAAAGCTCCTATTTCATGTACCGTTTCAGATTTTCGTCCTTCTCTTATTAGGGGTGGCGGCTGGCATGTACCGTTGGGCATGATATCCTGTCCTTCCAGCTTCTGAAATTGTAGCAAACTTTTCTTATTACTTTGCTATTTTTTTAACGATGTACCAATGTATCATCGTTGTGTCATGTATATCGAGATCTAGAATTTTCAACTTCAATTTCATTTAGTATTATATTTTAATTTTAATTTTTAATTTTAGAATTGGAAGAATTTTCAACCTTTGGGCTTGACACCTTTTGTCCATCAAGCACCGTTTCTGTTTCCGTTGCCAGCCTCGGCGGCTCCTTTGGTGAAGCACTTCGAACGCAGTTGGTCTCCGCAGCAGCCGTCGCACTCTGAACGAGCCTATTTGTTACGAGGTGGCACCTTCTCGATGCAGTGTTGTGCAGCTCTTGCCCATTCTTGAAGCGGGAAGATCTCGTACTGAGGAGCAGACATTGGTCCAAAGTGACGCTGCGTCGTTGCAGCAGGCAACGTTGCAGGCGGCGATGAGCAAGCGCCCAAGGGAGTCTCCGGGGCGGGGGGGGGGGGGGTTTCGTCCCCTTCCTTCGCGCGTGGCATCGCATGCCCTGTCATGTCCTTGAGCTGCTCCTAACAGCGCGAGAATCAACTCGCCTCTATAGGCGTCGCTATGTCAACTACGAAGCAGCACTCCGAAAAACTGCTCAAGACTAGCAACATTATGTTCCGTCGTCGCATAGGAGTCAAATGCCGATCTAAATCCTTCCCGAAAGCGAAGGGAGTTAAGCTACACGTGCCTTGACCAGGTTTCTGGCTTGACTTGCCAACAAAGTTTACCTCTGTGTTTACCACGACTCCAGTGGATGGCGTCGGTGACACTTGGACTGGTCGGCCGGCCTCCTTCGAGGAAGCTTCTCGTGAGGAGTTGGAGCCACTTGATGTCGATGAGCGACTGGTTCGGTTAGACCGAGTGACTTCTGCGGATCTCGCTGAATCCGAAACTGATGTGTCTTCCTGAAGTTCGACTCCTGATAGCTTTTCTCATGGGGCCCGATTTCCACCCACATACCTGTGTCGGCGCTGGAGGCGGTGAGTAGCATGGCAGTGGCGGAACAGTGGGCACCTGAACTCCGATCTACACATTCCTGATACTTTTAGCCGTTATGTTACGCCATATTCGACAAAGGACTTTGACTGAACGTCTAGAGAGGCGGTCTTCCGTGTTTGTATTCCATAAACGGTAGCTTTACGTTACCTGCGGCGGCTTCACGTCCTCTTCTGCAGTTACATTGTATTTATAGCCGTGCTTAGCTAATTCGCTTTAAAAAAATTGTACAAAATTTCTGCATCTTAGGAAGGAGAAAAGTGGTGGATCCACCCGTTTTAGACTTGTTTCGGATTTTCTCACGAGATGATCAACGGAGCCCTTCTCGTGGGCTTTCGATAGATTCAATACTAAATTGCTGAGCTTCAAAGAATGAGCTCAATAATGGCGTAACGATGGCCAAAAATTGTGCACGTTGCGCTGACCTTCACCGAAGAAAGTGGAGGTGTGCGGTTGTCAGACGAGCATTCCTCCTTAAAAACACGCGAAATTGGGACTTGATGATGTTGCTGTAAATAAGCAAGGAAGGCTCACTTGTGTGCTCTCAGGTAACAAGTTAATATCGCGCTGTGAGTTTTGTATGTCCTGAAAGCTGAACACTAATTTCCAATGGCTACGGGAGCAAGGCGCTTCCAGAAAAATCTTGGAAATTACGTTTTAATTCAAATGAACACTCAAAAAGGTGAGTTACGTCAGATTTGATGAAAATTTGCGGTCCACTTTCATTTATAGTACAAACTACAGGTCTCTAGGGCTTGTTTATGCTCAGGGTCGGGTGCCGCTGTTCGCTCGGGCAAAGAATACATATCGTTTCCTGGCAGGTCGATTCGTATACTTTTCATGACGCAACTCAATCGGTCCTGTCGCACCTGCCGCGGACTATGAACAAGTCCTTGGAACCCCAAATCCCAACAGAATTACTGGTTAAGGAGTCACCTGTAGGCTTAGAAGGAATTCCAGGAAACTGGCAGGTAACTATTTGTTTAAACGGCTATTCTTCTAAAATTTGGATGCCCTTTGCGCCTACTTAGAATGGAAAAATTTTCAACTGAATGTTGCTAAGTGTAAAGCTGACCTTTTCAACAAATGGCGGTGTGTGGTGTTCCGATGAGACTTCATCCTGAAACATAGAATTTGGAGCGTTTTCCTAGTCACATGTGGGCAGTATGAACATGATGCTGGCTTTTTGCCTCAGTCATTCTCTTATGATACTAGCTAGCGCTGCCTATGTAGGAACGAGAAGAGGCGTGCACCAGTCTCGAAACCCCTGACCTCCCCAGAGCCGGGAACAGAAGCCTTATGGTTAGAGCCTCATCTCGTTGGGGCTTTTTATACCTCCGCCGCGACGCAGTACGATCGGCGCGAATGTATTGGCTGCCGATGCATGAAAATATTTGGCCCTGCAAGATATGGAGCCCCTGCCACTGTAAATGTAAGAGGCGCTTCGTGTATTTTTGAAATCTGACGGAGAAAGCATGTATTTCAGATAAGAAATGCTTACTTCATAACGGATCCTCTTCCTGGTCACTACGGTCACCCCAGGAAGTCCGCTAAAGTTTCTATGGAACTCGAGGTAGTTAAGAACTTTTCCAATTGTGCGATACACACACGTCTATGTAGACCTGATTCTGCTTCTGTGTTTGCAGCACATTTTGATGATGAATAGGCTTTAGCCTTGGCTAGTGACTCGTCCATTGGTACGGGACAATGGACATGACAATATCCAAAAACGAGATCTTCGGAACAGTCTTAGGAGATTTATTTATTTATTTATTTCATACACTCAACAAAGGTGTGCTCAACAAAAAAAAACATAGGAAGAAGCAGTAAGTATACTGAAAAGGCAACAATAAAAAGCGTAAATTGTTCTTAAGTCATTGGGCGCAGGTTTTTTAAACAATAATGTGCCTAGGAAATTTAAGGAGGAACTGTCCTCAGTATTGTTACCTACCCAGCCTGCAATCCTAACCTGCAAATACCCCATCAGTTGGCTATGATGCCGCATTTCTTGACCAATGGAACCTGTCGGAGCTCGGAACACGGGTATAAAAACCTCCCACGTGGAACCGACAGGTTGGGTAAAGCAGGCTAGCGGGATGCAGGTTGCGGTGATAGTAACCTCTTTAGACAGTCAGGGTTGGATAGAGTTACCTAGCCTGCGCCACCACTTACTGTATGAAAACTCAATGCATGAAAAAGACTGACTGATATCATCAAGGAGTAAAACGTTGACAACTAATTCCAAAATGCGATGTTATAAAAAAAACAAAAAGAAACAATGCAGAGAAATGTTAATCGATCTGTGATATTCTGCTTTACAGATGGAGAATTCCTTCTCTTCGAAGTTTAACGTACTGCATGTCTTCCAAGAAGGAGATTGTGAGGAAGTGTGTTGCATTTCTCTGATTTCAAAAATATTTTAAAATAAGTTCAAAATGGAACGATAGATCCGGATTTCATTGAGTCTTAAGACGCGTTTTAGAACGAGGGTCGATTTAACAAATGAGTAGAACATACGGTGCAGTACTTTGCTACAAATCCTTCGAGCCCCTTTTCGAAATATATACATCCGACTGAGGCTCTTTTAATGAATAGTTTTCCCTACACCGAAAGTTGGTTTCGTTATGACGGCTTCACGGTTGCAGGTATTTTGTTCCCTGGTTGCGGGCATTTTCTCCCCCTGCTGCGGGCATTTTCTCCGCACGCAACGCGCGTCGTGAGATTCGGGCATTTTCTCCGCAAACCCGCGTCGCTCTCCGAAGGCCGCTCAGCCGTCGGTCATCGCGTCATATACAGTACCCCAAATGAGATGTTTTACGGCGGCGACGTATGTGATGCGGTGCCGCCAGGTCGGCGCGGGAAATTGAAATCGCGATGTCACGTTGCCCGGTGCCGAAGTATAAACGACCCACACCAGCAGCAGAACCTCTATGTCGCTATTTGCAGCGCGACTATTTATTCACACCGGCGAGATGCTGCAAGAGGGCTACTGTACGCACTATTGCGTACTTTTGACGTGCCTTGCGGAATAGTTTGTAATTTCGAGTCTATTATTTTTTGCAGGTATTGTTGATGCACACCGGATGGGCTTGCCCCTCTTCTTCGACCACATGTGATGTGTGAGGTTTCATCTATCTTCCGTTCGAAGCGCTGCGTGTCATAATGAGAATTACCAACATCGACTAGGCCTCGCGGTCTAGTCAGTATTGACAATTGTCGTTACGACGCGCTGCGCGATGGATAGAGTATAAACAGCGATCTACGTCGAAATCTTCAGCCGTGGCAATCGGTTAGCGCAGAGGCAGACGATTGCAAATATTGCCGGTACTAACTATGTAGGGAAGGGTTTCGACCTCCCATGGAACTTCAAGATGAGACCAGGATCATTAGAAAGAGCTCGGAATGCTGATTACGAATATGGGTGTCAAAGTTGCAAAGTGAAATTCCTGAGCGAGTTATGGCCTGCCGAAACCGGGTGGCCTCACCACAGGCTGGCCGTGCGACACACCTGGCGCGAAAGTGGCGAATCAGGGCACCGTGAAAAGGGCCCGCCAGCTGCGGTGGTGGCGCAGGGGTAGTGCTCCTGCTCGTCGGGTGCGACGTCCGGATTCGGTTCGTATTTTTATGAACACCTCTAGTTATTCAATATATGATTTGGACTATATTTGTGCAAAATTGTAAATAAAAATGTCACCATAGCAGTTTTTTGCCTTCAAGCATTTTTAGATGTGCATGGTAGTTTTCCCGCCTATTTAATCAAACACTGTCAAAATTCAGAGTAAAATTTTTTTGAAAATTTGACGCCCATATTCGTTATCAGCATTTCGAGCTCTTTCCAATGGTCTTGGAGACGGATTCATCAACGACTTACGTAACTCTAACGGAGAATTATAAGCTTATCAAGCGATATGGTGACCGATAAGCCGCGTTATCTGAGCTTTTAACGCGGCTTATCGCCTACCATATCGCTTGGTAAGCATACAATTCTCCGTTAAAGTTACGTAAGTCGTTGATGAATCCGACCCCTGGTCTCAACTTGAAGTTCCATGGGAGGTCGAAACCCTTCCCTAGTAAGCGGCCCGCTGTCCATCAGCAAGGTATCTTAAAACGGGTAGGATAGATCCGCCAGACTCCGGGAGCACAGAAAGGGTGTTTTTGTGAGTGTTCCACGACCATGTGCAATCTCGGAGCGGGCACCAGCCCGCTATGTACCCTTTTGCCTGCATTTCACTCGGGATGACACCGAGTGACTGTTGCCGCACGCCCACTCCCCTTCGCCACGCAATGATTGCCCAGGCACTCACTCTGAATTAGCAGCGGGTATCTATCGCGCAGGGTTTTGGTTGCAAACGTGACACGAATAGACGACCCGAGGAGCATGTCGTGTCATGGGCAGCAGCGAGTCACGGCCGGCTTTTGCCATCTCTGTCGGTCTCGCGGTTATCCTTGAGTGGATCATGCCTCTAATAGAAATGATTCTGCCATACGGGCACAATTTCTACAACGCAATCTTTTTAGGCGTTCATGCGTTCACTTCTCGCCGTTCCTTCGTACGTGTGTCGTTCCATCGTGAATGTTGCTCCTGTTAGGTTCCTAGGTTCTTACTAGATCCGTAAGGGGAAGCTCAAACTTCGAACCTCCATAGGTCCTGAAAGGTTTTAATTTGCTGCTTGGGAGGTACGATAATCTGGCGAGTCTGTCTGCGCGTACCTGTTGAAAGTAACCTGCTTGACAAATATTTCAATGCTCTGTTGTATGAGATGTGTTGATAACGTTGCACAAGAGTTGATACCTAATTGAGCTGTCCACGTATTTTAGTTGTTTTGTTCAGTTCTTTTGTTAGTTTGTAACGCGTGGACTCATGTCTACGCCCCGAATAAATAAATAAATAAAATGCGTTTTTCTCTGCTTTGGCTGGAAGTTCACTTCCCAATAGCCACTACAGTTTATGTTTTCCGTTGTTAGGGTATCATTTAACCAAAAATGTGCTCTGAACACCTGGCACCAGGTAAAGAAGGAATGACACTGGAACGATGGACAACGTAATCGCTCAGCGCAA
Organism: Heligmosomoides polygyrus bakeri; assembly: GCA_947359475.1. Taxonomy (NCBI): domain Eukaryota; kingdom Metazoa; phylum Nematoda; class Chromadorea; order Rhabditida; family Heligmosomidae; genus Heligmosomoides; species Heligmosomoides polygyrus. The sequence continues at coordinate 529,791 of OX375866.1, forward strand.
TGCCGACGTGAAGAATGAGTTCTTGATGGCTTTGCGAAGACCGCTGGCCGTGAAGATAAGCTATAAGGTTACGGTGTAGATTTTGGGCCCGTATGGCAGAATCATGCTTGTCTGCCTCTATGCTGTAAGCGCCAGGCCGTGCTACAACGGCTGTAGGACGCCTCTACTCGGTCCTCACCTTTATTCAGACCAGCTCGCTTCGAGTCTGAACAATAGCGGCGGAGTGGAGTTCCTTCCCTACCCGTTAAAAACAGACGTTGCAAAGCGAGGAGAGGCGCCCGCTGTGGACGACACAGCAACTGCCTTCCTCGGAGACTGCAGGCGAAGTGTGTGGGACAGGCAGCCATTAATCTTTCAGGCAGGGACAAGGGAAGGGATAAAGAAAACCTCAACAATCGTTCAGAGTGGCGCGCAGGCAAACTCGTCAAAAGTGGGCGGGGCAATGCGAGGGATGAAGTGCGCGCGCCAGGGCTAAATCCTTTTGGACACCAGTTTCCAAACTGGAGACTCTCCTGGCGTGTTGGATCCACGTCCAACACACGTTCTTGAGCGCAGGGTCCATTATGTCACTGACGCTGCACTGGTGTAATCCACGTCCTCAACACGTCTTTACAGGTCCGATAGATGGTGCACTTTCATTTTCGGGTGCAACTATAGAGAGGCGGGTCCAACCTTTCCTCTTCTATTCTCTAACAGCGAGACCCCAAAGAAATGAAGTTAGGTATCTCCTTCTAGGTCTATATTGAATACGCTAACGTGTTTCGCGTTTCGCTTTACAGTTTTTGGGCGATCTGGATGTTGTGAAGGAGCATGAGGGGGGGGGGGGCACTGATCTATACTTGCACTCACCTTTGGAGGGCTTAATCCGTTTGGACACCACCTTCCAAACTGGAGACTTTCTTGGCGTGTTGGATCCACATCCAACACGTTCTCGCAAGGTCCATTATGTCACTGACGCTGCACTGGTGAAACACATGCCCTCAACAGGCCCTTACAGGTCCGAAAAATGGTGCACTTTCATTTTCGGATGCAAACCTAGAGAGGGGGGTCCAACCTGTGCCTCTCTATTTCTGACAGCTTTACTCCAAACTGGCAAAGTTAGATACTTCTAGGTCTATGCTGATTAGATAAACGTATATAGCTTTTCGTCCTACAGTTTCTTAGGCAATCTGGGGCCAGATTCGTCAGCGATTTACAGCAATCTAAAGTCGTAGACGATGATGAATCTGGCCCCTGGATATTGCGGAGAAGCATGATGGTGAACCCGCTGCTATAGACTTGCTCCCACCTTCGGAACCTTAGTCATACACGCTGGAGATTTCGCTCACTTTAAAAAATCTTTTCACACGAGTGCTCTCGCAGATAAGAAGTATGAGGCGTTTTTAACAGACAGTTTTGGCAATGCCTGGAAGTCAGAGCTGACAGAACTCTAAGACGGAACTGCGATCAAAGGATCTGCAAAGTCATCCAGAACAGTGCACAAACGCACTGCTGAGTGAGTGGATCGAAAAAAACTTGAAGTGAGTCGCCTGTTTGCGATAGCTATTGTATCCAACGTCGAACGTACTGTATATACAATCTATCGATAGCGCTTCCTTTCTAACGAGCTTCTTGCCTAACACTACGGCGAAGAAGACATTAAGAATATCAAGTATGTAGCCCAGAAGATGGAGGGGTTGGCACGGGTAGAAAATGGGGTTTAGCACACCCGGCTTCCTGACAAGAATTTTCAAAACACAATGTCGATTGCACCGGCGGAGCTTGTAGGTTGATATCTGTCCACCTACATGAGGAGAAAACTGAATGCCCCTCTACACTAGGACTGCTTCAGTATTATCCAGCTCAAGAGTGCTCTGCAGCACAATATAAATTGCTGGATTTGGGAGATGCCTCGCATTGGGAGATTCTGCTCCTTCCCCGTTCCTTCTGGTATAGATTCTAGCCCAGCCAACATCGTGAAGTCCACATCTAAGCAGGTCACGACAGCTAGTTTTGCAGCTAGCCGCCGTCTACAAAACGTGTAGACGACGTGACGTGTTACACCAGTGCAGCACCGCTGACGTGGTGGGGTTTGCGCGTAAAGACGCGTGTTGGAAGTCAATCCAACACGCCAGAAAAGTCTCCAGTTTAGAAGTTGGTGTCCAAACGGATTTAGCCACCTTTGGAGCCTTGATCATACACGTTGGAGATTTCATTCACTTCTTTAAGGAAACTTCTCACGATGGCTGTCATAATTGAGAGGTACGAGTAGTTTTTGGCAGGCAGTTTTGACAATTCCTGATAGTCGGACCGGAGAGAGCTCTAACAGGGGCTGCTATCGAAGGGTTTGCAAAGTCATCACGGAACAGTGCACAAGCGCACTGCAGAGTAGGTGGTTCGCAAAAAACTGGAAGTGAAGCCCCTGGCTGCGATAGCTGTTGTATCCGACGCCGAACGTATTGTTTGTCCAATATGTCGAGAGCGCTTTCATTCTACCTCGCTTCTTGCTCAACAGCGCGGTGAAGAAGACGCTACAGAATACCAAGGATATATTCCAGTCGATGGAGGTGGTTGGCACGGCTAGAAAAGTGGAATGAGCATGTCCACGGTGGCGTCTTCCTGACAAGAATTTTCAAAACACCATGTTGATTTCCCTTCCGCCTGGAGAAGCTTGTATGTTCGATATATGTCCACCTACGTGAGGAAAAAAGCAAATGCCTCTCTACACCTCTACACTAGGACTTCAGTATTATCCAGCTCAAGAGTGCTCCAAACAGGCACAATATAAATTGCTGAATTTTGCGGCATTTGTGACACCGCATTAGGGAATTCCTATTCCCCGTTCCTGCTGGTATAGACTCGAGCTCAGCTAACTTCGTGTAGTCCACTTCTACGCAGGTAACGACTGCTAGTTATGCAGCTAGCGGCCGTCTACAAGACGTGTAGACGACGATGACGTGTCACACCGCGCAGCATCCATGACGTGGTTCTGTTTGCGCGTAAAGACGCGTGTTGAACGTCCAACACGCCAGAAGAGTCTCCAGTTTGGAGGTTGGTGTCTAAACGGATTCAGCCACGCGCCAGTGGGACGAGAAAGAACGCCTGACCCCCCCCCCCCCCCAATTAGAGCTGGACCTTGCGTGTCGAAACGTGCGCTGAGGGACCCACAAGGGCGCTGAGGCCGGTCTGTGCGCTCTAACGCTAATCTCGAAGAGGCTGATTTAACGCGCGGCGATCCGACTTCATACCAAAAAAGTGCTCTCACCTGAGTGCATTCAAGCATTAATTCTTTCGTGTCGATGTCCGGTTCAACAACCTCCATGTCCGGCAAATCGTTGGAAAAGTCGAGGTTGTTGGTCTACGACTGTATGACGTAAGAAGCAATGACCACAGCATTGTATTCCACGGCTCTGACCTACCCTTCTGGAGTGGTGAAGTCACCTTACGTTGGGCGGAAGTGTTGGGAAATGAGTGGTGTTCCTAGCTGCATAGCGGGATGTCGAGTCCTAGGAGTGATAGAGTCTTATCTTCTGATGTCCATAGTGATTCTGCCAGAGGATTCCAGCGTCTATTTCTCCCCAATTAACTCACCGTCAGATAACCCATATATAGTAAGCACAACACGCCATAAACCCAGTAGTATTTCAGGAACTCTTCATCCATTTGATGAAGTGTGAGAGGATCAGCCGACACCCCTAGAGTTGACGTTTCTGGGGATTTCCCTACTTCCTAACAGATGCAAAGTGAGGTTTCATTGCTCATACTAGTGTCATCGCGCGCAGCACCATGAATCGCATGCATTCCATTTTCACGTCGAATTCGACACTTCACATGGAATTAGATACTCTTCTAAGCCAGCCGAAGATTCTTGAAATCAGAGCAAACTGTTCCAAATTAATGTGAGTTTCTTCTACATTGAACTAGAGACATCCAAAAAGATTTGAATATTTTTAAAGGAAATTTTAGAATATCTTTATTTGAAATTCTAATTCATCTATCCAAATAAACGCGTATTGTTTGAAATGTTACAAAATCATTTATTTGTTGAGGAAAAACAATGGCCTAAAGTTTGTTTTAAAGAGCAGAAAGGCGGCCATTTTTAGTGCCAAAAAAGATAAGAAACTCTAACTACTCTTCTCGAAGACGTCGCGATTTTTGTTCCATTGATAGCAGAATTTCTGTTTGCACGGAGTTTGACGCCTGTTATCGATACAACAAAAACAACTGTAAACAACACCCATATCTTCGCTTTGATCGTTTATGTAAATGGCATTTACACTATCAATCAAATAAAGGTTGCTGCGAACCTTTTGAGTGCATAGTGCGATCTGATCTTCTATTGTGCTGTATGCCTGCTTCTTTGCTGTGCTTTAAAACAGCTTTTACATTTTTTCTCTAAAAATAAAATTTTATAAAATTGTTGCATTTATTGGGGCTGGTAGATTAAAAACGCGCAAACAGGGTCGGCGGGTCACCATAGCATGCCGCGGCGGGCCGGCGTGGCGAGTAGTTACATACTCAGACATTCGTTATCTAGGACCCGTACAACCAGTTGCTATTTTGGTAACAACCTGTATGTATATGCCTGTATATACAGTTGTATATACATGTGTATACATAGTATATACCTACTTATATGCGTATCGACATATATGCAGGTACGAGCTGGATATATGTAGATATACGGCTGCACAAGAATCCTGCAACACTCTAGCAACAGGATCCGACCCTTATCCCCAATGGTATACTTCCACAGGAGCGTCAACGGGGTGCAGGTAATCGCGCCGCTCTTCCTCACCTGGCCAATCGGCGCAGTCCGCCACACCCACTGCAACAGGTTCTCACCACAATAGCAACTGGTTGTGCGGGTCCCAGTGCTCGTTTGTCTGAGTATGCTGAGTGTAAATGCAGTCTTATCGCTTCGTTTCGATTCCCATTGAGTCTGAAGTTTAACCTGCCTGAAGGTCGTTTCGATTTGGAAGAGTTTGCTTTGATTTCAAAAGTCTTAAGGCTAGCTCAGAGTAGTGTAAAGTTTGATTTGAAAAGTGTCCAATTCGATGTGAACATGGTATCTATCGATTTTCCGTGCAGCTTGGGGTGGCCGCATCACATTTATACCTCCCCGCCGTAGGGCCTGCTTCAGAGCTTTAAGGCACCGCACCGCAGTCTCGTCATTTTCCTTTCGCGGCACTGTGGTGAGCCTCGCGGAGGACGAGTCGTCGCGACGCCTCATGTCGCCCCGAGTCTCGCAAAGGTAGCGGCAATTCTCCCATCGCCGGTAAAAAGTCCAGCAACGTGACATTCTGGTGCCAGGTCTGCTAGCGCCTCTGTTTAGACTGTTATCGCGACGCCATGACGCGGTATTGAACAGGAGGTGCTTTCTAGGAGGTGCTATCCCATTGGCCTACGTTCTTTCTTCAAAGAAACAAGATGGTACGTATCCGATCTAATTTAGCGGCTCACTGTCCGTGAAGCAGCCTGAGTGCGGCAGATGTGGCGGTGCGGGTCCCGCGGCGATTGTCTTCGCACGCGGCGTTCATGCTTCACCGCGCGAACGCGGCGCGTGAGGACGCGGCAGTACGCGTTTCGAGCTGCTTCTCATGCGTTCTCTTCCTTCCCACACGGTAGGTCCACAGCATTCGTCTGCTCCACTGACCAGGAAGACGTGGATCGTGTTCAGAGGCGGCTGCTCGTGCTGTTGCTCTGCATTTCCTGGACTGGGGCTCCTCGAGGTGACGCGAGGTCGCGTTGCCCTGCCGACTTCCAGTGCCAGAATGGCGGTTCGTGTGGTCCGGATGGGAACTGCGTCTGCACGTCTGGATGGGCAGGTAATTAGCGGCAATTGATTCCATCGGCATCGGCTGTAGCGTCGGCAGTCAGAAGCGGTGCAAGGCCTGGAGATGGAAGGGGCAGTACCCTTCTTCCCCTCTTGACGTTCAGAGTGTTGGTCGTCAGAAATCTTTTCGGATGAGGTCAAGCACGTTGCATATACACCATGACTGTAGGAGGCCATCTAGGTGCACTACGGCTAGGGCGAAGCTGACTTTGCACTGGCTTTTGGACCCTGATCTCGATTCTTCATACAGTAAATATCTACAGCTTCCACTGCTCCAGTCAAGCCAAACTGTCTATAATACACTCTGCACTCCGAGACAGATCTTTTCCGAACCTTCACCGTGTAGGGAAGACGTGCGAGATGGAGGCAATACCGTGTCCCGATCAGCCGTGTGTCTACGGAGTTTGCGTCGCTGAAGGAGATGGACAGCAGGCATGTCGATGTGACCACCGCTTTGAGGTAGGAGCCTCGTACAAAACCCGGTTCCCTCTTCCAATAAGAGCTGTAGCACCTAGCCAGGTTCTCTGTGCGGTGGAATTCATTCGTTTACGTCGAGAAACCCTATATTCCCCCTTTGTAGGGCAGGTTATGTGAACGAGACAAGGACGAATGCGCGCTGAAGGTCTGTCCGCCGGATGCCATCTGCATGAATCTGGTGCCTAAACGGGACACCGACAAGTGAGGTTCCTTTGATTGCTGCACAATTTGTGAAAGAGTCCTCGTATGCTTCGAAAAGTTTTTAAACGGTTCGAATCCAATGTTTTCTGTGTAAAACACCTTTCCAGAGGCTACTCTTGCGTCTGTCCAGAGGGCTACACCGGCGAATTTTGTGATCTCGAGGTCGATCTTTGCAAATTGTATATGCAAAAGGTAGGTTTTCACGTTGTATCACCTTTCCCTATTGCAGCGGGTGCTCACAAAGTGCTGTAATTGTGATGACGTTCAAGTTAGCTGTGAGCTTCTTGTGCGCTGGTAAAAAAAAAGACAGCGACGCTGTTGGCACTTTAGCGGCTGGTTGGTACACCAGTTTGAAAACGAGAAATATTATTAAATCGGTTGGTCTATTACAAGCTGGGGTCGATTTTAGCTCGCTCTTCAGCTACAAGCCTCCATTAGCTTCCGTTTATACTTCGACGCTCAGCGAAGCAATCGATCAATGCGGCTGCTATCGATGCCATCGCGTCACTCGGCTATGGAAGTGTAAACGGGGACGTTGACTGTGGGGTACTAAGCTGCTCGAAGAACTTCAAGGCGGCAAATTGTCAGTAGCATCCGAATGATGACTCTAACTCGTTAAGTACAAGGCTTGATTATTCCATCTGGTTTGCAAAATTGGTTCCTTTTCAAATTCTCCAAGTTTCACTCAAAAAATTTATTTTATCGAGCTTTTTGTTTCTACTACAGTGACAGCTGCTTGCAGGGCGAGAATTACTGCCATAATGGCGGAGTTTGTGGAGCTCGCCATGTCTGTATGTGTCAGAACGGTCAGCCGTATTCTTTGGCACCTTTTAAAAGCCCACTTTCCTTCTGTAAAATTTCGGACTGTTCAGGATTCGGCGGCCCCCGTTGTGGTCATCGTGTGCCGTTGCTGGAGGAATACGAGGAGTTCGGTAAGAACGACTTAAAATGAAGTCTGCCCTGCTTCTCCACGCAGCCCAATTTACGTCTGAGTTACACTTATGGGTAATGTGCACTTGATGAGATTATATGTTTAGTGCTGCGACGGGTTTTTATAGCAGTCTGCTTCACTGCGGCCAACTAAATTGTCCCCTTCATCCACCCTTTTCATGGTCGCTTTGCCATCAGACATTCACAGTCCTTTGGAAGACGCTACTCAGGCTGCCCCGAACGACCAGAAGTGTGCGCCAAGTTGTTCGACGATGGCCACTGCGATGAGATTTGCAATCGCGAGCAGTGCCTCTTCGATGGATTCGACTGCGCAAAGCGAGATGGAACTGTGTGCAGGTAAGTGTCTGCCCTATAGCAGCACCTAAGGCAGTTCGCGCCTGTGCTAGAGTAGACCAGCCGGCTCTGCTCGACCAAGAGGCACGGGGTCCCCCTATTTGCTTTATACGCATGACCTGGACCATAGAGTGGAGATAGGGGTACGCGTCTTCAACGCTAGCAATCCATGCTCAATGCTTTGTCTGTGGTGGATTTTTAGAACTGCGTTATGGGAGAGGGGCTGCCTATAGCTAGCTGTTAGACATGTTTGACAATTGGTTGGGTTATATATTAGGTTGTCCGGAAAGTTCTCAGCGTTTTGTGTTACTATTTTTCATTAGTCTAATATTAAGTAAGAATTCAATTTCCATTGCGCATTAATGCTTCTTTCTGTACAGAATTTTTCGCTCTACCTGACTAAATAATTTATGTTTCAACGTTGTTTTATATTTCTGTTCTTGAAGGGATTATTGAAGTATGTTGGAGGAGCAATTCCGAACGATATTTTATTTTAACTTCAAATTGGGACAATCCGCAGTCGAGAGAGCTCGTCAAATCAATCAAGGTGGCAGGGGAGGGGGGGGGGGGGGGGCTAATAGTGTTGGAGAAGGCACTGTGCGCCAGTGTTCAGTGAATTTCAGACCGGAAATTTCAGGCACAAAGATGACCTCCGCAGCGGTCGACCTTAAGCAGTCCTGGGGTGGATTCATCAACGACTTACTTAACTTTAACGGAGAATTATAAGCTTATCGCCCACCATATCGCTTGATAAGCTTACAATTCTCCGTTAAAGTTACGTAAGTCGTTGATGAATCCGGCCCCTGAACGACGAGTTGAAGGAATTGATGGAAGCTGAACTATCCAAACAGTTCGCGGGATCGCCGAAGAGCTGGACGTCAGTAAAACTGCTGTTGCGGATGCTTCGAAACGCCTTGGTAAGGTGAAAAAGCTCGAAAAATGGGTGCCGCACGAGTTGAGTGAGCGGCAAAAATTGTCACATTTCGAGATTTGTTCGTCTCCGCTTTTACGAAACAAAACTGACCCGTTTTTGGATCGAATCATCCATCACTTGTGATGAGAAGTGAATTCTGTATGAGAAACAGGAAACGTTCCGTACAGTGAATGGACGCCGACGAACCCGCCCCCCCCCCCCCCTCCCAGGCATTTTCCCAGAGCAAATGAACCTACAAAAATTGTAATGGTCATTGTGTGGTGATCGGGACTTGTTGTGATGCATCACAACTTTTTGGCAGCAGGCCGAACGATCACGGCAGAGTCCTAACGTAAGGAAATCGACGAAATGCACAGAAAATCACGTCAACTTCAGCCAGCATTGGTCAGCAAAAGAGGCCCGGTTCTTTCGCACGATAACGGCCGCCCACAGAAATCACTGTTCGAAAATTGGACGAATTAAGAGTTGAGGTTCTGCCTCACCCGCCATATTCTCCAGACCTCTCATCAACCGACTACCCTTTTCAAACACTTTCAGAACTTTCTCGCTGGTAAAACCTTCACCAATCAGGACCAAGCCCAAACAGCTTTCGTGGATTTTGTCGAATCCCCACCACCTAGTTTTTTCGCTGGTGGAACAAGTCGACTGATGGCCCATTGGAAAAAGTGTGCTAGTTCGAACGGTGCTTATTTCGACTAAATCCGATAGGATTTGAGAAAGCTATGGCGTTCGAATGAAGCACTCAAAACGCTGAGGACCTTCCGGACACCTAATAAATTCCCGTTTATAGTCCGCACCCGTAGCGACTTTCATTTATCTTCAATGCAAAAATTGCGTTCCGTTATCATGGCATAAGTAATCACGGCACCTCAAATTGCATTTGAACAGAAGTCCAGCAGAATGCGCGTACAAGTACGGCGATGGCAAGTGCGACAAAGAGTGTGAAGGACCGGAGTGTGGATACGACGGTGGCGACTGCGAGGTAGTCCTTCCGCATAGTTATCTCTAGTCCTCTAATGCTGTCGTTCACCTAGAAGAACGCGACGTCATACAGCAGCGAAGCCAACATGATTGGAGTCGTCGTGGGAGTGCCACCAGACGTTGCTGTTGGGAATCTGCGCCAGCTGGAGGCTCAACTTGCTCAGGTGAGGTGTGGACTGCATCCAACCGAGCGTTATTCGAAGACCACCTTATGCTAAAACAGTCGTACAAAATCGAGGTAGAAAGCAGGCTTGCTTCAGGGCTGTTGAATTCAGAATCTCTACACGCATGTGGCCTTGGCGAGGGATACTGAAGGCATCATGGTGTTCGAGTGGAGCACAGATGACGGTCAAGGCAGTCGTATCACGGTGGTTGACGAGCAGATTCTGCAGAGGTAGGCGAGATTCAAACGGAATATATACAATTTCCACGTCAAACTCGATATTTTCAAATCAAACTGGACACACTTCTAGGCAAACTTGACTGTTTTAAAATCAAACTGAACATCATCCGAATCAAAACGAACGTCCTCCAGATTAAACAAACGGCTCCCCGAGGTTTGAGTAATTTATTGCCTAAGAGAAATATAGTATAAATTTGAAATTTTGAAATAAACCTGGGCAAAAAGTGAGTACACTTTAAAATTTAATAAAATTTTTATCTTTGAGGAAAAATAATGGTTTAAAGATTGTTCTAGAGCGCAAAGAACAACAATGTTTAATGTGTTGCAAGTAGATCGAGCCATGCACACGTCCAGCTCGTTGCGATTTTAATTTGGTTGTTAGTGTAAATGCTCCTTGAAATATCGAAGTGAAGACAGGTGTGCTTTTTTGTAATTGTTTTTATTGTACCGTTTACAGGTGGTAAGGAAGGACGGAAAGGAAAATGGCGGTGAGCTAGATAAGTACATGGCGCAGTCTCCTCTTCTAGCACTAAGAATTGCTGCCTTCCTGCCTATAATATAAGCTTCAAAACATTTTTTTAGAATAGAAATGGGACAAAATTTCAAACAACGTGTTCATTTATTAGGACGGATAAACTGTAAACCATCAAATATCGTCGTGTTGAATTTTCTTGCTGAAAAAACTATTCCTACCTTTTCGGAGGGTCTCTTGTTTATTGTGAAAGACGCTTGTTTTGTTCGGAAGATGTTCACTTTGGTTTCAATAGCGTCAAGTTTGCTTATAAGAGTCCCAATTTGATACGAAAAGTATCAAATTTGGTTTGAAAACTGTCAGTTTGATTTGCAAAATATCGAATTTGTCTTGAAAATGATATATAGATGATGTAAGCAGTTTAGGCGATAATATTCTTTGGCCCATGTCTTCGAATGTCTATGAAGTAGCCAGGTCCCCGTATTCAGTAACATGCAAGCTGTCTATAGTTGCGCGAAGGTTTCCGTCATTATCACAAATGGGCGTATCCTTGACTGCAGTCGATGATTGGCTTCTTACAGCACGATTAGCACCGATGTTAACGGCACGATGGTATTTTTCGACGTGGACACCTCCGGGTGTCGCGTTCGACGTCGAAAAGGACTGAGCCAGCGTTGCTTCACCGATCTGCGTGCCGCTGCTACCTACCTGACGTTGGAATTGGCTCGCAAAAGACCGCTGGATGGAGAGACGTTGCCTATACGCGATATTTCATGGAGAAAGAAGCAGGTGTGTAATTCCGTAGCCGAACAATTTCTATCAAGAATGCCAACACTTTGTGCAGTAGATTTCCATATAGATTTCCTAAGCTGCCGACTACTCTGCATTCGTGTTGAGCTTCAACCAGAACTTCTAACACGTTTCTGGTGAGGCGTTCGAATAAGTGACTCATTGTGATTTTTGCCGACGCCTGAATAAGGCATGCTTGCTGTTTTAGCCATATCGGCTCAACTAGGGTGATCTAGCCAGGGTAGGATCTCAGCCGTATGCCTGAACGATGAAAATGGATACCACAGCGGGGATCTTCATTCTCCTATTAGTAGAAAAGCATGTTCCACCTTTGCAAAGTCCTCAAGCTTAACGACCTAGGAGACCTCAAAGTTTACTATGGAGCCGCACACTCTCACAACGAAATAGTTAAAAACATCGAATTGTATAAAAAAGCAAAAGTGCTGCTTCTTAGGCGCAGGATCGGGTGTTTGATTCCTGACATTGCGGTGTTTTCGCCTTCTGCTTGCATATTCGATGACTGGAAGCATTGCCTTGTGCGGCTGTGCGACTCCAGAGTAAAGTCTTGGGGCCACTAACTCGATAGGTTCAAGCGCTGCAAAAATGGAACTTTTCTACTACTGGAGGAGTGGAGATTCTCGAAGTGGTGTTCAATTCAGATACAAGCCTGACCATGAGATCCTTCCATGATAAGCGGCATCAGAGACAGTAGCCGTATTCGACTCCTTTTGATCTTCGGCGTGGTCGAGTCTTTCTACGGATTTGGCTAAGCTCGTCATGAGGTTGCTATATGGCTTTATTTGCTGTTGTTTCGACTGGTGCGTCTTCAGAGCCTCATGCTTGGGTAATCAAACTAGTCTGTATAAATTGTCAGAGCCAGTTTGACTTTAAAAGTCTCAATCAAGAATGAATGTTCAAAGCCCATGTTGTTCCCCGTTTTCCAGTTGGAATCCATCCAAACGCTTTCTCCTCCCGTGGTTCTCGTCCTGGTTTGCGCCGTGGTGCTAACACTTCTGGTAGCCTTCTGTGGAGGAGTGATTGTAGCCATTGTGAAGGCCAGAAGAAGACGGCAGACGACGGTTTTCGCGCCTTGTTGGAAAGTCCCCAGTAAGCCTTTTTTGACCTCCGGATTATTCCCGAACTTTCCTTCTTTACGATGGGTAGTGAGGTAGATGTGGCTATTAAGACTCGGGAAACTGCTACCATCCTCCTACTCCCCCATACTCAGGCTCGCCGGAGCATGCTCACAACAGTGAACGTGGCAGCAATGCTGAGCAGACCAACGATAGGACCAGCAAGGTACGGGGCAGTTCGCCGTCCAGTAATTTCTCCGAAATCTCTTCCTTCGATATATAAGCTATTATAGGCTGTGGTAAATTCGCTGCTGCCAATTGTTGACTGTGAGTTGACGTGCAGATCTCAAGTTACAGATCCGCCCTTGTTTGAAGCCAGATGAACCCTACAACCGGTTTCAGCCAAATCGCCGCTGTTGATAGCTGTACGTCGTGGTGATCATGAGAAGGTCAGGGAAATGATAGCGAGCAAAGAGACCTTCGTGGATGCGGTACGTTTGTCGCTAAAAAGGAGAAAAGAAACTGAAAACAAAAACATTTAGAAACTTGTGCCCAAATATGAACATCATTTTAAGGGGATGAGAAACGATTCGTCGTCGTTCTCACACTTTGAAAACGAGGTTTTCTATATATTTTTATTCAGAGGATTCGCAAAAGTTCCAATTCTCACTGTGCTGTCAGTATCTTAATGCTATTGTTTTATATTTACCATTTTCACGTCAAATTGAACACTTTTCAAACCAAGTTCGGCACTCTTCTAAGGAGGATTAACGCTATTGAGAACGCTCAAAATATCTTCCAGGCTAGGACGTGCTTCTTCGACACTACGCTAGATACTATACAAGATGCTTTGAATAAATTTTTGTCTGCGGAAAATTTAGTACAACTTTTTGAAATGTTTTCATTTAGCTTCTTCAATAGGTGGACGTTTGAATTTTTAGAAAATTCTTATTTTTACGGAAAGTTGTGATTTAAAGGTCATTACAGAGTATGGAAATAGTAGTTTTTAGCGTGTTAAAGGAAGAGGTCGCGCCATGCACTCGTCTAGCTGGTTTTCGATTTTAATCTGGTTTTATTTATTTTTATTTATTACTGGTTGATATGTAAATGCAGCTTATTTGATACAGCAAATTGAAAGGTATATGTGTTTTCTACAATTGTTTTTGCTGTACAGTTGACAAGTGTGTAGTAGTGTTTCGGGAAAAGGAATTTCTGCTATCAGTAAAATGAAAATCGCGACGTCCTGTACGAGTGCATGGTGCAGTCTATTTTTAGCTTCAGAAAATGCCGCCAATTTTTTGTACCTTAGAACAAGCTTCAAGTCACTATTTTCCTTGATGAGTAAATTTGTTATAATTTTTAAAAACTTTATTGGACAAAAATTAGTCTAGGCTTACCGGAGACTATATAGTTTAATCTCGGAATATCTCGCCTTGGAATATTTTGAGTTTGATTTCAAAAGCGTCAAGCGTGCTTAGAAAAGGGTGATCTATCCTAGTCCGGGGCGGCACATAACTAAAGAATATAATATGTAACAAATCCACTTGAGACTTACCGAGCGGCCTCCACAAAACAACATGGGACCTAAACAAGAAAAGTTACAAAGAAAAAAACGAAAAAAAAACATTTGTTGCGGTTGTAAGCAGGCAAAGTTGTGTGCCCTCCTCACCATGTTGGATCCTGGTTATAACATGTCAGGCGGCGGTCAGCACGCGGCATGCGGCTTTATGCGCCCTCTTCACCATGTTAGACCCTGGTTATAACATGTCAGCCGGCGGTCAGTACTCGGCATGCCTCCATTCCGTCGCTCTTTGCCCGCCGAGACGGTTGTAAACCGCGGCGATTTTTCATTTTTTTGTTTGTTCGCTCGTTTTTGGCATCTTTTAGGGTCCAACTCGTTCTCTAGGAGTCGCTGGGTAAGCTCAATTTATTTTGTTACCTACTTTTTAGTTATGTGACCCCTCCCCGGACTAGGATAAATCCGAAAAGTGTCCAATTTGATTTGAAAAGTGTCCAGTTTGACAAGAAGACGGTAAGGTGAATATTAAAGTAGTTAACGCCTCCTTTTTATGTCGATGAGAATGGTCTTGGGCCGCTTCACCACGCGGTTGCCAACAACGACGCGGAGATGCTGGAGCTCCTCATCAACTGTGGTCAGCTGGATGTAAGTCGGTCACCGATTTTCAACACCTCTTGTTCGTTCGCCGATTGACCTTCCGCTTTGAGTCCTTCGCTCTTCTCTTCCTTCCTGCCGACTACTTGACGCGCTTCCAGTCGATACTTCTGTTTCAGGACTAGTCGCTGCTGATTCCACTTGTTTACAGTTGTTCGAAAGAAGCACGGCTGGCCAGTCTCCGCTGCTGTTCGCCGCTCGCATTGCACACCCAGGTCTGGAGTGTGTCTCCCTGCTGGTCGAGGCCATAGACGTCATTCGTAAGCGACGTCACGACGACCTCTTGTCCGTGCACTTCGAGGACCTCCAGAGGGACAGGTGCATCGTGGAGATCTTTGGGCTGATGAAGACCGATCTGATGGTAATGCCTCTATCTACAGGAAGGATCTTCTCAGAATGCTCCCGCTGCGCGACGAAGCTGACGCCAAGTATGCGCTCACTGATTCTATGGTTAGTTCGATGCAATTTTCGCGTTCGAATGAAAAATGAGGCTTAGGACAAACGCCTTTAGCGTATACGGTCCCTCTTCTAGTTGTGTGGGCCAGTCTGTGTGTTTGCAATTTTGCATTAAATCTTGCGTGGCCAATAATTAGCGAGCTACTACAGGCAAGCTGCGACCAACTAGGAAATCATATGTGTAGCGTGTCCCTGGGCAATCGCTCATCGTGACACCTGGCGTGCCGTTCTTTCCAGACAATGTTGGTGAGACATTGAAATAGACGAGCAGTTTCTTCAGCGTAGCAAGATTGTTACAGGTCTGTATTGCGGGTTGCGTTTTGGCGTTGTCGCCTTTTTCAGAGAATAGAAAAGTCGAAGTCGTTTGAGAAACTGTCCTCCCAAATGCCATTTCATTCTGCAGTACTCCATTCAACGAGACTTAGAGACAACGAAAACGACCCTGTAAGAAGTCGAAAACATGTCGATGTTGATGGCACATTACCCTAGGTCCTCATCCGAACTTTACGGCTTTTACTGGTGAAACCACACGTGGTCTAAGGCGTTGGACGTTGGGCGGCGCAGACTATTGATATTGATAGTCTCCATAGCACCGCTCCGTGATGGATATATAAATCCCGCCTGAGACGCCCACCACACTTGAGAGGCGCCACGATTTGTCGTTCCAGTCACGAAGTATGTGCGAACCGATCTACGCTGGACAACTGATTAACTTGGCTTAGCATGCGGAGACTCTTCTCGTTGCTCGTGAGTTCTGAGTGATCTTTAATGTTCCTTAGCAGATCTCCTATTTAGGGCCGAAATGTGCTGCACTACGCGGCGCTGTGCAACGCCGCACACCTGGTGAACTACTTCGCAGCATGTGGGGCGAACGTGAACCTGATCGACTACAATGTAAGTTCCTTGGAAATGAAGTTTTTGGCGACAAAATGATACAGCAAGATGAGCTGCAGCTAAGGTTCATGAGCCATTAGGTGTGGAACGCATGCGGTTCCTGCAGAAATTCCTCACAATGAAGACAAGAAAACTGCTGGATTAGCTATGATCAATGGATACACTGTATAAGTACTATACTTTGGGTAGCTCCCAACTTCTCTCTTCTTGAAACCTCGGCATTGTAAGTTGTTACTGTTAGTATATTTGTGCCACACGAGGTTTTTAGGTGGACAGATTTATTAAGCAGGGCCTGACGTTTCGACGTTCCGTCGTCTTCAGAGGCCTAAACATGGTGTGAAGGTTAGATTTGCGCTCTACCCCACCAAGCGCCTCAACCACTCTAGCATTTTCGACCTACTTCTACAAACACCCGAAGAGACCAAATGAGAGGACGAACTCACCAATGTCCACCGTTGAGGGCATATGTTCGCCCTGTGACCAGTAGAGGCGAATGAACCACACTGCGGATACCGCTCTCTGATCATTCTACAGTTCACAATGAGGCACAAACGGCAAAAAGTCACTTGCTACGGTTAGACACTCATTTCGGTTGTTCATTACTGGATTCTTCGTAAAAATCCAGAACGCTTCCAAAGCTTTTCGTGCTGAGATGTCACTCTCAATGGCCAATATTGTACATTTCACCTCGTAGTCGTTTCCGTCATGCGCATCAATTCTGTGTCTTCCAAGTGGGCTGGATTGCAATCCACGTCTTTTGCTGGCCAAGTGTTCTTTTATGCGAACGGCCAGAGCTCTTCCCGTTTCCCCAATGTATTTTGCGTTACAGCTCAAACACTCGATTTGATAAATTGCTCCTGTCTTTGAGCAATCTCCAAAGCTACCGTTTGGGCAAGTAACGCAGCTCTCCGACATGCACTGCTTGTCATAGAGTCGATTTCGGACCAGCTGCCGTCTGATATTGTCCCCAGGAACGTTCACCAAGACAACATCGTCCTGCAGCTGCGCTGTAACAAGAACTCTTTGAATGTCAGCAGTAACTCTGTCAGAGATGAAGGGAAGAACGAGAGGCATCTTATCAATCCGGGGTCGATCTCGACGATTATTGTGAGATCTTCGTTGGTGACCTGATACCGCGTAGCCATTCGAGACGGCTATACTTGCAGCTAGTCGCAATGATTCTTGTCGTTCATTAGGTCCTGTACACATCTTTACTGCCGTTCGGAACATGTTGCTTACAACAGCTCGTTTCACAGAAGTAGGATGTGCAGACCTGGCGTGAATCAAGATGTTCTTAGAGCTTGGTTTGCGGTACCATTTCACACTAACTTCCCCGCCGGACACTTTGATTTGCGTGTTGAGATAGGCGAGCCAACCATTATTCGGTGTCTCCCGAGTAAACCTAATGTACTGAGATTGCTCGTTCAGTAACCTGAAACACTCATCCATTTCGGACTGTGTCGATGTTACAATACAGCAATCATCTATGTATCTGCAGTACATTAACGGTGAGCGGTCAAGCACCGGCTGCTCAATCCTACCCATAAAGCAGACGGCGAGAACCGGCGCTAATCGTTGACCCATGGCTCGTCCTCTTACTTGCGAATAATACGAGCCTGACCATTTAAAGACGTTGCAGCGCAAACATTCCTTGACGAGGGTCATGATGTGCATTTTTGTGAGCCCAAAGGTGTTTATGCTCCTGACATGTAAATCTAACATTTCAGATAGTGCCTGCAGGGCTTGTTCGTTTTGGACGTTTGTATAAAGTGAGGTCACATCGAATGACTCTATTACACAACTCTCTTCAAAGCGAGAGTTATGCAATAATTCAAGGAATTTGCTCGTATTGGTCAGATGGGACGGAACCTTAGTCAACAACTGGCTCACGATGTTGTTAAGAAACCAGGAAATTCGATCGGTTGGTCCGCCAACACAGCTTATGATAGGTCTTATTTTATAAGTGTCCGGGGACGTGGATTGCGTATCCTGCTGGGAAAGCTTGTGCGTTTTGACTAGGCTGTAAAAAACCGGACAACAAGGGTTATTCAGTCTCATATCCCTGAGAAACCTTCTGTCAATACTTGCAGACGCTCCCACTGCCATCCAAACACGGTTAAGGCGTCTATATTGCGACTTGAAGTCTCTCTCACTAACGCGCTCGTATACGGAGGTGTCGCTCAGGTGGAGTTCGGTTATAGCTCGATCTAAGGACTGCGGTATAACAACAAACTCTCCCCCCTTATCGCTAACGGTGATTCTCAACGTGCCATTAGATTGCAACTCCCGTAGCTCTCTGAGTCCTTGTCGCTGAGCATGATCCAAGTTTGCACTATGGCACCGTTTGTGGCGGTTGAGGACGGTCAACACACCAGACGATAAAATTCGGAACTTGAGATCTGCATTGGGCAAAGGAGCAGGTTCTCTGTAGAACGTACGCGGAAATGGCACAGCTGGTAATCTACCGTTGACATTAGAAGGGATTTCGGCCTGCAACTCGCTCCTGCCTCTCTTACGCATTAAGTCCCTAAGCCTATGTAAGCCTCCAACCACTTTACGAAATGTTGATGCGTTGACGTTTTGTGAAGGTGAGAATGACGGCCCCAAATTGAGAACACTCAAAGCGTTAGACGAAACTTGAGCGTCACCTAGAACAGTGACTCTTGTCGAATGGCCATTATCGTGAGACTGGATGTTATTAAAACGGCGGCCATTCGGCGAGCTGCGCTCATCATTATGAAATCTCTCACGAAATGATTGCAAAAGCCTGTCGTACTTTGCACAAAGAGCAGCCTTAACCCTAGATCGACTAGAGTCACAAATCAACCTTGACCCACCTTCAAGCCTCCTCCAATCCTGTTCAGTCAGAAGACGCCGGCACGCCTGCTCTTTTGATACACATTTCAGCAGAGACGAGTACAGTACACGCTGCTTTTCTTTGATCACCGTTGCTAGCATCGAGCGGTATATCTTGATAACAGCCGGGTGATCTTCGCGGAGATTGCATGTTGTACCGATCTTCTTATTTTGAATGAAATGTGGCAGGATACCGGTCGTTCTGCAACGTTGGAGGAACCTCAGGCTTTGGCGAGTCCACACCACCTTCTGACGAAGCGATACTGCTTCCCGCACCAGAGAGAAGAGATTTGGCGGCACATTTTCGAGTAGCTCCCAACTTCTCTCTTCTTGAAACCTCGGCATTGTAAGTTGTTACTGTTAGTATATTTGTGCCACACGAGGTTTTTAGGTGGACAGATTTATTAAGCAGGGCCTGACGTTTCGACGTTCCGTCGTCTTCAGAGGCCTAAACATGGTGTGAAGGTTAGATTTGCGCTCTACCCCACCAAGCGCCTCAACCACTCTAGCATTTTCGACCTACTTCTACAAACACCCGAAGAGACCAAATGAGAGGACGAACTCACCAATGTCCACCGTTGAGGGCATATGTTCGCCCTGTGACCAGTAGAGGCGAATGAACCACACTGCGGATACCGCTCTCTGATCATTCTACAGTTCACAATGAGGCACAAACGGCAAAAAGTCACTTGCTACGGTTAGACACTCATTTCGGTTGTTCATTACTGGATTCTTCGTAAAAATCCAGAACGCTTCCAAAGCTTTTCGTGCTGAGATGTCACTCTCAATGGCCAATATTGTACATTTCACCTCGTAGTCGTTTCCGTCATGCGCATCAATTCTGTGTCTTCCAAGTGGGCTGGATTGCAATCCACGTCTTTTGCTGGCCAAGTGTTCTTTTATGCGAACGGCCAGAGCTCTTCCCGTTTCCCCAATGTATTTTGCGTTACAGCTCAAACACTCGATTTGATAAATTGCTCCTGTCTTTGAGCAATCTCCAAAGCTACCGTTTGGGCAAGTAACGCAGCTCTCCGACATGCACTGCTTGTCATAGAGTCGATTTCGGACCAGCTGCCGTCTGATATTGTCCCCAGGAACGTTCACCAAGACAACATCGTCCTGCAGCTGCGCTGTAACAAGAACTCTTTGAATGTCAGCAGTAACTCTGTCAGAGATGAAGGGAAGAACGAGAGGCATCTTATCAATCCGGGGTCGATCTCGACGATTATTGTGAGATCTTCGTTGGTGACCTGATACCGCGTAGCCATTCGAGACGGCTATACTTGCAGCTAGTCGCAATGATTCTTGTCGTTCATTAGGTCCTGTACACATCTTTACTGCCGTTCGGAACATGTTGCTTACAACAGCTCGTTTCACAGAAGTAGGATGTGCAGACCTGGCGTGAATCAAGATGTTCTTAGAGCTTGGTTTGCGGTACCATTTCACACTAACTTCCCCGCCGGACACTTTGATTTGCGTGTTGAGATAGGCGAGCCAACCATTATTCGGTGTCTCCCGAGTAAACCTAATGTACTGAGATTGCTCGTTCAGTAACCTGAAACACTCATCCATTTCGGACTGTGTCGATGTTACAATACAGCAATCATCTATGTATCTGCAGTACATTAACGGTGAGCGGTCAAGCACCGGCTGCTCAATCCTACCCATAAAGCAGACGGCGAGAACCGGCGCTAATCGTTGACCCATGGCTCGTCCTCTTACTTGCGAATAATACGAGCCTGACCATTTAAAGACGTTGCAGCGCAAACATTCCTTGACGAGGGTCATGATGTGCATTTTTGTGAGCCCAAAGGTGTTTATGCTCCTGACATGTAAATCTAACATTTCAGATAGTGCCTGCAGGGCTTGTTCGTTTTGGACGTTTGTATAAAGTGAGGTCACATCGAATGACTCTATTACACAACTCTCTTCAAAGCGAGAGTTATGCAATAATTCAAGGAATTTGCTCGTATTGGTCAGATGGGACGGAACCTTAGTCAACAACTGGCTCACGATGTTGTTAAGAAACCAGGAAATTCGATCGGTTGGTCCGCCAACACAGCTTATGATAGGTCTTATTTTATAAGTGTCCGGGGACGTGGATTGCGTATCCTGCTGGGAAAGCTTGTGCGTTTTGACTAGGCTGTAAAAAACCGGACAACAAGGGTTATTCAGTCTCATATCCCTGAGAAACCTTCTGTCAATACTTGCAGACGCTCCCACTGCCATCCAAACACGGTTAAGGCGTCTATATTGCGACTTGAAGTCTCTCTCACTAACGCGCTCGTATACGGAGGTGTCGCTCAGGTGGAGTTCGGTTATAGCTCGATCTAAGGACTGCGGTATAACAACAAACTCTCCCCCCTTATCGCTAACGGTGATTCTCAACCTGCCATTAGATTGCAACTCCCGTAGCTCTCTGAGTCCTTGTCGCTGAGCATGATCCAAGTTTGCACTATGGCACCGTTTGTGGCGGTTGAGGACGGTCAACACACCAGACGATAAAATTCGGAACTTGAGATCTGCATTGGGCAAAGGAGCAGGTTCTCTGTAGAACGTACGCGGAAATGGCACAGCTGGTAATCTACCGTTGACATTAGAAGGGATTTCGGCCTGCAACTCGCTCCTGCCTCTCTTACGCATTAAGTCCCTAAGCCTATGTAAGCCTCCAACCACTTTACGAAATGTTGATGCGTTGACGTTTTGTGAAGGTGAGAATGACGGCCCCAAATTGAGAACACTCAAAGCGTTAGACGAAACTTGAGCGTCACCTAGAACAGTGACTCTTGTCGAATGGCCATTATCGTGAGACTGGATGTTATTAAAACGGCGGCCATTCGGCGAGCTGCGCTCATCATTATGAAATCTCTCACGAAATGATTGCAAAAGCCTGTCGTACTTTGCACAAAGAGCAGCCTTAACCCTAGATCGAATAGAGTCACAAATCAACCTTGACCCACCTTCAAGCCTCCTCCAATCCTGTTCAGTCAGAAGACGCCGGCACGCCTGCTCTTTTGATACACATTTCAGCAGAGACGAGTACAGTACACGCTGCTTTTCTTTGATCACCGTTGCTAGCATCGAGCGGTATATCTTGATAACAGCCGGGTGATCTTCGCGGAGATTGCATGTTGTACCGATCTTCTTATTTTGAATGAAATGTGGCAGGATACCGGTCGTTCTGCAACGTTGGAGGAACCTCAGGCTTTGGCGAGTCCACACCACCTTCTGACGAAGCGATACTGCTTCCCGCACCAGAGGGAAGAGATTTGGCGGCACATTTTCGAGTAGCTTCCAACTTCTCTCTTCTTGAAACCTCGGCATTGTAAGTTGTTACTGTTAGTATATTTGTGCCACACGAGGTTTTTAGGTGGACAGATTTATTAAGCAGGGCCTGACGTTTCGACGTTCCGTCGTCTTCAGAGGCCTAAACATGGTGTGAAGGTTAGATTTGCGCTCTACCCCACCAAGCGCCTCAACCACTCTAGCATTTTCGACCTACTTCTACAAACACCCGAAGAGACCAAATGAGAGGACGAACTCACCAATGTCCACCGTTGAGGGCATATGTTCGCCCTGTGACCAGTAGAGGCGAATGAACCACACTGCGGATACCGCTCTCTGATCATTCTACAGTTCACAATGAGGCACAAACGGCAAAAAGTCACTTGCTACGGTTAGACACTCATTTCGGTTGTTCATTACTGGATTCTTCGTAAAAATCCAGAACGCTTCCAAAGCTTTTCGTGCTGAGATGTCACTCTCAATGGCCAATATTGTACATTTCACCTCGTAGTCGTTTCCGTCATGCGCATCAATTCTGTGTCTTCCAAGTGGGCTGGATTGCAATCCACGTCTTTTGCTGGCCAAGTGTTCTTTTATGCGAACGGCCAGAGCTCTTCCCGTTTCCCCAATGTATTTTGCGTTACAGCTCAAACACTCGATTTGATAAATTGCTCCTGTCTTTGAGCAATCTCCAAAGCTACCGTTTGGGCAAGTAACGCAGCTCTCCGACATGCACTGCTTGTCATAGAGTCGATTTCGGACCAGCTGCCGTCTGATATTGTCCCCAGGAACGTTCACCAAGACAACATCGTCCTGCAGCTGCGCTGTAACAAGAACTCTTTGAATGTCAGCAGTAACTCTGTCAGAGATGAAGGGAAGAACGAGAGGCATCTTATCAATCCGGGGTCGATCTCGACGATTATTGTGAGATCTTCGTTGGTGACCTGATACCGCGTAGCCATTCGAGACGGCTATACTTGCAGCTAGTCGCAATGATTCTTGTCGTTCATTAGGTCCCTGTACACATCTTTACTGCCCGTTCGGAACATGTTGCTTACAACAGCTCGTTTCACAGAAGTAGGATGTGCAGACCTGGCGTGAATCAAGATGAAAGAAATCCAGTAATGAACAACCGAAATGAGTGTCTAACCGTAAACAAG